>CM060839.1:13640000-13792500 GCA_030762175.1 Metallyticus violacea | reverse complement strand
TTTGGTTGAATAAATAATTCAAAACACAAATTTGCCCATTTAGTCCCTGAAAATATCCCTAGTATTCTTATACCTTTTATAGTATATATTGAAACAATTTGAAATATTGTACCAATATTTACCTCATTGCCTGGATAAATGTTCACATTTGCCAGTAAATTCTGGCTCTCATAAATGAAATCACTAGCCAAGAAATGAATGTTCTCTACTTTCTATATAAATAATTTTGTACAAACATTTACAGTTATTTATAAAGTTGCTCACCTCTGAGTATATTTTAGTTGAATCATATAACCATTGTGAAATTTCCACTCTAGTGTGACACCTATTTGATGATACATAATGAGTAATTGCCCCAGAATATTGCACTCTTAGGGGACCAAGGTCATAGCTTTCAAACTCAAATGACTCATTTACAGAAGTTTGCTTTGAAGACGTGTCTTGAAAAGAGAATTCTTTATCAGTTTCTGAAGTTTTTATAATAATTTCTGCTTGCTTCTTTTCACTATCTTTATCAAGACTTGTAGTTCTATTACTCTGATCTTGCTTGTTATTATTGGATTCTTTATGCTTCTTTTTATGTTTCTCATCACTTGCCATATCTTTTACATTTTTCTTTGCTTTTGCAGTTTTTGTTGTTTTCTGCATTTTTTCAAATTTGCTTTCTTGAAGTAAGTGCTGCTCTTCTGCAATTCTTTTCTGTATATTGATCTAAAATAAGATAAACTTTTTATAGCTCATTGCATAAGTATGTTATCATGTTCAAATGTTAAAACAGAAAGCTAATTTTCCTCCCCCACCCCATATATCATTATAATTCCTGACCAAGGTTTAGATAAATGATTATATTTAAAAATAAAATATGAAAAAATGAGTAAAAAATATAGAATTGTAAGCAGCAATTACAAATAATAATTCTTTATACAGAATGCCATTCAATACAGGGAGCATTAACTCATTAGCACCCATTGTCATCATTTGACACAGTTGAATTTCTACAAATTTTAAACAATGTATACTATTGAAAACAACAATGATCATTTAGTATGGTAGATTACACTTCACTCCATTAATGGGTAACTATGTTTGTACTCTGAATGAGGACACTGGATGTTACAGTGAAACTTTGTCTGTTTTCAATCTGTTTAATATTTGTTCTGAATGGCTAGCCAATCTTTTAAAACTATTGAAGAGGCAATAGATTACTTCTATTGATATGATAATCCTGCCTCCAGAGGTAGATGAGCTAACTGATGAAGTCAAGTGAAATCAGGACAACTTATCTGGATTGGTTGGGAGGGATAAATAATAGCCTATATACAAATATAAAGAAACAAGTTTATTTTTTATATGATATATTGTACAGTCATATTTTTCTGACTTATACATACTGACAGGTTATTATTTTTCAAAATGTAGTCTTAAAATCCACTATAGCTGAAATTTTTCATGGTATACTGTAATAACAAAATTGCTTTACTCTATTATACAGGTGTCCCACATAAAACCAGTACATCTCACTGCATTCATAAATAAATGTTGGCTATTCTGGCTATGATTTACATCTCACTGTATTTATATATAGTATTTGGCTACACTGCACTGCTTTAAGTAATTATTAGAGTTTGACAGTTGAGTTTAACAGTAATTGTCATGAATATTGTGGAAGTGTTGTGAGAGAAATGATACAGTTTTTAGTTGAACATTGCTACTTGGACCCTATTCTCTTTATTACAGATGAAGCCTGGTTATGTTAACTCACAAAACTGCAAATATTGGTCGCAGGTAACCAACATATTGTGCATGAAGAACCTCTTCACTTAGAGAAGATAGGCATGTGGTGTTCTAGTTTTATTTGGGACTCCCTGTGCTTTTAATCTATTATGCTCATCAGATCACTGAGTATTCATGAGAGAAAATACCCTCTCTATATTAACACTATGGCTAGCAATATTAAAATAAAAACTCAACTAACTAAATTATCCTGAAAATTGCTAGGGAGATTTGCATGATTGAAAAAAGACACCTTGCTTTAGATTTCTGGCAAGATACTTTTCTTGGCACACAAAATCAGAACAATCCAGATTTTGTGAGACTTATGGTAACCCTGTAGGACATGCTAAAAATGCTTTTTTAGAAGCTTAACTTATTCAAATTTCACTACTGGATCCCCTTAAATTATGCATACTGCTATAATTTACTTACAGAATATGTGAGTTTCAGGCCATTAGTATATATTACTGACTGGGTTTTTTAACACTCAGTGCTATAAACATTTCTAAATTGCAACTCTGGAATACCATGTTTTCTTTTTACAGCATTTTTCTCTCTTAATGGGGCATCCTGATTTCATAAATTGAAAACATGGTCACCTTAGGCAGCCCTCCCATCCCTGGCCTGAAGGAATTCCAACAACACTTTATGGTATTTTGTTAAGGATAAAATCAGTCAACAATGCTATTGAATAATGACAAAATTGGGGGCTGCTATAACAGAAGCACTCAGATGTATTACAAAAGATATTTTCTGCAAAAAATGTTGGCAGAATATGGCAATATATTCAGCCCATTATAGACAATAATTGTAATATTCTTGATTTCTATGTTTCTCAAAATGGCAATTTGCGTTACAATGAATGAAATATTCATAATCACCGAAGTTTACAGGATGTTAGCAAAGAAATATATACCAGTTTCAAACATTTATCATGAAAAATAAAACAGAAGAAACCACAGCTTCTTTTATCATTAAAAATCAATATAAATACCTTGTATTTGATAGAGTTTTCTAGGAAAAAATCTTCATCTCTGAAATGAGGCTGCAAATCACTCTTAACTTCTTTCTCACAATAGTCCCAATAATCCTGCTGATCATTTGCTGCTGATCTCTGAACATATTCATCAGTTTTCTCATTGAAAACATAATCATAAAAGTCACGAAATGCTACTGGTGATTCAATTGAAGCACACCATTTATCCTTCTGCATTCCCGAATTATCACCATGATGAAAATACAATAGCAGAGCATCCGTAAGTGGAGAAAATTTATGTTTTATGTTTCTGAATGTTTCCATATATTTCTATTAAAAGAAAATCATTTCCTAATTAAAGGATCATAATAGCAGGTTTATGATTTATAAATCTGTCTTGTTTGCTGTATTTTATTATAATGAATTTAAGTTACAGGCAGCCTGAGTATAGCTGCTTACTGAAAGTGCAGCTGCTGCACTGGATAAAGGGAGAAAGAGTGACCATCAGTACAGTCATTGTTTTTATTTTAGTGTTTATATTTTTACTTAAGTATAAAACGATACTGTATTTAAAACTGATAATAATAAGCACTAATCTGTATTGAAATTAATGCCCCTCAGTGGCAATACATTGTCAACATCTGCATAGGAGATTTCTGATTCCATGTAACTTTTTTGTGTGAGAACATGGCAGTTTGGAACACATTTCTTGTCATTGAGAGATCCCGTCTCTCATAGCTTTCTAACAAGTTGACAAACAGCTTCTCACTTGAAACAGGATTGCCAGCATGTTTTCTTGTAAATTGCCTTACAACTTCTCTGCAAGAATCTACTTTCACATATGCATTGTGCATAAAAACTCATTATTTAAGACTATATTTATATAGTGACATAACTAAAAAAGAATTAGTACATTGTTAACACAGCATGAAAACACCAAGTAATACGCAAAGGTACAATCTCCTCCAAACTAAACACAAACTGCTACCTGCACATACACCATAGGTCTTGACAACTGACTTCTCACTGTTTTACAGTTAACAAAAATAATTTTAAATTTATGAAGATTGTTTGAAAAGTTCAGTAAACTCCATTTTGATGTGAAAATTCTTCAAGTGGCATCATTGTCGATAAGCATCATTTTGTGCTGGTCTATGACACAGTTTCACCAAGATGTGGCACTAACATTTGACACTTATTCTTTAATAGCCAGTGCTTTAAATTGCTGTCAAATCAATGGGTACCTTTAAATGTGGTCTAACTGGAAATGAAATAGTAGATTCCTTAGACAAAAAAGAACCAAAACGTTGATGAGCTTATATTCAACAAGAATGTAATTAAAAAAGAACTAAGAACAATCCATGAAACGCATTTCACAAATAACAGAATAGGAAAAACATATAAGATTCTGCAACAACATTCTTTTGACTAAACACCAGTAACAACTGCCTTGCAGCCTACCTGCAAAAGATAAAAATCTATCAATATAAACACTGTAATATGCAATCAACAAGATACTATTATGAATAAAGATCACCTACTGGAATGTATAAACTGTTGGATTGTACTACAAACCATGAAATCTTGAACAATATGTTCTAAAATCTGAACTTATGTACTCGATATTTTTCTTTGAAAATTTAATTGATGGCTTTCAATGAAGATATTGTCTTTTTTTTCTTGTATTTATATTTATTTAAATAGCATTAATTTCACAAATATTACAATATGGCCTGGTTCTAAGCCAGATTCTTTCCAAGTCAATATCTTAAATCACTCTGATACAACAATTTTAATTAACTCACTAATTTTCACCATTGAACTAACTATATTTAACAGTGTTTGCTAAGCCCCAGTCCCCAATTATCATCCAGAGGACTTTGGCACAGCCTCTTGTACTAAAAAAAGAAACACTATAATACTATAAACTAAAACATTTTATACAACTCAATAATCACCCAAAATTAGCAATAAATCTGTTCTCATTTATAAAACCCCTGCCCTTAACTATCTTACATCCACATTTAAACATTTAATCTATGTCACATTTAATCACAATACTACTACCAGCAAAATACACAAGGCAAACACAATCAAACTCACAGATAACTTTTTATACAGTGCTCTTAACTCCATAAGTTTTCCTCTACCCTTATATCATGCATTCTCTCTTCTTTTAAATGTGGCACCTTTTACTAAATTCTAAAATCCCTGCATCCTTATCAAACCAAGAACAAATTCACAGATAATCTTTTATACAGTGCTCTTAACCCCATCAGTTTTCCTCTATCCTTATATCGTGCATTCTCTCTTCTCTTAATTATGGTACCCTTTACTAAATTTCTCAAATCCCTGCATCCTTTATCAAACTTGGCACATATTCTAATAAAAATAATGCCTCTTCACACTTATCTAATTCAAAATACAAATTCGTTCCATGGATACACAATCTTAATATTGCAGAATTCAAGATAAAATAAAACTCCCCAGCCTGGGCCTGATTCCTATTTCTTACTTTCACTTTCCCTCCCAGTTCCTTTTATTTCAATATAAATCCCTTTTATCATTAATATCACCCCTTCACTTAACCCCTAAGGGAAAATGAGAACTGTTCCTCAGTATTTAGTTCCTTTTTATTTGCAATTGCCATCAATTCAAAATTGCATTTTCCTTATATAAGCTTTTTTACCTTAACATGTATCATTTCTAACACAATCTTTCTCTTTATTTTCCTCTCTTCCATTGATAAGTCCTTATTAATGAAAATATTAGTTCTTTTCTGTTTCTTTGTTCTGTGTAAGTTCTTGTACATGGTATTCATGGTTGCTATTATTGCTCTGTTGCTTACTTGTCTTCCTACCTGAAAGGCATATGCAATTTCCCATTCTCCTAGGTTCATCTCCAGCTTTCGTTCCAAAATATCTTGCACCTCTGATTGGGCCCAAACTCTCTGCTTTCTCCAACTCTACTAAATATAAAATTGAACTTGTGATTTTTGTCCTCAAGCTTTTCCATTCTCCCTTTGATTTATTCTATCTCCTTTTTAGTACCTGAACTTCTTTTCATATCTCTTGTTTAGTATCCATGGAAATTGCATTCATCTTATTGCTAAGGCATTTTTCTAAACCATCCATTTTGTCTATAATCTTTCCCATCACATCCTCAGAATTGACCAGGGTCCATTTCAACCCCACCAATATTTAACAAAACTGACATAATAATTCCCATAATTAAAGCATTCTTGTGATCTCTTCCTTTTCTCTTCTTATTCCCTTTGCTTTACTATACTAATGCACAAGAATTTTGATTGAAAATGACTATGATAAAAAAGATCGAGAAATAAGAGTGCCATTAATAAAAAAAGAAGAAGGAAGCCAGGAACGAATGTAGATGAGCAGTTATGTGTGGTATGCACTTACAGATTGGCAAAAACCAGCCGATGCAGCAGTAAGGTCAAGAAAAGCAGGACAGAGAGGAGGATTAGAGATGGAAACCTATTGATGTGCATTTAGATCAAGGAACGAGGCATGGAAGGCAGGAGAAGAGGAGGGAAGAAAGGGGAACAACCTGGAACAAGCAAGGAGGAGAGGATTGTATAGCAAAAAGCATGTCGAGGACATCACCGAGAGCTAAACAGCTGAGTGGGGTAAATGATATGATGGAGAGAAGTGGATGGGGGAATCGGCTGGTCACTGGTCAAGAGGTTTGAATGTGGTGGCATCACCTGTGGGGAGTGTGATCGAAATAGAGAGTGATAAAAATTCAGGATCAGATAAAGAGTTACAAGAGCAAAAGATAAATTAGAAGAATTTATTTGGAAGGAATAGAAAATAAGGACTTAGAGGGGGATTACTGGTGATTTTAAAGTTTCATAAAGTAGATTAATGAAGCATGGACTAGAAATAAAGGGAAGGTACAGTTATGTGAGAATAGTGAAATGTGTAAACTTGGGGAAGTAGGATCTATTATACAACCAAGGAATTAAATGCATAGATTCTAAAATGATGAGAACTCCAAGATTGTTGTATAATGTGTAAAATTAATGTTTGAGAATTAAGTAGAATAAAGTTTTCATTCATATTCATTCATTTAATTCACACTATACTTAACTGCAAACTGCTCAATTCTTATTCTATATTCTGTTAAATCCATTCTTCTTCTTGTTCTTGTTCTTGTTCTTGTTCTTCTTGTTCTTCTTCTTCTTCTTCTTCTTCATCTTCTTCTTCTTCTCCTCCTCCTCCTCCTCCTTCATCTTCGTCTTCATCTTCTTCTTCTATTTCTTCTTCCGGCTCCTCCTGCTCCTCCTGCTCCTGCTCCTGCTCCTCCTCCTGCTCCTGCTCCTCCTGCTCCTCCTCCTCCTCCTCCTGCTCCTCCTGCTCCTCCTCCTCCTCCTCCTGCTTCTTCTTCTTCTTCTTCTTCTTCTTCTTGTTCTTCTTCTTCTTGTTCTTCTTGTTCTTGTTCTTGTTCTTCTTCTTCTTCTTGTTCTTCTTCTTCTTCTTCTTCTTCTTCTTCTTCTTCTTCTTCTACAGAACAGGAACTCTCACCAAACATCCTTCTTCTACCATTGTTAACTCAGTACTTTGTTTTCCTTGTAGCATATTGAAATTTAAATATTTCACTCTCTTTTCACACATAAGAATATAAATTTTAATTCTTTAAATATGTATATAGGCATATCAATGTCATTATATATAATTCCTTAAATGCGTGTCAACAAGTTTAATTATTTTGAGTTTTACTAAAGCATATTTTTGTAAAATAAAAATGTTATTAAATTATGCATAAGAAACACCATTTGTTTAACTGTGCTTTTTCTAGTTTGTTTTGATAGATATCTAAAAAAATAGAGGCTACTTAGGCTTTCAGCATGCGGAGTTCAGGTAATTTACTGCCAACAAAATTCATAATAACTGTCTAATACAATTTTCCAATATTTTTATATTTAAAGATTATGAGGTCACATGTCTGGATTTAAATTTGAAAAGTACCTAACCATTTTTGCTTTATTATAATTTTCAAAGTCTGCAGATTGCTAATGGATGGCAAAGACACTATTGCTGTAGGATGAGTGAAAGGGCTGAATTGCTGTGCTTGAGAAGAGAATATCAGACAGAAGTCTGGAAATAAGATTCAAAAGTGAAGCACTTTGTAACCCAGATAAGTTTTGTTTTATTCATTTATTTATGACGCTCTTTAACATCTCAGGTCATCAATGTCCCATTCAACTCAGGGCATGAAACGGCTAACAAAATTTTGCTCAGAGGTCTCTCTTTCAGGCTTGAGGTTCTTTTTTGTGCCGTAAATGTACGACACGGGACCGACGGCTTTACTTCCCTTCCAAAGGAAGCTATACTTAGGATTTTTATGCCCGAAAAAAATCCATCAGTCCTGGCTGGGTTTGAACCCGCAATCTTGGGTTTAGGGGGCAAGTGTAACCCAGATAAGAATAACTATGTTTCTTCTTTCCAAAGTTTATGATAATTCCTCAAGCTTAACATTTTAATTATTGAACAAAATACAGTATACTACCTGTAATGTCTGCAACATCACTGGTTTATTAAGCTTCTCTACCGTGTGGTAGTCACTGGCTAAGCATGGATAATCATGCTCTCCTAGATGATTGGAATAAATCAATCCTTCACTGTCCAGTTGTTGCATCAGTTCAGGGCATTCCAACATGTTCAAAAGATCTGATAGTGCATCACTACTTTTTCTACTTTTTTTAGCTTTTTCTATCAAATTAATATAATTTTTCTTGTGAACTGAGTCCATTTCTGACAGAATATTTCTAGAACTATGAAAAAATAGGAATTTTTAGAAATTTTTAGCAGTTTTGATATATTGTTCTGGAAGTGCTTAAGAAAATATCAGCAAGTTATTATTAAAATTGATCGTTATTAGGCAATTTTTATGTGATCATTGGTTTAAATAAAATTAAAAAAAAAATAATCAAAGCTTTCATTGACTACTGCAGTCAGCATCATCAGTGGATTGACTGAAAGTTTCTGGAAAGGCAGATAGGGATAGAACCTGTTAGAAATGGAAGCATTAAGGAGGTATTGTGGTACAGTTGTTTGTTGACTAGTGGCGAATCCCATGTTTTACTTTTATTTAAAAACCTGTCTTTGTTTATGTTATTTGGATGCTGCTTTATTTATAAGGCCTCTCTCCTAGCCAGATTAAAATGTCAAGTTGGTTTTACAACTACTTCTCTTATTTTAAATTTTATTTCATGCCAATAACATGTTCCATATTTGCAAAATTTTGTGGCTGATACAAGATGCAAATGTCATTTATGCACTCCCAGCTGAGTTTTAATGAATCTTCCAGTCATATCTATGTAAATGTTTATACATTTGAATGGTACTTTATATATTTATATATTACAGCAGAGCTAACGAGGGTCCCTTGCTAGCCTTTTCTGATTAGTTGTTTGGTAAATGAACTTAGAATTATTATTATTATTATTATTATTATTATTATTATTAAGTTAGAAGGATGATGGCAGATTAAAAGTGGAAAAAATTAGTTTCCTTGTCGAAAGTATATATAATTAGAGTTAATTGGTTTAATTTACAAAGAAAATTAAAAAATACAAGTAACAAATGAAGTTTTTACTTCATAAATATTAGGAAATATAAAATTTATTTGAAAATTCTGATGCATTTCTATGGAATTGTATGAACATTTTGAGTTTTATTATTATTATTATTATTATTATTATTATTATTATTATTATTATTATCATCCCTATGACTGTATTGGTCTTCTTGAGAAATCTTTAGCTTGGGCATAAATGAATACTGTAGGTGTAAGTTTGTAGTTGTGAATGGAATAAAATGAAATGAATTAATGATGGTGCAAATGAGCTCAGAGTCTTGGGACCTTGCAGCTATCTGGTATTCACCTTCTCAGGATAAGGAAAAGCTCCAAAAAAAAAAAATACCTTACCCAGACAGCTTGACCTGACTGGGAATCAAACCCATAACCTCCAGATTAGTAGTTGCAAATACTACCACTAGACCACAGAGTTATCATAATGGTCTACAATGAAGTTTCATTGATGCAACATGTAATTAACATAATTGAAATCATTTTATGATATAGTCGAACTACACACTCTTATGCTTCACTTACTTGTCACTATTGTAGACCGGTTTCGAGAACAGTTGTTCTCATCATCAGTTCAAATCTCCGACTCAGTTGATGATGAGAACAACTGTTCTCGAAACCGGTCTACAATAGTGACAAGTAAGTGAAGCATAAGAGTGTGTAGTTCGACTATATCATAAAATGATTTCAATTATATGATTGGCTTCACTGTGAATGTTCCAATTAACATTTTTAGTTAATGTAATTAACATTTGATAGTCATCTGGATAGTTAGTGCTGCATTCATCAACATGCAAAAAAATGAATTCAATGCAGTGATTAAATTTGATCTTTGTGATGATACCATAGATATTTTCAATGGTCTCCTTTGTGGTGACCTTAATTTAGCACCAGAGGTGCACACTTAATTTTCAGTGCTTATACAGTAATGTTTAAATTAATTTATACAGAAAAAGATAATCTTCAGCTGTTGTGCTGGGCTCCCCCATGAACTTTACCAAACTTTACTTTGATCTACACAGCTGTCTATCTCATCAAATAAAAAATGTTCAATTACTGCACAAAACTCTTCCCATCCCTTTCCCTTTTTTTTATAATAACTGCAACAGACATTGGTTTAGATGGTTGTCAAATGTTTCTGTATGGGGCAGAAATTTTATTATAATATACCAGACTTTAAAAAATTACCTATTTATGTTTGTAATTATATATGTAACATCTCTTCTTTTTCAATTATCTATAGAGATATACACAGAGCAAGTTTCCAAGGTACAATGAGGAGTATGCTTGATGAACACTATCTTCAAAATCATAGGTTAACATTATAAAATAATTTATTTAAACATGTTAATACTAACTCCACTTATATATATTAAATTTAGATTCCTAACTCAGTTTAATTTAATATTTTATATTGTAATTTTTTTTTTCTGTTTTAATTACTTTTACCTCTGCTGCTTTTTGGTGAATACTGTTATTTTTTCTTTTTTTTCTTTTTATTTTTTTCTTATGAATTGGCAACTTTATTTTTGAAGCAAAGATTCAATAAATTAATATTAGCAGCAATATCTTTCTTTCTTATTTGTAATTTAAAAAAAACACTTTATTTCAATTTTTGCACTTCTAAAATCCAAATTGTGTGTAGAAATATTTTCTCTTGCCATTGGATATGCTATTTTTCTTTGTTACAATATGTGTATTGTTGATTTCACTTATATTGATTTGTTTCTCATATATAATTATTAAATTGTACTTGGAAACTAAATGACAATGTACTGATTATATATTCAATTAGAATTTATTAAAAAAAATAAATACTAACTCTACTATATATGCAAATCAAGTTAGTATTAATATGTTTTAATAAATTATAATTGAATATATAATCACTCTATGGTCTATAGCTTTCAAGTTCAATGTGAACCATCATAGTTTAAAGTTTAAGCCTACTTTATTATATACCTTTTAATGTTATCATAAGTCATGTCACATCTTCCTTTGGCACGTAGAGGAGTTATACAAATGGCACATAAATATGGGAATTTCAGCTTGTGCTCTGAGAACCAAGTGTCTTCCTCTTGTATAGTAGTGTTGACTTTATGTGACTGCTTTCTATCTTCAGCAGCAGACATATATTTAGAATCACAAGGGCTGAATATACTACTTCCAAATTCAGATGAGTATTTCGCAAATGTTTCTGAAGAACTGTAAGTACTTTCTTGGCTCTGAGTCTATAAAAAAAGCATAAATAATTATTCTAATATTTTGATGCTTTTTAAGTTTCAACTTTTTCAAAATGTATTATTATACAGATAGCATCCATGGTGCTATTAGTGAAAAGTTCCACACCCAATCTCATTGATCTACTATTGTATGGCTTAAACCATTGCAACATTGTTAAATCATTTGAAAGATGAAATGAAAATATATCAAAATTGATGCACAAAAGGGATGACCTTTTTCAAGCACAACATGCTGCCCACAAAACACAATGGCAAAAATTCATGAATTGGGCTTAAACTTGATTCCTCATTTATCTTACACTCTGGGCTTAGCCCCTAGAAATTTCTTGTTCCATAAATTAAAAATTTTGTTCAGTTATAAGAACTTTTCTTCTTTTGAGCATATCATTAAAGCTGACAAGGATTATTTTGCAGAGTTTGACAAACATTTTTCCAACAGGATAAAGAATTTGGAGCTTTCTGGAATAAATAGATATCCTTCAATGAAGATTGTTTTAAAAAACAAAGTTTACATTTTCCAAATAAATATATTTTACTTTAAATATTAATTGAGTTTGGAATCGAGAACAGTGAAACATCCATTAATAATCTCTTCTGAGTTGGATATTTAGAACACTCTTTATGGTTTCACTTACATGAGATTTACTCAGGACATGTGTTTCATGGAACTTTTGTTCACATCATCAGCCGTTAAACAACTCATATTTTTATTAAAACATATCTTTTTAAAAAGGAATACTATTTTAAAAAATATATGGAACTAACATAGTGAAGCCAAGTCATATGAATTTATTCATATAACTCATATTTTAGTTGCTTTTTAATAAAACTTTTCAAATAACTCTTATAATATGTTTACGGAATTTGGGAATCCACACAGTGAAACTTTTGTTAATCTTATTTTGATTTAAAGTAAAACACTAAAAATCATGTCGTCACATTAAAACTCTCTTTAAGTTTCACAAACACACTTATAAAAGTAATTTTGGTACATGTTTCGTGTACGACATGATTTTTAGTGTTTTACTTTAAATCAAAATAAGATTAACTCTTATAAATTATAACAAATGATTACAGAAATATACAAACCCATTTGTTTGAATTTCATTTATAGAGTAAATTGGTGATATAATTAATAGAAACATTATTTTCATTTATCTATAATATTAGAAACACATACATGAACAAAAAATATAAACTTTCATGTATTTTTTAAGGAATTAGCTTTGAAATTGTTAGAGAAAAAAGGTAGATGAATATTCATAGTTTTAAAAAAGAAACTTAAACTCATTTCAGTATGTAACCTATTATTCTTTTTTAAATACTTAACTACATTTTTCAAAAATTGTTGATGAAGAATAATTTCAAGGCACAGATGAATGCTATCCAAAATGTAAGTTATTAGGATATTAATAATAGCTGTAATTTTATGGATACTACATATAACAATTTACATTACATTAACTTTAGTGGATATTAATCTTTCTGTTCTACAATAATCGTTTGCATATTTAATTATGCAAACTACCATCCTGATATATAAGTTAACTTCATGTAGAGCATGAGATTTAACTTTACTTTATCATTCTCAGAGGCAAAGCATCCATCATGGCTGCAAGGCTGAGACTACCCAAAATTAGTATGTTGACTTATATGTGTTAATTTTTATTAACAAATTGAAATATTTCCGTATTTTAACTAGTGCATTATTTATGATATAGGGAGCCAATCACCAATAATATGATCAAAGGTTCAGCGCCTTATGCAGTGTAGGAGGAATTTTTAAAGTCACTATCAGGGAGAGGAGGTGAAAAGGGTCTTTTATGGATTTTTCATACTGTGTATATTTCCTTCATCTCAGCCCAGTTGATTATATCTGCTTGCTTCTGGGCTTTTGTAGAACTTGAAGCCTAATAGAAGAACTGGAATGCAAATGATATCAACTTAAAATATAATATTTTGCTAATTTTGGTTTATTGTGGCAATATACAGGATGTTAGTGAACCATAGTGAAATGATGATTGAAAATTGATTTAATTCATATGATATTTTGTAGACAGGTATTGGGATTGCCTAAAGTTTCACTGAAAAAGGAGAGCTTTAGCTGATTTAGGGAGGGTAGGGAGGAAGGGAGAGAATTTTAACACATTGGTACAGGATTTTGAAATTAGAAAACAAAAATGTTCTAAAAGAGTGTATGAAATATAAAAGGAATAATGAGAGGTAACAGCAGAAGTGTAGAAATATTACAAGAAATTGGGATGGGGGAGCTTTGGGAATTTGGAGATAAAACTAGACAAGGGTTTTGGAGAGAAGTAAGGCAAAGAATTGAAGATATATAGAGGCAAGAGATTTGGGCTTGTTGTAGAGATAAGATTTCTTTAAAATTGTACAAAATAATTAAAAAGGTGTAAGGGAGAGAAATATGTGGAATGTTGTGACAAATTTGGGAGGAAAGGACTGGTCTGAAGGCGAGCAGGAGCATTGTTTTTAAGGGGTCTCAGAGGAGAAAATAGGGAAGGGTGTTATGTGTAGGAATATTTCATTGCTTATTAGGGCATAAAGGAGTAAAGAGATGGAGAAAGGGTTTATGGGAAGTGAAATGGAAAAATAGTAGAAAAAAATATAGAATGTAGAATGTTGACTAATATGGGGACAAAGAGAAATAAAATGAAAGGGGAATACTTAGGAAAAGTAAGGAAGATATTGATTAGAATAGTTTAGAAGGATTAGAGAATAGGGGTATGATTTATAAAATAGTGTTAACAAGGAAAATACAATTAATTTTTCAAATAACCTGGGGTTGTTTGTAATCAGCTTGATATAGATGAGTGTTAAATTTATTAATAGTATAATTTAGGTTAAGTACAAGATACAAAGCACATTAAAATATTTTCTGATTGAAAATGTTTTTATAAACTTAATGACTCTTAAATATTGTATATATTTTGTAAACATAGTATGCATTTATTTCTTTTGTACTTGACACTGTTAAAAATTTGTTTGAATAGCATTTGAATAAAACATTACAATGTTTCTTGATGTGATAAATGTAATTAAAAAATTAACTTTGAAAATTCTGCATTTTTTATTAAATAAATAAACACTTACAGTGCAAAGCTCTTCAAATATGGTAAGATGTAGGAAATGTTCCAACATCTTTCTTGTAAGTTTTGTAGAGCTTCCCATTGAAGAACACAATCTGTTGAGCACACAGTTATGCTTTATATATTGCATTGGTTGAAGAGGTGGATAATTCTCCCATAACATGACTAGAGAATTTTGCTGTAGCATTTTTAGAGTAATGAGCTGAACATCAATTGTTGGTACTTCTAAATGAAATGTTAGAAGGTCTATCAAATCTCCATGTAAGATAACCCTAGGCTCTGAACAGAAAAAGATTACTCACAAAAGATGAATATGCAAAATAATGGAGTAAAATATAAAAACATAAGGTCATTTATAGAGTGGAGGGTACTACTTGGCTGAAACTTATTAATAGAAAAGACATAGTAATACTTGTGAAAGTAGATTATGCTAAGTTAGCAGTGAAGGGGAGAGTTTGTGTTTCTTGAAAGCTGCAGGAAGAAGTTGAAAAGTGACATAAGTAATAATAGGAATCAACATAAGAGAGTTGTAGAACAAGAATAGATCTGTTCAGTGGTATGAAGTGGAATCTATTTAAAAAAAAAAAAGGGCACCATAGAGAGATGGGAAATATTTTTGCTGTGGTGTATGTAATTGGTGTGCTACTAATTATTAGAGGAGTAGAGATCAATCCTGAGCCTAATGGTGATTACGGAGTAATCCGAAACATATTTCAAGGTATGGAAGAAAGGTTGGGGAATGAAATAAACAATGTTGGGAGAGGAATTAAAAATGAAATCAAAATTCAAATAAAAAACATGAAAACAGAAGCCCAAGTCATCAAAAGAAGAGTAGAAACTTTGAAAGAAAGATATCAGAAATTTAATTTGATAATATCAGGTGTAGAGGAAAGAAGAGGAGTGTGGCCCATTCAGGAACTGTAAGAGATTTTGGAAGGGAGATTGGAGATGTTCTGAATGAATGGGAAATTGCTGAAGCTTTTCGAAGATTGGGAAGAATGGAGGAAGAAGGATGATAGTAGTTAGATTTGTAGTCAAGCAAATTGTCTATGAGGTGTTGAAAAGAACCTAAGAAATTAAAAGAGATGAATTTGTTTATTAATAGTCTTTATTGGTGAACCAGAGAATCCTGAAGAAAGAACTAGTGCAATGGATGAAGAAAGTTCTATGGTACAAATTAAGTAAGAAGGGTTTAAGTGGAAATATGATCAGTACATTACAGGAGTTATATTATCAAAACAGATTTTGTGTTAAGTGTGGCTTTGGGGAAGCTACTAATGCTGTGGGACAGGAGAGAGGACTTAGGCAAGGTTGAAAATTATGCCCCATATTATTTAATTTGTTTATTGATGATATTTTTAACAGATTGAAGCATGTTTGTACTCACATACCTACAATTAATAATGTAGATACTCCTGGGTTACTTTATGCAGATGATTTGGTGTTATGTTCAATATCAGTAATTGGCTTAAAGTTAGTTATGCATGAGATCAACAAGTATTGTGATGAGTGGGGATTGAAGGTGAATCAGAATAAACCTAAAATCATGGTTTTTAAGAAAGAAAATAACCTATGTAAGGATGAGAAATAGTTAATGGCAGATAAAGAAATTCAGGTGGTTAGTGAATTTTCATATCTGGGCATAAAGTTCAGTAGTAATGAAAGTTGGGAAAAAACAGAAAAGAACTTTACTGGCAAAAGGGAAAATGGCCATGACAGTGATAAGAAAATGTTGATATAGGATGCCAGTAATGAATATCAAGTGGTTTGAAAGACTTTATTCTACCCTTGGTTTAATCATAATGGATTTATGGAGGGGAAATTTGGGGTATAGAGGAGGGATGGTGTACTATGGATTTAATACTAAGAATTTTCTATAAATTAATTTTGGGAGTTTCCAATAATCTGCAAATGCAGGAGCATTGACAAGGTTAGGAAAGGTTAGTGTCAGAGGCTTAATGATAGAGAAAGTGTTGAAATATTTAGTTAGGGTTCAAGAGCTATTAGACACTGACATTGTGAAAATATGCCTGGATAACCAAGAAGAAAATTTGAGTGTAATGAATAATACCCAGTTGAATAAAATTAGAGAACAGTTATTTAGAAATGGGTTAGGAGATTTTTGGATTAAAATTGGTTATTTTAGAAAAGGTTGCTGAAGGGAAGTGAGATCAAGAATGTAAGACATGGATAGACAAGTTTTATTTGCTCAGATTATGGAGAAAAAAAATTACTAGCATATTGTAAGGAATTAAAAGATGATCCAGAAAAGGAGAAGTATATTTTAATTTGTAAGAAAAATGAAAGAGAAGGGATAGCATGGTTTCGATTAGATGTTTGGAAATTAAGGGGAATGAGGGGAGATGTTATTCCAGGAATGCTCCCATTTATGGGGAGAAGGAAGATGAAATTCATATTATCTTCCAATGTAAAGTCATAAATGTTTGGAGGGAAAGTTTAATTAGTAAGAAATGGTTAATGAAAAATAAAGGAATTGTATGAGAAAGATCTTTGAAGAACATGAGCAGATACCCAAATTAGGGGAGTTTTTATGGAAGGTAAAAATTAAATGTAAATGGTCAGTTGAAAGAAATGTGATTTAGAATATCTTAGATGATAACAAAATATGTGTATGTTTATGAAAAATGTCATTGGTCTGGAAAAAGTTAGGAGTGAAATTATATTAAATTTATTGAATTACTGAGCTTGGAAATTAGAAATTGCTCTAGAAAGTGAATAAATGTAGCATTATAGTTGGTATTTGAGAAATAAATGAATTAGTAGTTTGTAGGGATTGTAGTTAGCTGATAAAATAATTGGTACAGGTAGAGTAAGTGAAATATTTTTTTTAGTGTCTTGGTTGAGCCAGAGCCTGGTCCCCTGGAATTCCAGTAGGATGTTGCTGATGAACCAGGGTCTGGGAATTGATGCAATCAATATGGAAATTTTGTACTTTGTTAAACTATCTAGAATGTAAGTAAAGATGTTAGTAATTGTGAGAGGTTACTCCTAAAGATAGATGGAGGCCCCATTATAGTTTGTATTTAAATTTTTCTTAGCACTTTATAAAATTCAAATTTCATTATAGTAGATGTTTGAGAAATAAAAGAATTAGTAGTTTGTAAAGATTATAGCTAGCTGATAAAATAATGGTATAGGTAGAGTAATTAAATTTTTTTATTTTAGTCCCCTCGGTTGAGTTGGAGTCTAGTCCCCTGGAATTCCAGTGACTACTGCTGATGAACCAGGGACTGGGGTCTGATGCAATGGGGTAAAAATTTTGTAGTTTATTTATTTAGAATTTAGATAAAGGGTTAGTATAAAATAATTATTGTATTAAAATTTCTGTAATCAAAAGGAGGATACCTAAAATGACTTGGATCAGATAGGTGGAGATCCCTTGTAGTTTGTATTTTTCATAGCATTTTCAATAAATTTCAAATACCTGTCAAAGTACATTCATTTTTACTGGAAACCTTGTGATAATTTATATCTTCCATACTCCGAGATTTATCTTCCACACTCTGAGATTTGATTTCTTGAGGTTCAAGTATATAAAAAGCAGTTTTTTCTTTAATTTCTTGTATTTCTGATAGTTTTCCTAAGGATATCCTTTCAGAATGAGACGAAGTTTTAAAACTAAGTGTATTTGTTGAGACACTGGAGTTCACAAGCTTTGTTTCCAATTCCTGAGAAACACTTCTTTCAGGCTGAGGTATGTAATCATCATACTTCTGTTTCTCTTCTGAGAGTTCTGATACATACATTTTTGACTCACTTGGCCTCTTGCACAGAGCATCCACCTGTTCCAGAAGGCAATGAAGTATGAATGGTACTGTAGTGCATTCCAATGGAATCTGTGATACCTGTAAGATAAGAGTTCCTGTTAGCCTCAATGAACATGCTTTATTCCCAACCATCTTTCTCTCTTACAACATACCTACAAAATTATTTAAATTTGTTTATTGCAGATACCATTCATGTCCAAAAGCAAACATTCAAAATGCTATAGAAGGCACTAAAAGAAAAAAAAACACTACATATAGAAAGTTTTTGCAGTTGGAACAAATGACATGTACTGCAATGAAGTGAGATGAAAAATGAACCTTTTTTGATTTTCTTATGTTTATACAAGAAAATTTACACATTTTCACTTTCATAAATGAAGCATGAGAATTACTGCTACATTTAAAAGAATATTATGAGGTATTACATATCACATAATTTCAACTTATTCATGTTATAATGGAAACAAATATTGGTTGGCATACCATTTCATTATAGAGCTGCAAGCTTTCATCCATTGTTACATCCTGCAGTAGAGATGTGCAATTCAAGCTAATTGTTTTCATATGACTCAAGTAATTTTGGTGCCAGTTGTGTATATTCTGAAAGCAGTTAATTATTCATTTGGAAGTCTGGCTCATATATAAGTTTGTTGCAAATACAGAATAGCTATAAAAAAATAATAATATGCATTTAAAAAAAGGAGATTATAATATTAAGTTTACTTTCAGACTGACTTGGTGCTGTGGTCACTCCTCCAGTCCTAATGGCAGTGAGAGTTAGAAAGTGTTAGTGTAGAGTGCATGTAAAAAATATTGCTAGATAATGCAATATTTTCTCTATTGTCATTTGTTAAAGACTAACTGTTAAATAGGCTGAATGAATTATGCAAGGAAAACTGACCAGCAAAATGAAGAATATTCATCGTAGGCACAAAGCAAGCTTGGAAATAAACAAGGTCATCATTATTAAGGAAGATAGTGCTTGGAAGATCCCATCCTCATCCAAAGTGCTTAAGATATATTTTGGGCAACATATTAATGTGCACTGTAAATGCAAATTAATCTACAGTGAATGTAATACTTGCATACACAGATGCTCTTGTAAATTCATTGATTCCAGTATTAAATGGCATATGTCCATTTCAGGTCTACTGTGAACACATAAAGGATATTCTGAAGATATTAATGACCTAATAATAGACTCTGAAGGTGTTTCCGTTCTCAATGAAAAGGAGGAAATACTATCCCAAGTGAACAAAAAAAGTCCTAACTGTTCTGTGCCCCTATTAGAATAAAAATAAATAATTGCTTGCAAGTTTTCAGATATAATTAAAGTAATTTCCACAACAGGAGAACTTGAAATTGGGAAGAAACATACAGCATCCTTAAAGGAAACATTAGCCACAGTTCGCAACCCAAATGAAGAAGTACCTATGCCCAAAAGAGGACAATTTTTCACAGAGAAAACTCTCTGCTACACACAGTTACCACATTCTCCTTGCAAAACCTGATACAACAGAAGCCATATCATTGTGCTTTCTTTGCTGTGAAAGCAAACCATTAGTGCCACCTCAAATTAAGAAATATGTTGCTTATACAGTTCTGAAGACATGCAAAATTTATAATGTTCAAAGCATATGTCTTTTCCTGTATCATTATTATTTCCTTTACATTACATTACATGTTACATTGCTATATTAAAGTTTCCCATTTGATTTTGCTGTATACTGAATGTGATTAACTTCTA
This sequence comes from Metallyticus violacea, assembly GCA_030762175.1. NCBI lineage: Eukaryota > Metazoa > Arthropoda > Insecta > Mantodea > Metallyticidae > Metallyticus > Metallyticus violacea. The sequence continues at coordinate 13,772,254 of CM060839.1, read as the reverse complement.
ACATGTACTCTACAAAGTTAATTTTTGGCACATGATTGCTTGTTTTTGTGCATTACAACTGTTCTCCCCAGTTTATAATTTGTACTTCCCTAACTTATGTTTGTGACTGTGGAATTCAGCTTTCTCTGTTGCCATTCATGGCATCAAGCTAATATTACAGTAACAACAAAAAAAAGAATGAGAGTTATAAATTATATGAAATTAGAGTATAAAGAAATGTATCATTTTAAAGAAATGTCTTTTTTAAAGAAAGTAAAACGTCGCATCTTATTTATATGCTATTTATACTGTAAATATGATTTCTGAAAATTGCCATGGAATACTTAATAATTGTAATTACTATTCATCTTACAGAATGCTACATATTGTGTTTGCGATCATTGATGCCCTGTAATGTTTACTGCTAGGAGTCTCATAAGTTCCATCAATTTAGAGTATGGGAGAAAATTAAGTCAGCAACAGCAGTCAGAATTTCTATCAATTAGACATAATAACTAAATCTCTATAACACAAAACTCAATATCAACAACACAGATTATATGTAATCATTGGAACAATTTTTCTTTTAGTATGTTTTTCATGAATAATTTAAATTCATTTTATGATGAATATTCAATAATTATAATTTGTAAACTTGAAAATGATAATCAGAAATGTGACTTCATTTGAATTAAGGACATTAGAGCTCCACATTTAGTGAATTGATAGCAGCCACATAGTTCACTTTCAAGTTGCATATTAGTATCAGACTGTATTATGAAAGAGTGATTGTGATGATGATTGATGATAGAGCTATTGGTGAAAGAGTGACAGGAGAAAATGAAGCACTTTGGGAAAAACCTGCCAATGTTCTCACAGTCTGCCACACATTCCACATCCATACCCAATCTATGAAAGTAATAAAAACCTTAATTATTATTTCCAGAAAGACCTTTAATACAGCTGTAAGAATATACCAATATAATTTATGAATCACAACAACAAGAAGACAAAATAGACATATATTACCTCAACACAATATAAAATGTTTGATACAAGGTCATAAACAGAATCTTTCCAGTTGCTGGCATGAAATGTTGTATTCTCTGGTGCATTAGGATATTTTCTTTCTTCTGTTTTATTTTCATTAGGCTTTCTCTGAATTAATTGCTTTTCTGGATCTTTTTCAGCTAATTTTTCTAATTTCAAGTGCCTTTTATTTTCCTGCTCCCTATTATCTCTTTCTGCATCTTTATATTTCTGACCTTTTGAAGCTGATTGCAAGTTATTTGGGAAGTCAGGAGAATGATAAGCTAATAAAGCGATGTCTTTAAGACAAAGTGGATCTTCTTCTTCAAGTAATTTTAGACCTTCCCAAAATTGTTCAATATTACTATTTTCATTGCCAGTAATTACTGCATTGCATACCTGTAATCAGATAGAATATTATCATCACTTTTTATTTGTATCCTTCTATGCTCCTCAGACATAATCTGTCCTATTCCTGCCTTAAATTTACACAATCCCTTATTAATGGTATCTAGTTTGATTTGAGTGGCATTAAACATAAAGCAAGAATCACCAAAAGAACAACTGGACAACAACAACAACAACAACAACAAAATAATAATAATAATAATAATAATAATAATAATAATAATAATAATAATAATAATAATAATAAATGTATTTGTTTATTTTACCTGATGAAGTTAAAACTATAAGGTCCTTCTTCCACTTCATCAGAGACAATTATAATTATAAGAGTACAGTTAATGGCATTAACAATTTAGCATAATACTTGTTAAATAGTACTTTCTGCAAATAAATAATCTTTGAGGAATATTCTAAATTATCATTATGACTGGCAGTTCTTCATATGAGACAGCAGAAAGTTCCAGAGATACATAGTGGCAACTGTGAAGGATAAAGAAAAGTAAGAGGTTTGTTGTAATATATAGAGAGAATGGAATTATTTGATCAAGTGTTTAAATTATGATGAGAAGGTGATAAGTGAAAATGGGTGGAATGATAGCATGGAGTTGAGCTGCATAAATTTGATGCAGAAGAATGAGGAAGTACAATTTCCTTCTAGCATCCAGTTGGTGCCAAGAAATAATTCAAAAAGTGGAGTGATATGATCTGATTTACATAGGTTGCATAAATGGTGAAAGCAGGCATTGTTGTAGTCTTTGTCCAACATCTATCATGAGGTCAGTTAATAGAATGTCACAGTAATCAAAATGTGGCACAGTCGATGTTAATACATATATTTTTTCATGTTGAATGTGAGAAAATTCTTAAGCCATTTCAAGGAATGGAGAATTGAAATAATTTTTTTACAAGTTTCTTTTATTTAAATTTGCCAATTACATTACTGTCAAAATATACAAGATTTTTTACAAATGATTTTATTGGCACTTTTGTTTCACTAAGTTTCATGGGAATAAATACTGTTTGATTAATTTTGTTTAATAATTTATTATGCCCCATTATGATTGTCTGAGATTTTACTGGATAAAGTAATTTTGTTTAGCCCATATTGATACTGAGTCAAGGTCTCCATTAACTTCAGCTATGAAGTTGCATGAATGCATGATTGGTGTTTTAACGCCTGTTTTTGCTACAGAGGCACCACAGGCAGTGGACACTGATGATACGTGAGATGAAATAATGTACTGGGAAAGGATTTATTTTTAAGGAAGGAAGCATTCCAGGCCTAAGTTTAGAGTATCTCCCCGACATTTGCCATTTATGAGAACTGCGGAAAACCTGGAAAAAACCTCAGTCAGGGAGGACAGTCCTGGCGGTATTTGAACCTCAGATCTTCCACTCATGAGTCCGCACCTTAACAACCTTGGCCACCCATGGCAGTACTGTGGAGTTGATGTGTAAGTCTGTTCATGAGTGCATATGAAGTTGTAGGTTGTAAGAAATATATGCAATACTTAATGTGCTTAGTGATGTTATGTGTATAATTATAAATCATTTATATAAATAGAAAATAACAATTAACTGAGTTAAATGCTCTAGAAAATTCATTAAGAGTTAAGACAGTCACTTGGATATGATTAACGGTCACTATAATACCCCTTTAGTTTACATTGCAATTACTGAATTGTTTGAAATATTTACAGGATTTTTTGAAACATCAAGAAAAGCATTTAATATGGGTCAGATTAAAGAACAGTTGGTAAAGAATGGGATGGAAGAAATTTGGTTAAAGGAATATCTGGTATGGGGATTATGGAGAGAAATTAGTACCAGATATGAAAAATGGATTAACAGATATTACCAGAAGAAAATAAATTCATTGACAATTTATAAACAGCTAATGAAGAGAAAGAAAACTATATTGAACATATAATAAAAATTAAAAGACTTGATCAGCTTGGTTTAGATTAGGGGATCTGGAAATTTAAGGACTCTAGAGATAAGACTGATCAAAATATATGTCCTGTTTGTGGGAGGAAGATAATGCTATCTATATTTTATTCACGTGTCAAGAAATATGATAAAAGGAAAATTGCTTAAGATGAGGAAAGAGATGGAATTAAAAAAAATACCTATGTTAACTATCATTAACAGATCAGAGGTTTTAGAGAGTTTCTCTTTAATATTTAAATAAAATGGATATAATTAATGAAACACAGATTGATATTTATGCACTACATCAGCCCTGTACAACACAGTGCTCCCAATGCCCTTTTATGGTGTCCTTCACAACTAATTTCCAAATTAAATTTTAATTAGTATGTAAAGGTTTTTTTTTTTCTTTTCTTCCGATTTTTCTCACTGTTTCATTTTAAGAATAAAATAGTGGGAAAATTTGTTATAGTGGTATTTTTATTCTGTCAAAAAAGGTTGCTTCCTTATGATTAATTTTATTGCAGTGCCATAAACTACCTACCATGACAGAGTTTCACCAAGATGACATTGAGACACCCAATTTGCCCTCAAAATAACTTTAATCCCAACAAAGCTGTGCCGCAAACAATGAACAAATGATTTATAACAACTTTGTAACAGGAATGTTCCAAGTTCCTTACTTTCAGGCAAACATTCAAAATGTGAAATACTTTTTGAGTGCCTTGTGCTATGATTAATTGTATATTCAACAAGTTTCAAGTGATTTTTCATTACTTTTAAACTTTAAATTATTCATTTATTAATCGGTTATATTTTAAGCATAACTCTTCTTAAAATAGCAAAAAAATTATAGCTTTAACAGTGAATGGGAGGACTAATATTGGTTTATGAGAAACAAAGGAAAACCCATGTGTTTATTGTGTAATACTAGTGTCTCTGTTCCTAAAAGAAGTAATTTAGACAGACGTTATTTGAGTGAGAAATATAATTTCATATATTTTTTAATTCTAGATTTAATATCATTATCATCATCGTTGTCATTATTGTTGTTATTATTATTATTATTATTATTGTTGTTGTTGTTGTTGTTGTTGTTATTGTTATTTGTCATCATAGTATTGGTAACAGTTGTGTCAAAGTAGTGGAATCACAACCTAGCGCCCACATACCCCTATTTATAATGTAAATGTGCCCTAGTACAAACAAACCTTGGATAGCCCTGCATTAGATAATTATTTCTACCTCTGGACCAAAACAGTAGTCACATTTCCTTAGTGGTCTTCTTTGTTCTAGAAGCAAAGCTTTGTTGACATAAATCAGAATACAATTGTGCAGTTTATATAAACAGAGAGTGTAGTATTCAACAATGGGAGTAATGAAGAATATTGGAGATGATTAGCTGCATGCCATTTCTGATCACCTGTGCAAAGAGAGGTCTATAATAAAGAAACTTGCTGAGAAATTTACCATATAATCTTTCCAACATCAAAAAGTCACATCTGTGGTGTATGAACTCATTGCTATTATTGTGAAGTTCTTTGAAAATATTCTTACAAAGACATTGAACAACATCTTACTGATCTTACAAGAAGTTATAATTGAATGTATGAAGGTTTGGGAAGAACTAGGGAAGGAATAAAATACCTATTAAGGTGTGAAGAGGGGCCAGAAATATTAACCATTATATAACAAGGTACTAAATACAATGAGCTTTCAATTAAATTAAGTCAATGTTTAGTGATGCAAATAGTATCCTCATTATTATGCTTATGTTTCAGCATTATTTCTAGATCTGCCATTTTATTTCTAATACACTGTATATATTGCAGTATTATTTTAAAATTCTCATTGATGTTGGGGAATCTCTTATTCTGTCTTATCTATTTTCCTATTAGTTTTGGAATATGTTGATCAATATATTTAAATAATAAATCAAAAGAGCTTGTCACAAGTAATGCTTTTAACAACAACGACGATGTTGATGATAAAATTTTATTAGGATTACTTATTATTATGCTCAATTTTATACTATTACTCATGATTGTAAACACAAATTATTAATATTACAGTTTCTTTTTGATTTGAATATGGATATTTCAATTTATTGGATAATTCAAATAGAAACTTATTTTCCTTGAAATTCCTTTCAATCCTTTTTGTCACCATACCAATAGGACATGCAAGTTCAGGTGACATTTCATAAACAATTTAGATACAGGTCATGAGGTTGCAGTTAACAATTCTCTAGCTTGCCTTTCATATCTCATAAAAAAATCTTTGATGAAATCTCATACATTTTATAAATGCCCAGTTCCAAAAAAGATTCAAAATAGGATCATTATTTACTTTGTCACTGGTTTCAATTTTGGTTTCTTCAGGATCTATCCAGTCACACACAGATTTTGTTTCTGTCAAGGTTTTGTTTATAGATGATCTGGAAACACTTAGCATTTGTCTGGAGCTGACACCCTTGCTGTCATTAACAGAATGTTTAGATAAAACTATTGGACTCTTGAGCATTGCTGGTCTAAAGATATGATTATTTGTTTCTTCTTGATCTGTTACCTAAAGAATTAAATAATATGAACATCAACACAAATAATATTTCTCAGTATAAACATTGTATTCAAAATTGAATATAGGTTTACATTCTTACATACAAGCACTGAAAGGAAAGTACTATAAAACTTAAAACAAGTACAAGATAATTCCAGTATTTGTCAGATAATTATAATGAGATAGAATTTAGGATCAGAAGGGAAGAGAGTAGTTTAAAGATGAGATAAAGATGTTAACATTATATTAGTTCAATAAGTAATGCAATACCTTTTTCTTAGTCAATTTATCTTTTAAATTACAGTATTTGAGTATGTATAGTATCTTTGAATCTGCACACACTGTATTGCATAGTTTCATTTTTTTTTTATTTTATTTTTCCATTAGATATCAGTGATGTAGTTATTTTTCAAAATTGTCTCTCTTAGTGATGTGCATCATAAACAGAGAGCAGTAATTAAATTTTTTTGGTGGAAAATGAGGCCATCACAAACATTCAGAGGCTTTAAGATATGTATGACAAGAGTTGGTTGAAAATAATGGATTATTTGGATTATCATATTGCCTTGTCCTGAAACAGTTAATACTCAAGCATTTATCAACATTCTTCAGAAATAGAAGAAGTGGCTCCAGTGCATCCATCCTGACAAAGATGTGACCGAAATTCTTTTTCTTTTTCAACACAAAGACTACACACCTAGAACAGATCACTAAATTTAGTGGACTGTCCTTTTTCATCAACCATAAGGCCCAGATCTTGAACCTTCCTATTTCTCTTTCTTTGGTCCCCTAAATGATGCAATCTCTGAGAGAAAATTTTATTATGATGATGATGATGATGATGAGGAGGAGGAGGAGGAGCAGGAGGAGGAGCAGGAGGAGCAGGAGCTGGAGCAGGAGCAGGAGCAGGAGCAGGAGGGGGAGCAGGAGCAGGAGGAGGAGGAGGAGATCATAGTCACAGCATGAAAAAGATTGAGAGACAGACCTGCATAGTGGTACCCCAATGGCATATAGGCTTTGATATATAGGTAGCATAAAGCCATAGATGTGCAAGCAGATTATATTGAAAAATAGTTCCTATAGTCAAAGAGCTGAGGAAAATTTCAGCATACTTTAAACTGAAATAAAGAGGATATGGTATTACTTATTGAATTTCTTGATTTTTTAAGCATATTGTGTGGCCTTAAAAAACATCTCCACTTGAAGGGTTATAATTTTAAAACTAAATACAGCTAACAAGAAAATATTGTATCGCTGTTTTTATATGTTTTTAAAATTATAATAGAAAATTCCAACAGAGCATTTGGAATAAACCCATGTCAAACAAAATCCTTTGTAAAATAACTCAAGTGAAGTTATTTAAGTGTTGGTTAATTGGATCAAATTTATATAAGTGTGTGACTGACCATGTTACTTTTTCTGATTGTACAGAAAAGGTAAAGGTAGGCATAAAACTATATAACTAGATGAGAACGTCTGTTTTAAACATAATAGTGCCATGAGTAAATAAGTGTTGTATATTGCATTACCTTAATAATAGCTGTTAGAGGCACACCAATTTCACGTAGACATAAAGGAAGATCTTTATGGAGAAATCCTACAAGGGCAATGTACATTTTTGGACCATTTACTGGCTGATCTTTGATATACTCCATATTCTGCCATTCTTCTCCACGTTTACAAAGATTACTGTCAGTAATGTTTCCATGTAATTTTTGTTGCTTTTTTTCTGCTTTCATATTCTCTTTTTTAATATTTTTACTTCCTTGAACAAGTTATATGTTTTAGATATTTATCCACAAAGTAATAAGTTTTATTTCTAAATTTAATACTAATATAGATCACAAATGCCATTGCAACTACTAATTTATGCATCTATTGTGCTTATAAGACTACTAAACAACTATAGACTACTATAACAACTAAAGAGTTGAATTCTAATAATATACCCAAAAGTTATTTTATTTTTCATTTATATACACACACACTAACAGAGTGTTAATGAACTACACCAAAATAATTTCAGAGAGTGTAAATATGTCATATATAAGCAAATTGAGATAGACAATGTCCACAACTAAATATTATGCAGTTTTACAATGTTAAACATTTTGTTATCAAATGCTAATAAGTCTGTGTTAAAGCCAAGCTGGGTGAAAAATTGGTTTAGAATGCCTTTAAAACTGCCTTGCACACATAGAAATGTTGATTTTTGCAGCCCATTATCAGCATATTCAAGATTTAGTGCCATAAAAATCCCTCAAATCTCGAACTGAATGGTGCAGCATTCAACATATATTAATTATCTTCTTGCATTATGCAGCCAGACCAACCTCATTTATGATAAATGTAATTGGTCTTGATGTAATCTACTCTAGTGGGAACTCTTTAACTGCTTGTGTGGCATAATGCATAACACAAAAGCTGATGCAAGCTCATTTAGGTACTGGTTGCAGACAGTTATTTTAAAAAAAAATTGCATATATTACCTGTACAATATATTTATAGGTATGAAACATTACTAATTATAAAAATAAATTTCAGTGTCTTTATACCAACACAGATATTTATGCATACAATATAATAAATAAGAAGAATCTGTTTATGTCCATTGTAATGCAAGTTTATGCAAAAATAACTTAATTCGTACTGAACTTCTCATGTTTAACCATCTCCCAGAAAGTATTAAAGAAATACCTGCACTAGGCATATTTAAGAAAATTCTGTACTCATATTTAATTGACCATTGTTAAATAGTCTGGAATAAATTTATAGTAGTGGTAGTAGTAAATAACATGAGTATCTTTTTGTCCACATATGAATACTTACTGTTTTACTTTTTTATGACCTATTTAGCTTATACTTTCAGTTCTATAAGCTGATGTTGTTTATAAACATGTGTTAATATAGTGTAAGGATGCAAGAAATTAATAGATCAATGAAGCAATGCCAAAGAATAAAATGAAGACCCAATAAGCACATCCTACAAGAAAAATGATACTATTCATTAAATGGAAAAAGTATTAGTGATATTATGTAAAAAGGTTTATTATCCTGTGCATAATCCATTATAGATAATTCTGTACTAATTATACTGTAAATAGGAAAGTTGACCAGGTTCATAATATATACAGGTTGTATCATATTTCATAGCAGAATCAATCAGTTTATGGTTCAGAGGAAGCTGAGAAGAATCAAATATACTCTGCTGGCAATCTAAAAGCTGAGGTTGTTTTTCTAATTTGTTAATATTGTTTTAATTTAATATTTAGGTGTAAGAGATATAATTATGTGTTACTATAATGTGTTTGTTATAATTTTATAACTAATTTAGTTTGAATGACTTGTCTTATGTAATTTGTATGACCAAGTGGATGCAATATAGGAATATGAATATATAATAAAAATGAAAAATGAAGTTAACTCTTGGAAGCAAGTAGCCATAATAACAAGTAGGTACTAGAGAAGTGGAAATGGATAAATCACTTAAATAGCAACATAAATATCACTATGTTTTGAACCTTCTGTTTTCTTCTTCAAAGGTAGAAGGCAAGTAAAATCATATACAGAGTATATCAGAATAACTATTCCCAATTTTTTAATGTGATAGAGGACATGAAAATAAACATTTTTTGTAATAAAGCAGTGTCCAGAAATGCTTCATTTTCAATATAAAAGACAGAGCTCTTTACTTACCTTATGGCTGCATTTATGTTTCAGCTATTCTTGTTACCATAAATTATTGAAGTTATATTTTTCAGCTATTCATATTATAAACTGAACTGAACTAAAGTTAGTTTGTTGTTGCAAATCATAAAATATCTTCTGTGAGATATATTTATTTAATTTCATGGTATTAAAGTGCATCAGTATACAAATACGAAACATGCATAAGACATTTGGAGTAGCTTAGAGCAATGCTAATTTGATAAAGCAAATCTATGAAGAGCAAACACCCTCAATGCTGTGCAACATTTTCAAGATTGAATCAACATCTTCAAGATAGTGGCCAGTGTCGGGTAAAGAAAGTAAATTCAATAAGCAATCAAACTGTGAAAATATAATATTTTGAAGATGAATTTTGCAAAGGTTGAAAATAATCCTGAAACTAGCAATCAAACTGTTGCCCATTCAATGAATACCAGTCACATGTCTGTATGGGTAGTCTTAAATGAGTATGAAAAGCATCCATTTCATATCCAAAAAGTGCAAACATTAATCCCAGATGATTATCCTAAAGACAACAATTTGCTGATTGGTATTTACATACAATGAGTCTCATTTGCTAGATGCATATTATTGAGAGGTATGGTATATTTTTTCAATAGATGGCTTTCTAATACACACCATTGTCACAATTAATCCTAAAGTTTTTGAGAATCTCTGCAATCAATGGAAGTTTTCTGTAATTATTTGAGTTGGATTTGTTAATAACTTTCTAGTGGGCCCATATGTTATGCCTGCAAAATTGAATGAACATGTTTATGATATTTTGCTTGGAGAAATGCTTTTGGAGCTACTTGAAGATGTCCAGATTAATATTCAGAGAAACATGATCTTTCAACACAATAGTGCACAATTTTGGCTTAAATTCTTAAAATTATTTAAACATACATGTTCTGAATTATTGGATAAGAAGGGCAGGTCCTTGGCTGACACATTCCCCAGGTATAACTGCAGTTAGATAAAAAGCTACCATGTAATCATATAAAGTAAATAAAGTAACTTTCCAAGTTGAGATTAATTCCCCCCCCCTCTTATACCACTATAACTTGAAAAAAAGCATTTTTGGACATTGCTCTGTTAATAATTTTTTTTTTTTTTTTATTTTCATATCCTCTATCCCTTCAGAAAATTAGGAATGTTATTCTGATATATCATGATTATATGATAAAAGTGAAAAATGAAGTAACTCTTGGAATATTTTAGCTAAAATAACAAGAATTATAGAAGAAGAAACAAGTGTTGTCTTCTGCCTTTAAAGAAAAAAGAAACCAGTTCAAAATATTTGTGTTTATGTATATAAACATTAATTGAAATAAGATATGATCCAAAGAAAACTAGTAGGAACAATATGATATGGTTTACCTTGACTTTTTGCATCATCTTTCAAAGTTTTAGCAGATTTTTTTGTTTTTGTTACATTATCTTCCACAATGGATGTCATCTTTATAACTTCCATATCCTTTTTATGTTTCAGCTCTGTCTCCTTAGCATACAGCTCTAAGTCAGTATCCTTGATCATTAGAATCTATAAATAAATATAAATATGTGCTAGTCATATATGCAGGGTGGTCCATATAAAATATTACTAACCAATATCTCTTAAATGGACCAAAAAATCAAATGCTGACTTGTTCAAAATTTATTCCTGGACAAGACATTCATAATAGCACCATGGGTACAACTTAAGTGGACTATTTTATGACGATTGACGGGTAACTTCAGAATTTTAAATGAAATGATGATCTAATTTTGATATATTTAGGTAGTTCTCAACAAATTAACCAAATTTTGTTTAAAACATTATTTTCTAATTAAATCTTGAGAGGTTATAGTGAGCTTGAAACAACAGTAAATATAGTGTATGTATCCAAAAAAGAACCGCAGGAAAGAAAGGATAATATATACTAAAATTTTGGTAACTATCAGTTTCAAAGTCACCTAAAATCTTACAAATAGATTGGAAATGTTTGCTTATTAAATCCCATGGACTCAGAAACATGGCATGGTTTGACAAAGAGGTTAATATACTGTTAATATTGGGTAAATGTAAGAGAAATTCTCAGTTAGCATCTGAAGCATGAGTCATGAGGAATTACAAATGTCACATATGAAATTCAAATGACTGGAAACATGACTATGTAAGTACGGAACTGTGAGTAACAGGAATCGACTAAAGATGGAAACATGAATGTTTAAAATGAACTTGTATTGTACTATGAAGCAGTAAAATAATGTTGATATAGAAATGGTTTGGTGACATTTATATTTGATTTCCTTGGTTTTTTTTTTTTTTTTTTTTTTTTTTTTCCGTCGGTCCTGGTGGTGTAGTGGTTACCATACTTGCCTGCTACACCCAAAACGCGGGTTCGAACCCGGCCAGGATCGATGGATTTTTTCGGGCGTAAAAATCCTAAGTATGGCTTCCTTCGGAAGGGAAGTAAAGCCGTGGGTCCCGTGTCGTACATTTACGGCACGAAAAAGAACTTCAAGCCTGAAAGAAGAGGCCTCTGAGCAAAATTTGTCGGCCGTTTCACGCCCTGAGTTGAATGGGACGCTGATGACCTCAGATGTTAAAGAGCGTCCATAAATAAATCAATCAAAAAAAAAAATCCTTGGTTTTTTAATTGAAAATTATTTTACTACTTCACTGTTTAGCTTCAAGAATGCAAGTTTATATGAAATTAGGCCTACAAGTCATTTCTAAATCAATATAAATCAATTAAAAAGTTTGTCATGTAGGAGCTGCGTAAACTAAACAAATTCCTCATCAAGTGGAATAACTTTATAAAAGAATATAAAATCCAAATTATGCCTCATTAATTAATGAAATAAGTTATGGCATTACTGCGTAGCATTAGCATGACAAGTGCTAAAGCCAACTAATAAAAGAAAAACTGAACTATTCAATTTAATTTATAATTCAATTCAATTTATTTCCATCCTTTTAAGTACATTTAAAGAACATATCAGTATAATCTATTTACATATTTACACTATATACACAGTTTTATATAACTTTTCCATATTTAAATTCTTCTATACCATAAAATGCATTTCGAGTTAAATATTTTTTTATGGTTTTCATCATTTCTGTTGTTTGGTTTATATTCTTTAATTCATTTGGTAGTTTATTGAACAATTCCCTTCTTACATTTTCTAATGAATAATTATTCAATGTCTCCCTTAGTGTTGTTCTGAAGTAGTCATCATTGTTTCTCAAACCATAAGAATGTATATTACAATTCTTTTGATGTCTTTATGTACAATAGTTTTTATACTTTTGTTTATATATATATATATATATATATATATGGAACAGTTATATTTTTAAGTTCTTAAACAAGCTTCTACACATTTTTTTATTATTTATCTTACCTATTTTTTGGATGACTTTTTCCTGCAATTTTAAAACCTTTTTCCATTTATCTCCGTGTAATATTCCCCATAATGTAATGCCTTGGCTCATCAGGTATATAAGTTCATAATAAACCTATGTTATAGCTTTGCTATCCATAGTGTTACAGATTTGTCTCATTGCATATATCCTGTATTTATTTTTTTGGTAATGTGTGCTACATGGAATTTCCAGTTTAAATTTTTGCCATTGATCATTCCAAGAAAGTTTGTACTATTTATTCCACCTATACTTTCATCTTCTATTGTTAATTCTATGTTATTTAAATTGTGATTTGTTAATTCAAAATATATGCATGCTGTCTTTGTTTTCATTTATTACCATATCTAGATTGGGGTAGTATTCCTTTAAGATTTTTAAAATTGAGTTTGCCCTGTTTTCTACATCTTTAATTGTATGAACCCTAATTATGACTCATGTCGTCAGTGTACCCTTTGATTCTATTAGTTCAACACATTACTTAACACATTACTTAACTAGGTTTGTCTGTATTTTCCCTTTAAAATCACTTGAAAGCTAATGTCTATAGTGAAATTACCCTAATTTTCAAAAGTAATGGGAACAAAATTAGAATTCTTGCAATCTATAAGTATTACAAATGAGAAACCACATTTATATATTATTATTATTATTATTATTATTATTATTATTATTATTATTATTATTATTATTATTATTATTATTATTATTATTGTTATAATAATAATAATAATAATAATAATAATAATAATAATAATAATAATAATAATAATAATAATAATAATAACAATAATCATAGTTGAGATTAAAATAAAAAAATTAATGGTATACTATTAATGAAACATATGATCACTGACACATAAAGCCATACTGTGTGGGTATTTTTATATTTTAATTATAACTATGTTTATGAACTGAACCCTTGATATCACCTTTACATTCACTAACATAGAGAGAAGTTTTGACTTACCTTGAATATTTAAGAAGAAGGATATATATACTGAGTAAACAGTATATACCAAATGTTATGAAAGATTTTATGAAAATCAAGGAAATAGTACCATTAAGAGAGGGGGTTTGCCCAAAACCCAAAATTTAAAAATTACCAATAATTATTTTTTTTCACAACATAATTCAATATATACTGTTTACTTGATATGTATATACCACTCTTAATAGCCCTATTTCCTTGATTTTTATAAATTATTTTTCTTATTTTATTTAAATAGCATATACCAAATTTCATTGCAAAAGTACAAATATGGTGCCTCTAGAGCATGTTTAAATGTTGGGTTTGAGGTAAACCCCTACTCCTAATAATCTGATTTTACTGATTTTCAGAAAATTTTGTCTTATTTTATTTAAATGATATATACCATGTTTTTCTGAAAGATGGCAAAAACTACGGTCATTAGAGCAATTTTTAAATTTTACTTTAACCCCCATTCTTTAAATTTCAGTTTGCAGGTATACACCCACTCCTAATGGTTTGATTTCACTGATTTTTAGAAAATATTTTCCTTGTTTTAATTAACTGATATGTACCAAGTTTCATTCTAACAAAACAATATGGTGCCTCTAGAGGGACTTTTAAATTGAGCCTAATAATTTGATTTTGCTGATTTTTAGAAACTGTTTTTATTATTTAATGCAATGCTATATACCAAGTTTCGTGGAGAAAAATACAAAATGCAAAAATTGCTGCTGCTAGAGCAATTTTTAAATTTTCACTTAAGGTCAACTTCCACCCTCAATGGTCCAATTTTTCTGATTAATGAACTCAATGAATAGTTTATTAATTGATACATACATTTTTTCATAGTCATTTTCGATGTATAGTAAGTAGGGTTGATGGAGATTTTAAGAAATTTTTCAAAAGTCTTTAATGGGTACAACTGCAATAGCCTTTGGAATTTTATAAAACCAAGTAAGTGAAATATAAGTGTTATCAAACTAACTCTATAGCTCATTATGTTCTTGCAGCTGTAGCTGTAAATCCCAAATAGGTTAACATGAAATGGCCTAGACATTGGGGTCAGCTGCACTTTTATATAGCAGATACTATAGTAGCAGAAATATCAAGCTTATCACATCCATATGTAACAGGAATTCATACAATTAGATTACCGGCTCCATGTGTTGTTTAGTCAATGGCTACATGATGCTATTGCAGAAAATGACTCAATATTGAGCAACGTATTATTTGGAGCAACTTTCTCCATCTCTGGGCATGTTAACAAATATAAAAAGCATTTTAATGGATATCATTGTATGATTAGTTGAACTACACACTCTTAAAGCTTCACTTACTTTTTATAAATGTATGGAATCGGTTTCGAGAACATTTTGTTCCCATCTTCAGCCATGCTAAGGTTCAGGAGTTGAACCTTAGCATGGCTGAAGATGGGAACAAAATGTTCTCGAAACCGGTTCCATACATTTATAAAAAGTAAGTGAAGCTTTAAGAGTGTGTAGTTCAACTAATCATACAATGATATCCATTAATATGATTGGCTTCACTGTGTTTAAGTTCCAATTTTATATTTAAGTATTAAATAAAAAGCATTATTGGGCATGTATAAAACCTAAGTGAATCAGAACAGATCTTTTCAAAATCACTAGTCTTTAAATGTTTTGTGTGCATTCTTGGTGAGTTTATCATATGATTTTGCTGATTTGAAGTCACAGTCACAAATGAACAGCCTTAGGGGAAGCTTATAGTCAATTGTTAGGAATGAATAACCTACACTCATAGAAAATATTCCTCTAAGTGTACAGGAAAAAATGTGGTAAAAACAAGATGAAGCAATGGCACATTTTGCAAGATGCACACATGAATTATTAAACAACAAATTCCATGATAAATGGATTGGACATATCCAGCCTGTTATATGGCCAACCTGCTCACCTGACCTTGCACCTTTGGATTACTTTTAATGGGAGTAAGTTAAACAAAATTTATGTCTAAAATACCTTCAACAAAATATGAAGCACCAAATATAAAAAGCTTGAGGCACTATCACTCCATGCATGTTAGGAAATGTTAGAGCAAATCTCCAAAAAAAAGGAGTTGCTAAATATTTTAATGCTGGTGGAACTTATTTTGAGCATTAAATAAAATTATATAAATTAATAACTTGGTGTTTTATTCTTAATATTTTATTTAAAAATATATCTTTTTAATGCCCTAATACTTTTCAAGATTTAATTTTTCAAAAAAAAAATGTTTTAAATAAAAGTTGTTAATTTGTTGAGAACTATCTAAACATCTAAAAATTATGCCATTATTTCAATTAAAATTCTGAAATTACTCCCCCACCCTTGCAGCTCCAGTTACGTTTTGCCTATGATGCTATTATGAAGGTCTCTTCCTGCAATAAGTTTACAAAAAGTCAGCATTTATTTTTATTGGTCTATTTAAGAGCTATCGACTTGTAACACTTTATATGATTCACTCTGCATGTATGTATATATGCATGTTTATTTACTGCATATTCCATTTTAATTTGTAACACTATATGCTTTATAAGCTTGCTATTTACATATTATATGTCAGGTCATATTATTAATTTAATACTTATATAACTAAATTTAAAACTAATTTTATGTCAGAACAAATAAAAGTATTTTATTAAAAAAATGTGAAGTTAAAGTTATGAACTTCCATATCCCAACAGAAGACAAGTTAATCCAAAAATTCATAAACATTTTATGAGGGCTACACCAGTCCATCCAACTATCAACAAAACTGACAGTCAACTCACAGCTCACAGCTGATGATACGGGCAATGGTTTATGAAACATGTTCTGTATAATTTAATGGTAAGTGGAGCATAAGTGTGTTAAATCAACTTACCAGCTAATTAAGAATATATATATATATGATTATTTACAGTATATTCCATTACTACATGCTTTACAAGCTTGCTATTAACATATTATATGTCTGGTCATACTATTAATTTAACACTTAATCAATATCATATAACCTGTGTTTTTTATTTATTTATTATTTTTAATAGTTTTATACAGTCTATTTAGTTTTCAATTTTTATGAAGTTCTTTAAACATTTTTAATTCACATTTTTTGCAACTGACCAAAGGGATCCAATGTTTGGTTTTCTCTTTCACAAGGACATGGTGAATCAATTATTTTAAAGAAGTGTAAATATGGTTTGAGATCACTGTAGGCTGTTATAATTGCTGTGAAGTTTAGAGTTAATGTAATTTTTAGTTTTAATCTGTACTTGACACTTGGGGAAAAACTGCATGGTTTCTGACCCTTCTGAAGACATATCCCACTGTTGTTGTCATTTATCTTATACTCTGCTGTCTGATTTGCTGCATGTTCTCACTTTGTCAGAACTAGCAATATTTTGCAAGTATATTCGCTGTTTCTTTGCTACAGTTCCCTACATGAGTTTTAATCCAGAGAAATGTGATAAACCATTTCCTGTTTTCTAGAGTTGCTGTTTTCTTCTGATTTCCTCTATAAGGTGATTGTGAATTTCTGTGTTATTAAAGGACAGTCAGGTGTGTATAGCAGCTTTCTTACAATGATATAGGTTAGGTTAGATTAGGTTTATTTTATTTAAGGGAGCTCATTAACATTTTTGATCATTAGTACCCAATTCAAATCAGTTCTTTCAAGTTTAAGGTTCTTTACATGCCATAAATTTACTACACAGAACAATGTCTTTACTTCCCTTCCAAAAGAAGCCATTCCTAGGATTTTTATACTCTAAAAATCCATTGATTTTGACCAGGTTTTAACCCATAATTTTGGGTCTATGAATCAACAAGTTACATAGATCCTGAGTGATATAGGCTGCTTGTAGATTCTCCATTGTGTCAAGGGCTTTAATAATAGGCTGAAAGCCAATCACTCTGCTTGATTATTGGAGCATTAGACTATACTCAAGGAATTTTCAAGAGTTCTTTAAGACTACCACAAATTGCTGCAGAATTGTATTTTTGAGCTCAAATTACTTCTTCAATATAACAATTGCAAACTTTTTGGTAGCTTGATCTTAGAATCAATCAAACTAAGCAACTTATAATAATTTGTTCTTCATTTCTTTTGTCTTTCCAGATAGCTGTTGGGAAAGAAAGGTACAGAATAATTGAAACAGTGGAACAAAGGATTTCGTATAAATCAATTAAGTAGTTAATTATAAATAAATTCCTTTTAAATTATGAAATCATCTTACCTCTTTTTAAAAATTTAATTGGAAGGATTTCCAGAATAATTTAAAGTTAATTCCAGATTTCTCTTTGGTGAACAAATGAATATTGACCATTTGGCTCATGACTCAAGATTTGGTTTCAAAATAATGATAAGCAACTTTGTTATTAAATCCTAAGCATTAGATGCACCACACATTTAGTAGTCAGAATTAAAGTTTGACTCTTAGGAAAAAATGTTTAAATATAACATTTAATTTTGTGTCAAAACCAATACAGTAAAGCGACTATTATGTTCTTAATTATCTAGTGAGTTAATTTGATAATCTTATGCTCCACTTACTGTTGAATTGTGCAAAACTAGTTTCGCAGGCTTTTGCCTGCATCCTCAGTTGAGAGTTGACTGTTGGCTTTGTTGTTGGTTGGCTGGAGGACTTGGTGTAGCTCTTGTGGACATTTTATGAACTTCTGGATTAATTTATCTTCTGTTTGGATCTAAAGTTCATAACCTTATTCTCATATTTTTTTATATACATTTTTTCCCATATTCCCAGCTCAACAGGTCGATCTAGGAATTTCAATAATTTCACTCCAAAAGTGATGAGCAACTGCTGATTTCACTATCTGATTGTACCTTATGTTTCTCCAGTGTTCATTCAGCCTGATTCCAATGTTTCTTTTTGTTTTTTCAATATATACTTTGGTACATTCTGAACAGTTGCTTTTGTATATTCCTGGCTTCATCTCATCAGGCATTCTACCATTAGCACCAGAATTCAGCAGATTTTTTAGGCTAAACTTGTTCACTGGGAACAAAGTAATCCCAAACTCTCTGAATATTTTTTGGAATTTTTTGGTGGCCCAAGGATGATAAGTGAAATTTCGTGTGGATGGTAGATTCTTTTATTGCTGTCATTGTTGTAACCTGCTTTAACCTCTTCTATTGTTTGAATTTCTTGAATTTCTTGAATTTCCTATCTACAATTTCTTGGTCATACCCATTGAATTTTGCTGTTTGTATAATATGATGGTGTTCTTTGTTGTATTCAAACTCATTCATAGGTATGTTGATGAGTCTATGTGCTAAGCTATTGTTGCATAATTCAACAGTAAGTGGGGCATAAGATTATCAAATCAACTGACTAGATAATTAAGAACAAAAGAATGTTTAATTTAATTTGCTCAATTTGTTTATTTTTAACAAATGACTTAATGTTTATGTTTACATAAGTAAGATTATTTGAGTTACAGGTCAGCAGAGCACGGCTGTATACTAGGAGAAGCTAATTGTCAAAAACATGTAATGCATGTGCAGGTGGCAGTTTGAGCCTATTTAAGCGTTGCTTTGCCAATGAACCAATGAATAGTTGTGCATTTATGTGTTGCTTGCATTGTGTGCTAATTGTTCTTCATTAGTTATGTCACTACATAAATACAGTCTTGAAAAATTAATTTTTATGTATAATACATGTGTGAAAAATGGATTCTTGTAGAGAAGTGATAAGGCAATTCACAAGAAAATACTCTGACAATCTTGTTCCAGATAGAGAAACTATTTGCCAAAAGTTATGAGATACAGAATCTCTTAATGACAAGAAACATGTTCCGAATCAATGTTCTTGCAAAAGAAAATTTAGACGGAAGGAGAAATTTACTACACAGTGCCGGCAAATTATTGCCGGGGAGGGATATCATGCTCTTAATATTATCAATTTTAAATACATAATCATTTTATGCCTTCAGTAAAATTATAAAAACTAAAATATATGTAGTAACTTAACATATGGCGATTTTTATCTTTGTGTTTCCATTTGCGATGGCTGCACTTCCCCAGTAAGCAGCTGCGATCAAGCGGCCCGTAGCTCAAATAACCTTATTGTATTTCTTTGACATGCAAAATAGTCAATCAGCAGCAGCCTAAAGATATCCTTACCAATGACATATGACACTAATTCACCAAGTGTGATACAAACTGAAGAAACTAGGAAAATTGCCGAATTTGAGCTATATAGGTAATCTGCATTAATATCATTACCTCGCTTGGGCTATTTAACAGCGAAAACTCTGGAATGAGCTGACGATGATGGTATACTGTATCGCAAGTCCATTTCTAGTTCAATTTATATATTGGAACTTTTTATTTATAGAAGTAATTGATAGACTACGTATAACTTATGATAACTTTGAAGCTCTGAACTATTTTTAACTCACCAATAACTTAATGAAGTGAGCTAGAATACTTCCTGAGATCATGTGAGGCTTACATTGGGTCTCTTGGAGAGCGTTTAATATTGCGTTTTGGGCTTCGTCGAAAAATGTTGCGAATCCTAGTTTAATTTTGTGTTCTTGACATCTCTGTTTGGCATGGCTTCTGTAATTTAAAATAAACATGTAAGTTGCTTTTGTATAGTAATTAACAACTCCATATACCTTTAGTTTTATTCTGAATTCCCGGTCTTAATTTGATACTTTCTTCATTGCTCGTCCTTAATTCTTCAATACCAAATACATAACCAGTAACATCATCCAAAAATAGCACATTCCGTTTCATCATTCGGTTTAGTGACCTTAGTATTATAAAATCTCAGTATCAAAAAGCTAATATTTAAATGCTTCAAATATTAAAGAGCGTTGAGCAGTCGTTAATTATCACATGACCTCTTACCTAATGTTTTGAATTGTTAGATTCCTCATTTCCTCCTCAAAAGAAATAGTTTTGACACTTCTTCTTTTTCCCGTCTTCGCAGCTTCGTGGAAGCTGGTGAGATAATCTTTAAACCTAAATAACAGTGTAGGAATATTAGGCAATGGTTAAGCAACTATTAGAAAATAAATTACGTAATAACTGTAATATAATAACGCAGTGAATGAAATAGTACCGCTCACCTGATATCGTTTACTGCCAGAAATATGACATGGCAATTCCATTCTTCGTCATTAATAACAGCTTCTCTTGAAATTTCTTCCCACGATTTTTTTGGTTTCGCAGGTATTTCTGACTGCTTTTTATCATTTTCTCTTTTTCGCTTAACCATTATGTTGCAAATGAATATCAGAAAATAAATGTAATATACACAGTGCTAGGGGATGATGTTATTTTGTTTTAAGGAGTAGAATAGTGTTTTTTTTTTAATTTTATGTCTTTAATCGTTGCCATTAAATTAGACAATGAGCGTCCTAATGAATTAATGACAGCACAAATGAGCTCAGGGACCTAAAGGTAAAGCACTAAAGCTACTTGATATTCATCCTAAATAAAAAAATCTCAGCTAACCAGTTTGTTATTGGAATCGGGGCATATAACTTGAGAAGCAAGTGCTACCCCTATACCATCCTGGTGACCAACTTTCATTATAATGAATTCTTTTAAATTTATTTTACAGACACTCAAAAGCACTTCATTTTGAGAATAGAAAATCATTCTCGTCGTAAGTTAGATTACTAAGGGATGAAATTTATTACAACAACATTATTTCTCTTGTAATATTTTTTGGCCTTGAACTAGCTCCGTTTTGACTGACTTCCATTTGTTCGAATAGTAAGTACATGGAAGACCTTTTAAAATACATTTATTTTATAAAGTCTCATGGTAACAATCAAACTCAGCAACAAATAAAACTAATTCTAAGTACCAAAAGTTCAAAAGAGTGATTTGATCTTTTCAGAAATAGTTTCTTGTAATACTAAATTTAGACTTGCATTTGATGCAAGTTCAAAAGTTTCCTAATTTCTAAGTGCACTAAAAGGTCAAAGGGATTATGCCGGAGACCAGCAACCATGCTCATTTCCTTTCATTTAATATAAAACAAAATAATAATAATAATAATAATAATAATAATAATAATAATAATAATAATAATAATAATAATAATAATAATAATAATAATTTCTTTAAATGCGTGCAATATACTGTACAAGTGTATGTGTGCATACATGCGTACGTTGTTAGAAAAAAACCTATGTCATACGGAATGTAATTGTGTACAAAGTTGTGTATCGCACATTTCTTTTAATTACTTGAAAATCTTATGATCTACTAAAATCTACAATTTAAAGATGGGCACTAACAGAAATTTGGGCAAAAATTCCTAAGTTTGTTACTAACATTTTTAATTGGTCAAATTGCAAATAGTCCTTATATAAACGGAGATAACAATTTTTCCATCACTTAGTTATGCATATTAAAACAGAGATAACCGTATCATATTTCATCACTTGGATCTGCAAGAGAAAGACGTATCATATTTTATTTGTGTTGGTTTCTGGTAAAATAATGAAAGCTATGATAAAGGCGTAAAGGCGGGTGCACACCAGAGCTTAAAATAAAATTAAAAATCCCTTTAAAAACCAATAGTCTTAAAGAAAAAGAACAATCTGTTAACTTATTCTACCTATATGCTGCTTAAAAAAGGGCGGCCAATAGTCATGTGACCTATTGTTTTGTTATTATGTAGCCATTTATAGAATGTTTAACTTTTTGTGCCAACTTTCTTAATAAGTGGGAGAATATTTTCAAACTTGGACATCATAAGTGTATTAAAATAGAAAAGTATATTATCCATATTTATAACATTTCAATCTTTGTAACTACCCGTTGTTCTATCTCATGAACCTTAACGTTATCCGCCGGGCCGAAAACACTCAACAGCTACTGCTTCTGTTGTGTAAAGTGCTCTTGTATCCGAGCGGCTAGCCAGACCAGAGCGACAGCGGAGAGAGTCGAAACTAGTGACTGGCATTGTTATTAGCTAAATAATAGCGATTTAGAAAAAAACGGTGCGATAGTGGATGCGGTTGAAGCATCATGCTTCACTTATGAAGGTAGATTAGGAAGTTCAGATACTACCGCATTATTTTTTCTGTCTCTCTGCCGTAGTTAAGGTAAATTTGTCACAATTTCAATGATTTACTCGCTGAATTAATTGCGAATTGGAATTAGAGTAATTCGTCACAATTACAATGATTTACTCACTAAACTATTCGGTACAACGGTTTCCAGGATTTTCCCGAGGTTAGCCGACAGATTAGGTTAGTGTGTGTACACATGAATTAGTTGCACATTAGAGTAAGAGCATTTTTTCCCACCATTACAATATTTCACCCGCCTAATAATGGCTTGCCAAAATTACTATGTTTTATTCGCTAAACCACTGGGTCCACCGATTTCTAGAATTTGCCCGAGGTTAGCCAACAGATTAGGTTAGGGTATGTATACATGAATTAGTTGCAAATTGGAGTAAGAGCATATTTCCCACCGTTACAATATTTCACGCGCCTAATAATGTCCTCATTACCGTGCTTTACCCGTTTCTATCCATTTGTATAGAGGTTGCCAAAAAAATGTATACACACTCCAAGCAAAGAAAAAAAATGTGTTAACATAAAAAAAACTGAATTCACACAAACAGAAAATGATGAGCACTAATCATCTCAGACTTTTACAGTTATGACAGTTGCTCAAAGTGACAATCATCTGTGTCCATATACTTCTGAGTACGTTGAGCCACTGACTGAGCAACGTTTGCGAAAGTGTCTTCAGGGATTGCAGCACATGCCGTTTCAATTTCTTCCCGAAGTGTTGCCAGTGTAGCTGGTTTTCTACGGTATACAACATCCTTAAGAGTTCCCCATAGGTAGAAGTCAACGGAATTATATCCGTAGAATGCGGTGGAAACTCAATGGGACCTCTTCGTCCTATCCAGTGCCTTGGAAGATTGTCGTCAAGATATCCACGTAAATATCGATGGTAACATGATGGTGCACCATCCTGTTGGAAGTAAAATCCCTGAGTCTCAAATGCGTGCAATTGTTACTCACGTTGGCCGTTCTGTTCTGTCGACACGTCTGCATTGCCTTTAAGCTTCAACAACATTCTCGGTTTTCCATTGCCACTTCAAAATTGTTTCGCGCTATTCAAACGATAATTTGGCTTCATTTGTTCATTGTTGATTTACCTGTCACGTAGCAACGCTATCATAAAGTATGTGAGTCATATCTATTTACAGACATCATACTACAAATTACTGTTGTTTTTTTTTTTTTTGTCCATTTTTGGCACCCTCGGTATTTACAAAGTAAAGTGATTGTGGATAAATTCCGCTTTCTCCGCTTTCACGCGGGTCTGACTATCCGCTCCTAGCAGCAGCAACAGGAGCAATTGAATGCTTTTAGCCCTTTGGGTAACGTCTAGTTCTCATGAACCGGGACCAGATTGAGCGGGTGAATGTACAAATAACAATAATAACAATACCTATTACTTAACGTTGTGGAAAGCGTTGAGGCTGGCACAAATCACGCCTCCTTTCATGAAGGGCAGCGCAGGACAGCGGAGAAAAACTACGGCGACGACTAATCTATCTCGGTGAACATATATGCAGCCACGATACTATAAACAACATGTATTGATGGAATTTCCTAATTCATAACAAGATAACACAGATTCAGTTTTGGTCTCCTAACATATTAAAGTTATGTTGCAGTTAGATAAAATTGCCGCAAGAGGGATGAAAAAAGTAACAATCATTCAATTAGGAATATTGTAGAAAATTTATGAAAATTTCAACAGAAAAAAAAATACAAACTGGTGAACATAGTGAACGAGTGCGACAGGGACAGAGCTTCCTGAAGAAGTACCTGATGCTCGGAGGCAGGGAGCTCAGGCTTCCCTGTGCTTCGACTAGTTGATGGTAAACAGGAGAGTGAGGAATAGAGCGGAACTGGAGGAGTTCAGCAGACTTGGAGAAGCGATTCTCGCTTCGAATCCCAACAGATGAGAGGAATAGTATGGCGGTCATGAAAGATGGGGGTGGGGGTGGGGGCGAACGAGAGCTGCAGGACAGGCGGTGGTGGCATGGACCCAGCGGTAAGGATTTCTGTTGGAGGGTATGGTAGTCCCCAGAACAACAGAAGCGATAGCGGTGGTAGGAGCTGTAGGAATTTTTTAATTGTGTTTAACGCCTGTTTTAACTACAGACGGTGGACACTGATGATACACGAGATGAAATTATAAATTGGCAAAGGATATTTTTAAGGAAGGAAGCGTTCCAGGCATATTAGGGTATTATCCTACATTTGCCATTAATGAGGACTGAGGAAAATCTGAAGAAAAAAACTCAGTCAGAAAAGACGGTCCTGGTGGGAATCGAACCCCAGACCTCCCGCTCACGAGTCCACACCTTAACGACCTCGGCAACCCGTAGCGGTAGGGCAGATCGTGACAACAGTAACAGCTCTGCACAGAGAGCAAACTCTTTTTCGCATTTCATATAAATATTGTGACAACGCATATGGATTGTTAACGTCTGCCGGAAATCTGTATTTGTGTTGCTTGACTATACTTAAAATTGTTACTGTTGAATTCAATTCTGTTGTCTTAATAGTTGGATGGTGGAACGCTTGATCCATGGCTACAATGGCAGCTTCACAATCTGTCTCTTATTCTGAGTTTTACCCGACAAGCAGCTTGCCTACTACTGGTTCGTGGTCAAAATTTAGATCATTTATTGTTTCGAGCTCTATATAACACGGGATATTAATTATAATATGTATTACACTGTAATTGCGCCAAATTTTCCTTATGCAGCAGGAGGGGAAAGCATTGGAATGGTAGGATTCGAAACCACTATCTTCACAACATGCCGCTCTATGCCTTAGCGACCCCTTTTGTAAATATAAATCGATAGGGGCGGGTAAATCACTGTAGTGCTGGCAAATCTCCTTTGATTGCAGCAGGAAAAAAATATGATAAATTTACAGGTCCAGCAGAATTAAATTTTTTTTTAAAAATCATCTGGATAGTAGGATTTGAAACTATCATATCTACAGCTTGCTGCTCTAACCGCCTGAGCTTGTAATGCCTATTATCTACTACTTGTAATGTCTTATTATCTAGCTATTGCCACTGCTTGTACATGTCGTCTCCTTCGACTCTCTCCGTTGTCGCTCGGGACTGGCCGGCCGCTCGGAGATTTCCATTATTCCATTGGCAGCACTAGTGGTTTAAGCCGTGCTTGAAATCAGACAAGTGTGTACATACTAGTAATCTGTGGTATATATACTGAAAACGAAGCAACGGTGTTTTAGAAATTAATAGTTGTACATGTTTGATTACGATGGAGAATGTGTTATCGATATCTATGTAGATTTGAGTAAAATGAATACCATTTTACAGAGATCATCTCAAACTTTAAGCGTTTTGAGGTTATGTGAGATGAACTTAAAATTGTTCAAAAGAAATGCTGGTCATAGTAAATGGCAAAACATCAAACATATAAAAGCTGCCAAAGATGCAGAAAAAGCCAATACCTTTCAAAAAATTTTCCTCGATATGCGCCTTGCTATTAGCGGTGCGTATTTGTAGTCTTTTGTGATGTAACCTAACCTAAATACTCGTTATTTCAACGGTCTTTGTCCAACTTAAACCTAAAATTTGGTTGTGAATTGCATGGGAATTCAGTGTTCAGTATATGAGAGCCGTTATAAAAGTTCTCGACCTGACCAAGAAAACACAAAATTTAAGAGATTTTTCGTAACATACCTTGTAAATCAATACACGTAATCCATCGACTTCCCAACTGTTTAATATTCTCAGTAAAATAATATTTGTCCAACTGTGAAAGATAAGCGATTTTGTCTGGGCTTCAACCTCATTTTATGTGATTCTTAGTTCACCCAGCCTTCAGGCTTGGGAACAAAAAGTTGTCCCCCCCGACTTAGTCTCCTTGTAAATCAATACATGTAGTCCATCGATTTCCCAACTTTCTAATATCCTCAGTTAAATAAGAATTCCCAACTGTGAAAAATAAGCGTTTGTCTCAGCTTCGACCTCATTTTATGTTAATCTTAGTTTACCCAGCGATTGCTTCAGGTTTGGGAACAAAAAGTAATCGCTGGGAGCCAAATCCGGCGAATATGGTGGATGTGAAAGCACATGGAAGTAAGGTCATGCAGTTTTGCAGCAACTACCCCAGACATGGTCAAGGAGCATTACCATGATTAAAGAAAATTTTTCTTTTTTGCAACGTGTGGACATTTAGACTGAATAGCATCCTTCAGTTGGTTCATTGATGATTATTGCTTAAAGGGCGCAAAACTACTAGGTCATTAGCGCCCAGCAGTTGGTTCATTGGTGAAGCATAATACTCCTTGGTGATGGTTCTTTCCTTCTGGAGCTATCAATTAACACTGCACCATGAGAATCCCAGAAAACCATAACCATGACTTTTTCTGCAGATGGAATCATTTTTACCTTCTTTGGTGTACTTTGACCACTATTTGGACTGATCATTCATCTTTGGCATGTAGTGATGAACCCTTGTTTCATCTACTATTAGAAACATTAGAAAAACTCATGGAATTGTGTTTAAACAAGTGTGAACACTTTTGCAAATGCCAGAAAACTTATTCATACCTAAAGCTTTGTTTAGATTAGTTTAGTTCCTGGAGCATTCAGTGAGTTTGCAAAGCAGTCGCAGAGACCTATGAACATAGAACTTGTCATATAGAATTTCATAGCAGCACATAATCTATAATTACAAAAAATATTGTGTACATCTACTTAAATAGTTACAATAAAAATGAAAAAGAACACTTAGAACAACTCAACAACAAAAACAGAGAACCATAAACATACAAGTCACTTAATCACACAATTTTACTATATACATGTTTACATATGCATCGATATAAAATTATTGGAGTGTTTTTAAATCAGTGTAATATATTGTCACTCATATATTCCTTTGTGTAAAATGCAGTGGTCATGGCTATTGTATTAAGTTTTATCCATTTTTAGAAAATGTTAAGGCTAGTTTGGTTACACCATGTCATTAGCAAATGACTACACTTGCCCATCTGAAACTTGGTACCATGCTATCTAAAGATTGATACTTAACAACTATCATAGTAATTGGGCCATCTTCATGACATCTCTAAGTGAGGCTGAGAACTTTCTAATACCCCTCGTATCTGCTGAAGTTCATTTATAATGTTTTTTATTTACTGGCCATGAAAGTCATTAGGCTATTTGTTCTAAGATGTAAATATATTAGTCATTATGGCTATTGACTTGAAGCCTGATTCTTTAAGGGGTATGAAAGTTAAAGTAGACTTTTTTTATGTAAGAAACAGACAAATAAAGTAATCTAGGGCTGTAAACAATACAGACAAAGCACTATAGTATGTTGTGAGAATTTAGCTTTAGAACTTCAGAAATTTGGGAAAGGGACAATTAAAAGTATATAGATGTTTATTTTTTAAGTAAACATTTAAGAAAATGATTCATACAGCATCGTTTGCTGCCTTTACTTTTTTCAGAGGGAGGAGGCCCAGATCCTATGTCAAATGTACAGTTGGCACATGTGATAGAGAGGGCCAAAAAAGTTAATGTGCCTATGTCAAATATACAAAAGGTACTGAAAGATATAAAGGTAAGAAAGAAAGGTAACAGTTCCGAATAGTTCATCTAGCTGCTTTTGCACATGGTAATAGTTCTAGCGTAATTCAGGTGCATTAAGACAATGCATGGTGAAAAATGATAAAATGAAATTGAATCAATCATACCTGAGAAACAACATATTGTAGCCAGAAAGGTAAAAACAGCATAATCTTATAATTATAAATATGTTGCTAGAGCACTTGGATCTAGTTGAAATAGAAACAGTTGTAAACCACCAAAATTAGTTCCATGTAATTCTAAATATGGCAACAGTTCCAAGTAGTTCATCCAATACATAAACTTGGAGGATCTACTAGCTAGTAACCTCCTCCCACAGTTCCCGCCCATTCTCCTAGAAGGTGCATTACTTTTATAGCCACAGGCTCCTCCTACTAGAGATAATTGCACCCCCTCCAATACGGATTTAAGAATGGGCAACATAACTGGGATTCTAGCAGATTTTTAGTGGACTCGGAAACAATGGAATTTGCAATTAATTCATATACACACACTAACCTTAACCTAACCTTGGGTTAATGCTGGACCCAGTGGTTTGCTGCGGCTAGCTACAGCCTGATGGGCTATACTCGCCTCTTTATAAATTGATTATGGATTCTCTGTTACTATGTTTGTAGGTAAATTATGGTGGTAGCAAATCTTTAATTCCAGCAGAATCTTGGTAGTGTCATCTAGCAGCAGAAATCATAAGCAATTAATCATGATAAACAAAATAAGTGAGTGCAATAAGAATGTAAGTACTGGATGAACTATTTGGAACACTTACCGAAAGAAATGATTTCACTTGTAATTAAAATGTTTTACAGAATAGCTGCAAAGCATATTCTTTATAAAATGTCTTAGACAATTCAAATTATTAAAATTGAGGATTGTAAAAAATATTCTAATTTAAAATTTCTAATACCCTGTGGTTTTTGTTCAATAATTGTTTTAAATTCTACTGACTACAATAGGCTTTGGCTTAGATAGTCTAGTATTGCCAATGTGAATTATTTACAGATTCTTTATTCTTAAATGCCAAAGTACTGCCATAACACATTTATCCTTTTATTTATGGATTTTTATAACAAGAGTCATTTAAATTCAAACTTCCAAGGGGGTATGAAAATAATCTAATTATTTAAAATTGAAATTAGCAGAAACATATATAGGGTATTAAAGAAATTGAATATAATAAGATTTAACAGAAATAACATGCAGCGAACTTTACTTTAAAAATTAGTGTTTTGAGTCTTGTCTGTTGTCCTATAGTGCAAGGCAAACCTCCACTAACAATAATTAAGCTTCTATCATGCAAGACAAACATCCACTAACAATAATTAGCAGTAAATGAAAAATAAATTTCATAAAGTTTGGTAATATTCCATAATGTTTAACAATATCACATTTTCTCCTCATACCTTTTTCCATTTCTTTTATAACTACTTTTTTCTATAATGTCAAGCAGTAATGTGTGTCATGCTTTAACATTGTGAGCCATTGGCAAATTGACCTGACAACTTAATTTCCTTTGGTCAAGAACTTCAGTATATTTAAGAAGATTTTCACAAAATTGTTTCTTCTTACAAATCATTATGTGTGAGGGGTTTGCAGGATAGATACTTCCACATGAAAGAGATGATAAATTCACATTAGTGAGGAGATGGGAGGCAGCAAAATTATTTGGGAGGGGTTGAATGATCATGCCTGCATCCAAAAGAGCTGGTAAACCCACATTATTGAGAAGTTGAAAGCTGTAGGTACAATGCAAGTGAATAAAAGGTCTTTCCCTACAGTTGTCTTTGGATAACTGTAAACCAGTTGAAATTAAACTATTCTGTGATCTGTCTGAGCACTGTTATAAATTTTTGGAAAGTATAGTGTCTCTATACACAGTAATTCAGGTAACTTATTTGCATGCCTCACACCACCTGTGGCAGGTATGCACTCAGTAATGTGCAGGATGGAGTGCAACAATAATATTACGAACTGGTAGAAAAGTTGGTTGGTGGTTGGTTGGTTGCTTGCTTGCTTGCTTGCTTGCTTGCTTGCTAGTGGCCATTGGAAAGGCTGATATCATTTTTTCTCTAGCTTCCAAATTATTTTCCATTTGTTTATTGTTATCAAGTTGACTGCATTTCAGTATGTGTTGTTTGTTTAGATTAGTATTCACATTCTTACACATTGGGCAGTGGCTTCCTTGACTAATTTCATTCTGAAGAGATGTTCTAACAGGAAATCAATCATGCCCAATTATTAAGTGGAATTGGGCAACTCCAATTTATTTTGTTTCAATAAAAGATGTTTGAGAGTATTTAGATCTTTATATTGTTTTCCTTTAAGTTTTTGTTGAACACTTTGTTGTTCTTGTTCAGTTATTTGTCTTTTTATGAGTTTCAATTTAGAGGGAAGTTCTAGTTCAAAAGATAGTTTTAATATTATGATGGCTAATTTTATATTTGGTTTTAATTTTACCCTTTTTTGCTGAAGTATCAGAAATTTCTTTCCCCTTTAATCCCACATGGCTCAGAATCCATTGTAAAACTATTTCTATATTTCTGATCTGGATTGTATTATATAGTTTTCTTATTTAATTTATAGTGTATGTTGGTAGGTAACTGTAATTCATTATACTTTGTAGTGCTGCTTTAGAGTCTCTTAAGATAATATTTGTTTTATTATGTTATTATGTTAGGTCTATACAGTATATTTTTTAAAGCTGCTCTAATGGCCATTATTTCACCATCAAAATGGTTAGCATATTGTCCCAAAGGTGTATATTGAGAGAATTCTTCACAGTATATTACAAAGTCTGCTTCTCCATTATTAAGAGATCCATTTCTATACTCTCTACATCATGTATCAATCAGATAATAGTTGTTTAGTATATTAAGTGCTATCAATCATACTTAATACCTCACATGGGTCATTCTTCTTAGAGACCATTGTATCCAGATTTAGTTCATGCTGATATCTATCTATATATATTGTAAAGTCTCAGGTGGTATAATGGCAGGTTTGGTACTCATTTTTAAAATTTTGTCTAAATCTTCTTTCAGTGTGTAATTTTTGAAACTCTGTTGTGTTTTTAATCATTGCGTGCTGTCAGGAATATGAAATCATTTATTCCTGTGTTGATTACATTTTAATTTTTGTCTCAATATTGCTGTTTCAAAATCTAGCTCTGTTTTAATTGGCAGATCGTTAGTTATGCTCTGCATTGCAGGAATTGGTGTTGTTTTTACAGTTGCTGTAAAGGTCCTAGATTGTATTGTATTCAATTTTAAGTTGGTTGTTTATTGTGGATATTATCTCACTTCCAAAGAGCAACTTGGGCTTTATGTATCATTTGTATGTGTTGTATTAAAGCTCTTACATCTTGGAAAGCTTGACATAATTCGCTTAGCATTACCCAGGTGCACCACAAGGAGGAGGAATTATTGTGCACTGGTAGAAAAGTGTGATTGCCTTTGAGTGGTCAAAATGACTCGGTGTAGAAGATTTTACAATCTTTCTAGTAACTGATATATACACCACAGCCCTTTGCTACATGCTTGGAAATAACCTATTAATAGTGCAGTAATTAATTTTTTTCATCAAAAACAGATTCCACTTTCCTCATACTATCCAGCATATACAAGAAGTCGAGAACAAGTCATATCCAATGGAACTGTTGTTCTAAGAGCACAAAACATAAATTTATATGTTTCACTTTCTTTTATTGAACTGTGAAGGGGCAAAATGTAAGTCACTCTATTTGCAAAAATCAGCCATAAAAGCTAGTTAAAAACAAATCAGGCTTGACATTCAGAATTATGTAAATGATGACATAACATCTAATTATATTATGACTACAATGGAGGAAAACTTGATCAATTCCTATACTTAAAACTTATACTACACAAGCAAGCTGTCACTCACTCACTGCCTAACCATAAACTAACCACTTATTCTCAAACGAAAAGATTGGTGATCATACTTAAAACTGGCCTAGAGTTAGATTTTTAAAACAAGTTTATAAAGAGGGTCATGATGTGCAAAATTATGTAACTGATGACAACAGTTCTTAGGGTAGATTTATTGTATCTTTTGTTTAGCATATCAACAAAAAAGTATCTCAAATGTATGTCCTTCCATCCTTTTTATATGTACTTAAGTTTATTGTATTTTCAGGAAAAAAAGACAAATACCAGAACTGGTAATTTCCAAATAAAAGGTCCAGGTCGCTCAATAGTAATTGTAAAATATGTCAGTGATAACATTCAAAAAACAAAAGCAGCAATAAATATAGTTGTAAGAAAATTCAAGTAAGTAATTTATAAATTTATAATATATTAGATGTGATCAAAATTGGTATAATGAACCAAATTAATTATATTGTGAGCAAATGCTATTCACATTTTTGAAAAAGCTTTCTTTAAAGTAATAAATAATTCTTTTTCTAAACCACTTTAGCACAAAATAAATAAAAGGTAAGTTATATGGAGCACATAATAACACGCATAATTTGAATACTTTAATATTGAAAATTGTCAATATGTCAGATGGACCTTGTTGCTGATGGCAAATTGGGATATTTCAGTTTGTATTTGTGTTGTCCAGTTGCAAAACTCATCTAGTATTTTAGAAAATGAGATAGGACAATGAATTGTTTATTCATTCACAGCCACACACTCCAGTGTAAAATGATTGTGGCAAAGAAAGTTAATCCCCTGGAAAAGAAGCTTCAAAATATTGTTACTCTTATATGTATAATTTTCAAAGCTGTTTACAGTGAAGTCATCATATTTAAAATGATACACTATGGGTAACGTATTTACACACTTCACTTAATATATTTTCCTAAGTTGGAACAATGTTTCGGAACCAGCATTCCCATCTTTGGCCCCCCATTGGTTTCACTGGGTCAATGGCTGAGGATGGGAACGCTGGTTCCCAAAACATTGTTCCAAACTTAGGAAAATATAGTAAGTGAAGTGTGTAAATAAGTTACCCATAGTGTATCATTTTAAATTGTTACTCTTGCAGAACTAGTTTAGTTCATTGTCTGTACTGTTTCATATTACATTTTGTCCACATTAAGGAAACAGGTGCAAAAATCATTGTCCTATTACGATCTATAGGTTACAACAAAAAACTGGTGCAGAACCCGTTTAGTCCAGTTTGCAGCACAGGTTGTTTATAATGGTATTAATTAATTGTTATTGGGAAAAAATCTCGGTATAATAGACAAATTTAATTTTCAACAAGTGGTCAACCTGAGATGATAAACAGCTGATATTGCATTTCCCTCTAAAGTTTGTAAACAAAGCAGCAGTTGCAGAAGAGCCTCACAGTAGTGTTACCTAGAGCGGGGCACTCTTATATTCCTCCAAACTGGACTTTCTGGCAAATGGAAATGGTTATAAAAAAGCATACAATATAGCTAACTGACAAACATTATCTGAAGATTTTTTTAATCTCATGCAATTGTCATTTGTTTGGGACACCAGATATATCCAGTGCAAGACTGGAAGAGCGTCCTTTCAAAATAGGTTTATGAACCTGATCAATCGCATTTTAAGTTGCAACCTTCACAAAGGGCTATTATCAAGAAAACAAAGCGAGGAAGCTGTGTTGGTAAAGGTAAAATAAATTACAACAATGATTTTGGAGAAATGCAAGGTATTTTGAAATGTGGAACGGGGTATATGAATATTGTTCCTAATATCTTGGAGAGATACCCATAAAAAAAAAAAAAATTGCTGATCTAAACACTTTATTAACAAAACATTTTGAAGAAAATTGGAAGGAACCTGAAAAACTGGATCTTTTTAAGAAACTGCTTGAACAACAGCAAACTTTACATGAGGAAAATGACATGAAATCTGATGTGGGAGTCTTCATGAATGAGGGACTGGTTTTGTGATATGTGGGACTCCTTGTAACAATAGTGTAAAACAACTTCTTTATTTGAAGAAACCTGACTTTTTCTTATAATATTAAATCAGTTTTCCCATCAGTACAGCCAAAAAGACAGAATCTTTATTTTGCAAATGCAAGAAGCAAAGGAAAAGTAATTTTATATTTTAATGTGTGTGTGTAAGAGTTAACTACTATAGAAGTATTAAAGTATTAATATAAGTACCACTTCTACTATGACCTCAAGTTAGAACCTTAGCCTTATCCATCTTCTCCCTCCATCTTTCCCTTCACTTGCCAATCTCTTCCAAGCCGCAGTCCTTAATAATATCCTGGAATCCTGTGCCACTGCATCCATCCATCTTCTGACTGGGCTCTTGCCATAAATCTTCCCCTCCAACACCTTATGTAGGGTCCAAGTTTCACATGCATAACAAAAAATGCTTCTAATTATTGATTTACATATTCTAAGTTTTGTTCTCCTATGCATATTATTAGATCTCATAATTCCAATCAATGCAAAGTAAACTCTGTTGGCTGCTGTTATCCATTTTTGAACTTCAATAAATCTATCATTATTGCTAGTCAGTGTCGTCCCTATTATCTACTTCCTGAAATACATTAATTTTCATATTAGGTTCAATCCTTATTCTCTGTGTATCTCTGATTTGTATCATCTGTTTAGTTTTTCTTTCATTAACCTGTAATCCACTCTAGCCACTCCTTGTTCCAGGTTCTTATATACTCCTTTGATTGCTGTTAATGTCCGTCCCATTATATCAAGGTCACCTGCATATCCAACAATTTGTATACTGTTGTATGATAATGTGTTATTGTAATCTATCTCGATCTGCTTAACCACCCATTGAAAAAAATATTAAAAGGCATGGGTGCTAGACCATCTCCTTGCCTGATTCCAGTATTGATATTAATGCTAAATAAATCTGTTTTACCCCCATAGATCCTAACTTGGACTGTGGAATCTGCCATTGTCAATCTTAACAAGTCCTAATTATCTTTGATTGGATCCTTTTTTTGTGTTTAATGTCCATTTTTACTACTGAGGCACAACAAGCGGCGACACAGATAATACATGAAATGAAATTATATATTGGGAAAGGATTTTTAAGGAAGGAAACGTTACAGGCCTAAGTTTAGGGTACCTCCCCAGCATTTGCCAGTTATGAGGACTGAGGAAAACCTGGAAAAAACCTCAGTCAGGGAGGATGGTCCTGGCAGGGAACCCCAGATCTCCTGCTCACGAGTCCATGCCTTAACGACCTCAGCCACCCGTGGCGGTATTGGATCCCTTCCTGACGCATGATCCTTTAAAGCTGCTGTCTATTAATACTATCACACTCTGTTCTAAAACCTAGAAACAGATGGTATACATCTATATTGCACTCCCAGAACTTTTCTGATATTCCTTTGACTGTATAAATGTGGTCAATTGTTGCCCTACCCTCTCTAGATGTTCACCTACAATCTCATTGTACTCCAGTTTTTTTTTAAATACTTTATGTACTGTATAGAGTAATGTTTTCCCCTATAATTCTGACAGTCTAATTTGTCCCCTATTTTGTATATAGGATATATTATTCCTATTTTCTATTTACTGGGCATTTGCTCCTTCTGCCATATCTGTTCCACCAACTTATATATTGTTAATATCATAGCTTTCTCTCCCACTTTAATTAATTCTGCTGGTATATTATCCACACTGGGAACTTTCCCATTTTTCAAAGCATCTATTGCTATGGATAAATCCATCATATCTGGTGGTTCTAATGCCACTTTCTCCGTCTCCATCTCAGGGACATTATCTTCCTGTAAGTTATTGTTCTCTGATGTATTTAACTGCTATTGGAAGTACTCTTTCCATCTTTCTAAAATCCTGAGAGGTATTCAAATTATCTCTGTCCCTCTTTTTATCATATATGTTCTGGGAGCATATCCTTTCGTATTATAAATTACTTCCTTATAAGCACATTTAAGATTATTTTCTTTGAAACTGTTCTCCATCTGTACACTTCTCCTGTTCCATGCTTCTCTCTTCTTCCATCAACATATATAATGAGCCTTACTGGACTTATTTTGATATTCTATGTATTTACTCCTTGTAGGGCATCCAAGATATCTCTTGCATGCCTTGTTTCTCTCTTCTAGTACCCTTGTGCACTCACCATCAAACCAATTATTTTCTAAGGATTTTTCTTTATATCCAATCATTTCTTCACTAGTCTTCTTAAAAACTGCTTTCCATTCTTCCCAGTATGACTCTATCCCTTCCTCATACCCCTCTCTTCTATCCTTATATTCGATTCAACTACCCTCTGAAATTTAAGTTCTCATATCCTCTTCCTTTAATGCAGTCTTATTAAATCTAATTTGCCTTTCTGATTTCTGTTTGGGTGTATTATTAATTCTACATAAATACTTGGCCTTTACTAGATAGTGATCTGAATCACAATCTGCTCCTCTGTAAAATCTAACATCCTGTATTCCCATAACTCCTCTTTTATCTATTAATATATAGTCAATCTGATTAGTGGTAGTGCCATCCGGGAGTCTCCAAGTTTTTTTATGAATGACTTTGTGTATAAATTGAGTTGAGCTTATAATAATGTTTTTACTCTCTGCCAGATCTATTATCTTTTACCATTGTCATCAAACAAATCATGTAGGCTGTACTTCCCCACTGTACCTCTAAAAGCATTCTCTTTGCCTATTTTTGCATTAAGATCCCCTAAAATTACTTTCATTTCATTAGAAGGTAGAGCGTCCAGCACCCTTTCCAACTTATGATAAAACTTGTCTTTATCTTAGAGTTCTTTCTCTTCTGTTGGCACATATACATTTATTATTGCCATATTATGAAACTTCATCTTCAATCTCAACATACATATACTTTCATTGATAAGCTTAAACTCCATTATACTACTTTTAAACTTGGAATCTACAATAAATGCTACTCCTCGTTCATGAACCCCTTCTCTCTTCTCGCTATGTAAAATAGAGTATACCCTAATATCCTGGATCCCACTTACATGCTCTTTGACCTTTTGAAAGCAGTTACAGATACATTGTACCTCATAAGCTCCATGATGACCTCTTATACAGCTCCGATCCTGTATAAAGTTCTGATGACATTCCAAGTATGAAATTAAAAAACCATATTTCGTCACTTAAGTCATAGCCTATAATCCTTCCAATTCCAAGGCATCAATCAAGGCTTCTCAACATTTTATACAGATGTTGGGGTCATCAGCCCTATGATCTAACCCCCAACATGGAGAACCAGGCTACTGCATTTTAACTCCCGGTAGCAGGGTGGCCTGGTTATACCCCCAGGCACTGGTTACCCATTTTATTAGCCTCTTGCAACATGCATGAGTTACAGTGGGGCTATTCTTTATACCCGGCCCCTGCATGGGTGTTAATATAATTACAGTTGATTAACAAGTTTGTTGTTTTCCATTTCCTAGCATTTAAAATCATAACTTGCTAATTGGAACTCTTGCAAATCATTATGTCCAAACTATTTTATTAAAATCTCAGAATGTATGAATCAGAGCTTTGTTGACATTTGGTGACTGACAGGAATCATATTTTTCTGTTAATTGGTAAAAGATTCATTCTAACACTAGGCATAAGCAAATGACAGTTTTTGCTGATTTCTGAAAATCCTTGTTTTCATTTACAAAATGAGGTTTGTAACTGGACGTTTCATTTTGGATGTGTTTATTAAACAGAACAATCAGTTAAATCATCATAGGATTGCAAATGGCATATGATGTGAACCATTTCTGCATTCAGTGTGACTAGTATATGATACTCAGCATAAATCAGGAGATCCATCTTATCAAAATTATCCTGTTTGCACCTGAAATAAAGTTCATAACACCGTTTAATAAATGGTGGGAAACTTTGTCTCAAAAACTTTAATTTACCATACATTTAGCAGAAACTGTCCAGATGACTTAAAATTTTTAGTATTATTGAAAATAAGCTAGCATACCTATAAAATATGAATATACAGAGTGTTAATGAGTTACATGGAAATTATATTAGCTAGTGTAGAGATGTCTTCTACAAACAACTTCAGTGCCTTCAGTGCCTCTTTCCAGATACTTATGATTATGACCATTACATTTATAGGCAAAGTGCCCACTGCAGTGTTTGCGAATACAGCATTTAAGAGTGTCCCCAAGGTTTTCTGATCAACATGTAGAATCTGGCAATGATTCATTTTTTTGTCCAAGGGTGTACCAACATAAAAAAACAATTATCTTGCCAATTGCATGGCCATCTGTGTTCAAGAATGGGCACTTTTTAAACTGTTCTTTGTATTTTATATATAATTTTTTCCAACTACTTATGGAAGTTCGTAGTTCATTTTGTACTCTTAGAACACATAAAATGTGAATGATCATTTTTAAAATGTTATACATACAAAGAATGTGATATGGAAATTAATTTCTAGCGTTTCCCTTACGGAAGGTGCTGCAGAGAATTTGTTTGAACACAAAGGTATTATTATAACAACTCCACCTCAGAATGTTTCTGAAGATGATGCGGTTGAACATGCAATAGAAACTGGAGCTGAAGATGTTGAGAAACTTGAAAGTGACGTGTTTCAGGTAATTTTGTTGGCTTAATAAGTATTTAACAAAATAGATCACTTTTTAAATTATTTGTCCTTGGCAGTGTAAGATTTTAAGGGTTATATAATGTAAAAACAATTGCATGAAATATTTTACTATAATTATTTTTAATGATAATGTTGTGATGCAATCAGTACAAACACTTTATCAGTCCTATCAGCATTTTGTCTCATTTTTGATGATCTGGGCCCCAGGATTGTGGCCAGTTTTCAATGCATTGTAGTCTGTTATACCATATTTATAAATGTTCATATCTTATACTTCCTCCCTATTTACTTTACTAAACATTTCTGAGGGTTTTCTCCCGTTGTTGCAAAAAATGTAATAATGGTTTGCTCAACCAGAATGTATACTAAAGCTGCAACCATTGGAATATAAATGCTTACAGAGTTGCCATATCACAAGTATCCCTCCCTCTCTCTTGCACTTATGCAACACAGAATTAAGTCTGTTATAATACAGTTGCTTAAAAGTACATGCACTTTCAAAATAAATAATATTTTTACTCATTTAATCCAGCGGAAGTGTTAGAGGCTCGTTGGTGTCAATGTCCTTATTACCACCGTTATCATTGTCATTGTCTTCATCTGTTAGCAGTTCGTTACTGTCATTATCAGAATCTTGGAAATTTATTGTTATTTATTCTTACATTTTGTTGCATCCCATTTCTTTCCTAAAGTCTTCCTCTTGTAATTTTTCAGCATGTTGAACAAAGGATTTCCAGTCTTTGTGGGTCACATGGTTTTTTTTTTTTTTCTTCTTCTTTAGCAAGTCTTTCCACATATTTCATATTAAATGTCCTCTTTTCATTTGCAACTCCTCGCTTTATTTGAGACCTAACATTCTCAATTGGATTATAATGATATTGAAAGAAGGCAATTGAATTACATCAAATACCCCTTCCATTAACCAGTTGGTCAAGTTTGTACATTTTAGATTGATTTTTAACTGTAAAACATATTGCAAAAGTTTAATTTTTGTTTAACTTGCCAAAACTTAATTGACTAATCTCCCTCCTTTTTTTATTTTTGTGTATAATATTTCTATTCACAAGATGCTATCATTCACATTTTCTATTGCAGTTCACTTGTGAACCACAGCAGTTATCTCCTGTAAAAGGTAAGCTTGAAAAATTGGGATACAGCATCATATCAGCAGAGACAGAATTCATAGCTCAGAGCTTGGTGGAGCTAAATGATGATGAACTTATGATAGTGCAGAAGATGTATGACAAATTAGAAAGCAATGCTGACATTGTACAAATATATGATAACATAGCTTAAATATGTTAATAAGTGACTTTTATTAAAATATGAATATTGCCCTAAATATCACTTGTACTCCTCTTGCATATTTCATCTCCTTTATTTCCATTTTTATAGCTAGAAAAATTAAAGAGGGCCGAATATGCAATAAACTTCCCATCCTGTAGGACAAATAGATGATAAGAAAATGTTTTTACAACTGAAAACAACCATGTCATTATTTCCAACACAAATTGACTATCCAAAGCGCTGATTTTCAAAATTTTTGACTTGAGTACACGGTTTTGTGATATGTAATATTGCAATATGAATCTAATATTATGTCTTTTCTGAAAAATAAGTAATCCTTTCATTTTGGTTATACCATATCTGCCCCATATTTCAGTACTACACTCCATATGCAGGTAAATTATTCTTTAGTGTAAGTTTAGTATTGTGGGAGTGTCTAAATGTTTAGAGAAATATTTTAACAGGCAAGTATTTTTGCTAATTTTGTTGCAGATTTCCAGTATATGTGATCTGTATGATAAAATTTTACATATGAATTCCTAGGAAGTTATGCACTGTTATTTGCTCAATTTCTCTATTGTAAATGTTAATGTTTAGAATTTGTTTATCAGTAACATTATTATGACTAAATAGAATTGACATCAAGGGTCAATGGATAACTGTTTGGATATGAAAATACAAGTCCT
The DNA here is from genome assembly GCA_030762175.1 of Metallyticus violacea. Classification (NCBI taxonomy): domain Eukaryota; kingdom Metazoa; phylum Arthropoda; class Insecta; order Mantodea; family Metallyticidae; genus Metallyticus; species Metallyticus violacea. Next base: position 13,731,089 of record CM060839.1, on the reverse strand, counting down.
AATTTATTGTTTTGTAAGGTTTTAAAATTTCTGTTTCTGAATGTAAGCCCGTATCTTCTGCATATGTTATTATTTTATGTTCAGGATCTTTTGCTTTTCCTCTTGCAGCATAATTTTACAATTTCTTAACAGGAGGTCATGTGACACATCAAAAGCTTTTGATAAGACTAGAAGTAGTCCAACTGTGTTTTCTGTGTGTTCCATCTTCTCAAGGATTTCATGAGCAAAGTCACCGATGCAGTGACAGTTGATAGCCTTTTCCTGAAATCATGTTGCAATTTTACTAAGATAATATATAAAAAATTAGAGATTCTTTTTAATAGCACTTTTTCATATAGTTTTCCAATTACTGATGTCAGAAAAATTGGTCTATAATGCGGTGGATCTGTTCGTTGCCTTTTTTAGTAAATTATATGACACTGCTTGATGTTTGTTGTGTCACTGCACACCAAGAGAAACAGGCCTGCCATGCATTATGATGATAATGCAAATTAAATAGTTATAAATCCCCAAGCTATCAACAAACATTTTTGAAAATTATGAAGATAGTTAATTTTCTTCTGATTTTGAATTTTAATATTTAAAATAATCCTCATTATTAACTGAGGAAAAGGTTAACTAAATTAACCTTTTCCCATTTTATACCAGATACAGAAACAAAAAGAAAATTGTCATACTTTCCCTTGTAAAATTGCATGTCTGGCAACTCTAACCTTTTATCTCTCCTCTCTGGCACAACAGCCTTGGTCTACTGCAGCAACTGCTGCATCCTCTACTCCCATCTTGCTACATAATTGATAGAGGGCAGCTTTGCAGTTAGGCCTGTGATGAGCATGCCTGCACCTCACTGACTGCAACCTCATACCATAGGGTATATAATATTTTAAATAGGTGAAAATTTTAACTGCAAGATGGATACCTCAAATGTTGGGACCAATTGAAAAATGGTTGAGTCAACATTTGTAAGCAGAATTTATGTCATTTTCAGGTGAACTAACAAACATTTTACACATTTGTGACTAAGATGATCATAGACTCATCACCATAATTCTGAAACCAAAGTGTAAAGTAAGGCAGAAGCATAACCATAAGACATTCAAAGTGAAGGCATCAATTGGTAAGATGGCGATGTCCATCTTTTGGGATGCACAAGGTGTTATTCTGGTCAATTATTTGCACAGATTAATCACAGTAGTAGGTCATTATTATGCAAATTTAATTCTAGAATTACAAAATGCATTCAGAGAGAAAAATTGGAAATAAGGTGTGCTCTTTCTTCAGGATAATTCTTCAAGCCATAAATCCTGTGTGGTGATAAAGTGTAGTTTTTAACTGCTATTTATTTAATCTCCAGGTCTAGCTGCCAGTAACTGCAGTTTGTTCCCAAAATTGAAGGAATTTCTGAAGGAAAGGAAAATTTTATGAGATTATGAAGTTATGGAGGCTGTAAGACAATTGGGAAAAACCTTCCAGAAAACTGTAAAAGTATTAGGGCATTGCTGGGAGATATGATTAGTCTTCATGAACAAGGCGGACAACCATAATGGTCATCAGTACTGTAACAAAATAAATGCTTAGGAAAAATTAAAATACACTCCACAAATCAAAAACACTATTTCAAAAATAAAGCTTAAGTTCATAAAATGAATAGTTTGTAATACAAGAGGTTTTGAAAAGTTCTTAGAATGACCCAGGTAGTATCAAAAGTTCCGAAGCAGGTTTATCGTCAAAACTCGCCGTCTTCTATAGAAACATTTGAACAATAATACGTGGTTCGGTCAAGAATCGTAGACGACGTTAAATACAGCATCATTGGGCGAGATGACGCCTTTCATGAGTGGCAGCGGAGAAAACCGAACGCTTCCGTCGAAACTTCGCTTCCTTGGTCTTATTTTGGAGGTGTGGATGAATTTGATCGCGCCGAATGCATTTTTTGCTTTTCATGGAGTGGGTGGATGGACATGCTGAGAGTGAAAGTTGTGTGAGGTAATAGTATTATTAGTTTTTTGTTAATAATCAGTGTATCAAAACAGTTTGCATGACTAAAGTATAGAAATGTAGCGTTACTTCAACAAATGCAGGGAAAGCAATCAATCGCACACCAAAGCAACGCTGCAGGAAGCATAGCAGTATGTAATACACTTACAAGAAATATCTTAATACACTCATATCGAAACATACCTGAACAATTTTCCTGTGCCATGTATGTGCTATAAGAAGCATGTTCTAAAAATCAGATCGAAACTGGGACATGTAGGGTCGATTCAATGGAAGAAAAAGGCATTTTGCATCAAGACTGCTCATTCCCACACATGTGTCGTTGCAATGGCAAAAATCAATTACTAGGGTATGATTTTCTGCCACATCTACCTTATATTCCTGACTTGGCTCGATCGAACTTCCCCCTGTTCCCAAATTGAGAAAATCCGTGGTGGAAAGAAATTTTCATCCATTGGACAGCTTCTTTACATTAGTAGGTTTATATGAAGGACATTCTAAAAATTTTCGGCTTGATCAACAGACCATAAGATTTAACAGGATATTGTTTTTCAATATTGTTTTTTGTAAATCAATATATATTTAATTCAACGACTTTCTGACTTTTTAATATACCCAGTAAAATAAGATTTGACAACTGTAAAAATAAGCGTCTGTTCAATCTTATCATTTGATGTGAATTTTCATCCATATACCCATTTCTTCAGGGTTGGGATCAAAAATAAATCTCCGGAAGCGAAGCAGCAACAATTCCAGTCGTGTATGAAAGCGCATTATCGTGATGAGAAAACGTTATTTTTCGCAAGGTGTGGACGTTTAGCCTGATAGCATCCTACAGTTGGTATCCAGTAGTGAAACATAATACTTCCCGGTGATGGTTCTGTCTTTCTGAGGTAGTCTACGAGTACCACACCATGAGAATTCCAGAAAACCATAGCCATGACTTGCCTGCATATGGAACTGTTCTTGTTTTCTTCGGTGCACTTTGTTGTCACGCATTATTTAACTGCTTCTTCGTCTCTGTCATTTAGTGGTGAATCAACGTTTCATCTACTGTTTTGAAACTTTGTAGAAATTCACTGGAATTTCGTTTAAACAAATCTAAACACTTGCAAAATGTTAATTTGAATGCGTTTTTTTGTTCATTGTTAACAAACGCGGCATCCATCGAGCGGAAAGCTTTCTCATACCCAAAACTTCGTGTTAAATGCAGTGGACAAGGCCTATCGAGGTCTGTGCAATGTCAGTCAACTTGCGTATCTTCAATCGATGATAATTGAGCATGGCATTGTTAACTTTATCACAATCTCTTCGGTCGTAGAAGTTTTGGGATACCCTGAGCGCCCATCATCTTAAATGGATATATGATCCCACTTAATAGTACTTCTTATGCTTTCACGGCCGGTGTTGTCATTAAAACAATTAAATTCTCCCAGGCTGTTTTGCCGTGGTCCGTTGTTTAAATTACTACCACTGCTTTCACCAACTACTCCGGTTGGCATCTTAAGTGGACGAAAATAACACCTAACTGTTAACACGACGACAGTATTGATCCGTCTCTGTCTGGCTGTAGAGGACGATCGATATGTGTGTGGCGGAAGTGGAGGGGAGGAGGATGGAAGGGAGGTAGTTGCATTATTATTCTTTTTGTGTTTCTGTTGAGATTAAACCCTTCAAAACGAAACATTATGACTCGTATTTAAGTTTTTATCCATTTTGTAGAAAATGTTAACACTAGTTAATTTACATGAAGTGACTACACTTGTGCGTCTGAAACTGTACAGCACGCCAACAAAAGGATGCTACTTAACAACTATCATAGTTATTTGTCCATCTTCAAGATATCTCTAAGTCAGGCCGAGAACTTTTAGAACACCCCTCATGTAAAGTTTGTTAATATATTATTATTTCCTACTTTATCTCCTAGATTTGTGATCAATGTAGATTTGCTTACGTGTATCAAAGACTTGGGTAAAATCAATTAAAACATCATACAATTTCATGGCAGGAAATGTTTTGTTTCTTAAATTGCGTCAATGAACGATACTCTGAGGTTTCCCAAAGGAAACTTTACGCAGCGTTATTGACTCTAGAAGTGAGTTCGGTCTAGCCAACAGGAATATATTTATAAATAAGCTGGAAGAAATTATTGAGAACAACACAACCTACCAAGTACATTCTATACAAGAACCAAATCATTTCTCTGTTTCTTGTTTAATGTTGAAAACACTTTCTCTGCATGAATTAGGACCAGGAATGCTTAGAAAGTAGAAAATGAATATGCCTACATTAGGGACATCTTTAGGAAGGTGAATATTGAATAGTTCAAATCATTCTAAGGATTGAAATGTTTGTCCACTTAATTATCTTAAACTGTCACGAAATACACAAATTTTCTCAAAACTGCAACACGAGACAAGTACACTGACCACAGCTCGTGTGCTTATCGGTGCTACCATGCCATGTTATTCCCATCATACGTTTCACATCCCCACCTGCAAACTACTGACGCTGGCGCTTGATTCCAATTTTTATAAATATAAGAAATTAGGAAGAAATGTTCACTGATTGATTTAAAAAAAAAAAAAAAAAAAAAAAAAAAACAACATCCATTCGATTTCCAAATGACACAATTTTTCCTCCATAAATGCGGTACATCCTGCATCATATAGGACATCTGGCAAGTCTAGCTCATCGTCAGACATACAGTAACTCGCTTTACCGTTCACGATCATTTTTCTAACATAAGCCCTGCGGGAACAAATCTTTTAATCTGCTATCTAATGAGAGAGAGAGAGAGAGAGAGAGTGAATAAATAGTATCACGCAAAACGTGATAGATACCCTGCTCTATACTGTAGAAACAGAATACTTTCTCTCTCTCATCAAATTCTGTACTGAGTGATTTGGTCATATAACTCGTGTACATCCATCTTGATTATTATTGCCTCAATTAAACTTGCAATATTCCTTGCTTTTTCTAAACCTGAATTGTTCGATTTGAGAGCCCATATCTGCAATTATTCATGATTTTTAAATGCTTTGTATAGGTTGATTACTTTATATAATTTTTATCTCAATTTTACCCCTCTTCCGTAGAATTTGTGGAAAATAATGTTCATAGATGTATGTGAAGATAATTCATGGTTCTTTTATAGGCACATCTAAAGGTGATGTTTCTTTCCTTCTTTCGTGCTGTATATTGCTGAATTTTATTTTCTTCATGAATAATATTTTCATATTTGTGGTATTTGTTGCTTTGGTTTCCAACGCCTTTTCTAAATTGTCTTATTATGGAAGCTTAAGAATTATTTCTTTCAGAAAAAAAAGTATAAGCCAAAAAGGGAGACCTCTTTTACTTCTTTTTGTGTTTTGTTTCTATGCATTGTAATATCTTATGATGTAACTTCTTAGGATAACCATGGCGTGAGTACTGTAGAAATTTTGGAAACTTACTTGATTACTGTTTTCAAACTTTAATTTTTTATCTGTTATATTTTGCGAAATCGAAAAGACATTACAATTGTGTCTTTTGGCCACAAAGTTGGTTCAAATAGCCACTCTTTTTCTTCAATAGGAATTGTCATTTCCATCTCACCTTTTTCAACATTTGTGAAATTCGCACCACAAATTTTACAGTCGCTCCAAACATTATGTAGAAATAAAAATAAATTATATTCTTCCATGCCAAACAGCTGGAGTATCGAGGTATTCTAGTAGAAGAGGCAATGCACAGTTGGACACTTTAAAAGTAATAAAAGATCAGTGATTTCAGCCTAAGCCCAAGACAATCATTTTTATAAAAGAAAAACTAATGTCAGTGGTCCGCATTGTGAATGGAAGAAGTTCACGACTTGCCCCAAATAATGCCACCAGCCGCCTGTGTGAATTTCGCTGTAACATTGGCAACATGTATCCAGTAGCCGGTAATGGCAGCGGAATGGTGTTTTAGATAACCTAAAATGTGCAGTGTGGCAGAGCGTCAGCATGCAAGTAATGTTTAAGTGTGGTTAAGGTGAATAGTAGTGAATTATCATTTAGTCAAGTTGCAAAGGAGAAGATTAAATAAATTAGCTATTTTTTTTTTTTTATAATTGATGTGCAGGTTAAAAGTCCCTTTAGGACTTGCGAGTGCGTTAGCCAATTTATGGAACCATTAATGACAGTTTAATAATTCGGAACATCTTATTATAGCGGAGGAGAGGCAAACATGAAATTGGAAGAAATACAAACCATACTGCTCTCTCGTTTAATTGATAAACCATTTTCTCTTTTGTGGTCGGGTGATGATAGAATATCGTTGAACTTAGAACGGGGGTTGGAAGTTGTAGATTTCGTGCCCGACCCAAATAGTTCTAATAAACGATTGTGTCTGCATCGCAGTTGGGTAGCTCCAAGTGATGAAATGCCCACTCTTGACGTAGGCATAGATGTAAATTTAATATTTTGGAACCTTCGGCAACAGAACCTCCATCACCTTATTGAGGATGTATATCTAGCACCTAAATTGGCTACAACTGCCTTGAGTCCTCCTTACATTGCACAGGTTGCATGGTCCCCGCAAGGAATGTTACGTTATGGAAGATGTCTTTTAGCAACATTAACTAACTATGGCTGTCTGTTGATTCAGGCACAGCAGGGAAAAAAGTGGTTGACCATTGTTGATATATCATTGCTTTGGAAAAATTATTGCAGTGAATCGTGGAAATCTACTAAAAATGCTAAACCAGACAAGCAATTTAAAGAACTGCAGAAGCGAGTGGGAAGATTGAGAATAACAAATATTACTTGGAGTGAAATAATGACCGATGAATATGCCGAAGTAGCATTTTTGATTACAGGAGCACAAAATGGAGAGGTGGCATTATGGCAATTAAAGGTTGTACAAAATATTAATGATGTGCATTTAGAACCCAAATTAGATTTGGCATTTAATTCAGGGTTAGCACGAATAACAGCCATGCTATGGATTAAGATTAGTCATAATAAGGCATATCTGTGTTTAGGTGATATGCAAGGCTGCATTAAAATCTTTACGCTTGACATAAATGGCCATCAAATAAGCAATGTATCATCTATGGACCTATGGACTGAAAAAGATCGACTAGCAGTGGGCAAATTTTTGCTGTTGAGTCTAAATGCCTCTTCTGTGATGCTCTTAGCTGTAAAAGAGACCTTTCTTTTTGCATTTTACATATTAGAACATACTCTAGCTGTATCGTCACAGCTGTTTGGAAACTTTGCTATTTATGGAATTGAAAAATTGGATGAAGAAACTGTTCTCTTAGCAGCATATTATCTCTCCCTCCAAAAAATAAGAATAATTAAAAATGAAAATGAGATAAATTTTGAAACAATAACTATATCCCATGAAAAGAATAGTAATTATGGTTATTATGGTTTGGCAGCATCAAGAAACAAAGCTATCTGGGCGGTGTCTGCCTCTATGAGTCAACAGTTTGATCATTTGGTACTCAAAGCACCAGCTCACATATTATTTTTCACCTTTCCAGAATGTGTAAAATCATATGCAAAACTCATAAATAATCCAACTCAGAGTCTCACTGATTACTGGGACTGTCTTGAACTGATTAGAATACAGGGTACAGTCATGTCACATTTAGATGTTGATATGAATAAATTTGATACGTTAGATTTGTACCAGCTGAGGCTTAGGTATTGGCTCACAAAATTTGCCCTACAGAATGAAAATACAGAAGAGGAGATGTGTAATGAACTACAGAAACAAGTGCAGGAAACCTCCAAGTATTTTCTTTTGCAACATATGTGTAAACTGGCAAAGAAATTTATAAGTAAAGTGCCATATTTATCAGAAACTGAACAAGAGAGTCTTTCATTTATGTATTACTGGTTGCAGAGAGCATGCATTGATATGAATATTGGAGAGTCATTGAAATCCCGTGTCACACATTTATTGGAGAGTATAAAACAAGAATTTCTCAAAGAAGAATATTGTGCATTATGTAAAAGTAAATGTATTGAACAAAGTAGTGCAATTGAAATGCATTGTCCACTAGGACACACTTTGCCAAGATGCAGCATTAGCTTTGTACAGTGTTCAGAGTTGCCATATTGGTTTTGTAGAGTGTGTAATTCCTTGGCTTGTAAGAATGTGGAGTTAATAGAGGAGCCTATTTGTATTTATTGTAACTCATTTATGCATTTAGATCACAAGCTGATTGTACAGTAATGAACAAAGAAAAGTCATTACTAGATGGTTTAAGTTCAGCCGTTTCTACTTTCATACTGGAGAAATAATAATAATATTACCATTTATATAAGGGTGAGTCAAAGAAAAACCTTAAAACATTTTTAATGTAATTTATTGAAAAAGTACTTTGCTACATACTCTCCTTGACAATCATATCCTTCCATGCTTACAAAATGCATGGATTCATCTAATAAAATTAATTACTACTTTCTCAAATGCTCAATGTCTTTTTGGAATTTCCTTATGTTGATCATTCTCTGCTTCTTAAATTTCTCTTCTTACACGTATATGATGTACATTGTGCTTTATTTGCCCTCTTCTAATATTAATTCCTTTATTTTCTGCAATATATGTTGTAATTTATAGTAACCAATGTTCATGTGATCAGTGGTGGTTCCTCCATTATTTTTCACAGTAGCAAACCATCATATAATATCAGCTTATTCAATTTGGTACAAAAGTATTGAATTGTAGAAATAGGCATGTAAAAGTACTGTTAAGCCTACTAATGTCAACCATTCATTTTAAGATCGTGATGGATTGCATAACATGCATATGAACACAATCTTAAAATTTAACTCCAAGGTTAGATTTAACTTCTATGAGGATCCTTACAAGTACTAATATTTGTTATGTTAGGTATTCACTTAAGTTTGGTTTAAATAATTTGCTTAATTCAGCAAATTATTGCTCTAACTGTATGATATCTTGTGCTTTCCTTGCTGTTGGTAATAATTGTGATTCATGATCTTTATTGCTACTGTAATGCCATTTTCTCATTTTCTAAAATCTGCTATAAATTCAATTTCTGGAGATGGTGAGTAGGTTATTAGCTTTCAATGTGTTCACTTCCTCTCCTGATGCCTACTACTACGGGTTTATGTAAGTTTTGCAACATTTTATAATTTCTGCACCTTTTTCCATCTTTGGGTGTTTACAGGAGTTTTAACAATTTTTTGGTACTGTGTTTCTCTTAGTCTTACTTCAGTTGCCAATGGTATCAGGTACTCTTTGCCACTCCTCTTTTTCTGGTGGGCAGAGAATGACTTTTTTGTCACCTAAATTAGTTTTATGTTTAAAGTAATAATTTATCATTATACATTTTATAGAATATTTAAAAAATCTCATGAAATTTTCCTTTTCATTATCACATGAAGCATGGTAGATGATATCATTGATGCACCTGGAGTTCATGCAATATATTGTGAACTAGTGGAAGATTACTTCTCAGGTTTACTGTTAAAATTTGCTTTATCACGACATGAGCATATGAGACTTAAATACTGCATTTGCTTGTCACTTGACCTTGCTCAAGTGACACAGAATAAGTGTTAAATTTATTTGTTAATAAATTTGCTATTTTAAATTATAACGTTTAGTGTTCCAAATTGGTCCTGATGCTCTAGTGGTAACCCTATTTACATCATAGACCCTAGGTCGTGGGTTCAAACTTGACTGGAGTTGATGGATATTTCACAGTGTAAAAATCTTTATTAGGGCTTCCTTTTGAAGAAACTAAAGCCATTGGCGCTCTATTGTAGATTTATGACATGTGAAAGAACATCAAGCCTGAAAGAAGAGACCTCTGAGCAAAATATATCTGCGATTTCATCCCGGAATTGAATGGGATGGTAATGACCGAAAGTGCTAAATTTAAATTAAAATGAAGCTTTGTTTGCATACAATTTTATGTTTCTTTTTTTTTTCTATGGGTTTCCTCATGTGCTTGGCAAGCCAATCAGCATATGATCCGAACAGCTTTAAACAATAAGGCAAAGGAATGCAGAAGGGTATAGCTCAGTTTGTTTACAGTTTGGATTAGGTAAGGAGAAACAAAGTTTAGTTGTGTATGCAGACACTGATTCATTGTTAGAATGAACTTTCTTTCCTACAAAACATATTTTTGAATGGCACAATCATCAGGGACAAGGCAGATGTGGGAGACAAACAAAGTGCAGATTATTTATGGTTGCAACTGTAGTGTAGGCAATATTAGATCAGTATTAACATTTTGCAAAATGGTACCTTTAGCCAGACATGCACATCATTTTGGTTTGATTGCAGGTTGAAGATTATTTTTAACAGGCCTGAATATGAAGCTTAGTATTCCTTCTAGGCGTGTAGTGTTCCAAGACTCATGTTTCATTTATCTCAAAAGAGAGTGAACATAAACTTCCCTGCAGGTGGCTGCATCTTGCAACTTGTTGAGTTGTGGCAATGAGGAATGGTACCATTTCTTGCTTGCTTACTTTGTTTCATCTTTAGTAACAGTTCTTGTAAGGGAATCCATCATCATCTACCTCAAATAGCTGCAGAAGTTCTTTATAGGCATCAATCAGCATTTTAAATTCTGGAGCAAGTTGCTGTGGCATCCTTCTTGCAAACACTTAATGTAATTGGAGCACATCCTAAATAACACCATTTACTGGGCCTTGACTAAGTCCAGAATTGCAACTATTTCATCCACTGTTACCTGGCAGTTTTTCAGCACTGTGGTTTCAGTAGTCCCTAGTGTCAAAACTTAGTGTGACTTCAGTGATAGAATCTCTTTGCTTAAGTAAGGCAAACCTCACTGCTCCACTTGTATACTTGCTGCTGTGATAAACATGCATCATCTTACTAAACTTTCATGTTGTTGATCTAATGTGCAGGATTTTGATCCATCAATTTTTCCCTGGCCAGCCAATATAATTGGTGTATTTTCCCGTCAGGTGCAGCTTTCCTCAGTTCTGTGCATTCCAATAGATGTTCTCCATTTAGAATCTTGTCAGTATTGCAGATCTTACATGTGTTATCATTTATAAAACCAAATATGTGTAGATGTTCCGCCAGACAATGCATTAATGAACTTTCATTCATTGATGTGTTTAAATTGGTTTTACATCTTTACTGCTCTAGAACCAATGACAGAGCATTGTTTTTCTTTCATTCTTATTGTTGGATGGTCATCTTTAAACAGGTACTGTGATACATTTTATTTGCATGCAATATATCATCTATAGGACATACTTAATAGTAATGGGAATTGTACTAATGCTTTACAAAACAGTGGCACAATTTTTAAATTTTTGTTACACTTTTAAGCTTTTTATTTGACTTACCCTCATATTATTTTATATGTATTAAATATATTTTTGTTCCAAATTATGTAAATTGTTAATTTTCATGAGTTTGGCCTACAAAGGGTTGGGAAAGAATATTGGCAGTGCATCTGTATCTGTGAAACCACTTATTCTACTGTTAAATTTTCCTAATATAATCCCCTGCCATACACCTAAAAGACTCTGAATAGAGTAATTGGAAATGTCAATGAACAAGCACCTTATTACTGGAAGGATTGCTTCTCTTGTACAAAAATTCTTTCCTCTCGATTAAAGTTGCAAGGCCTAATATCTGGTGAATATGGAGGATGTTCAAGTACCTCTCATCCTTTTGTACCAGTAAATTCCTCAAAGTTGTAGCAGGGTGACACCGAAATCACCATGTAAGACAATGGGTAAACAGGTTTTAAAGTTCAGTAGCTGATCCCTCCCCTTCCCAGGAAGGCACATGTCCAAGACACTGTTTTCCATAGAATGGCACCTAGATTTGCGATCACAGACTCCCCTTTTGGGATGGAAGCAAATATGCTGCTTACCTGCACCTTCACTCCAGAGTAGGTTATCAGTACCACCTAGCACTGCTGGCCTAATCAATTGCAGGTGGGTAATGCTAACTCTGAAGATGACACACCACCCTGGAGAACCCTCATGCCGCAGTATACTCAGTTACCTGTGTGTTGGGAGAACATACAGCTCCAACCCATCTGGACGACTACCCAAAGGGAGAGGTCTGACATGTTTGTAGTAATGTTAGAAGCACATTAGTCAAAAAATGTATTGCATCACCCCTTAACTCTTTAGTAATTTCATTAGAATTTTTGTATTAATTGTTTTTATTTCTTCCATGTACTTCCATAAATGCTTAATACATTATTATGTATTTTATTTTTATTTAGTAAACATATTAAAAAATGAAAACTAAATACTCAGAGGGGCTGAAGTTATGTGAACAAATTTGCTTATTTATTGTTTGAAAATATTCTGTATAATACAGTCAAAAAAATCCAGTTGTCTAATGGACTGCATTGTTTTCATTAGCATATTGTTGATTCACCATGTGCTTTATCACTGCCTAGCATCGTTTGTGCATTGAAAAAATGAAATTCTTATGTATTCCTGGGTCAGTTTATAAAACCACATGCACACAATTGTTTTCTTTTATTGCTTGGCCTGTTTCTTGCAATAGCATTCCCCATAACCTTCCAGCAATTCTCAATTGGATTCTGGTCTGGCTACTCCCAAGCCAGTCTAGTACCTTCACTCTGTTTATTCTAAGGAATGCTTTTACCAGAAATTTTTCAATGATTTATAATTGCCTTCATAGCCCTGTGACAGAATCGTCTTGAAAATTCCAGCTTGAAGGATTGCTAAAATGGCCTCATACTGGACATCAATTTGTTTTCAAGAATGCCTAAGTATACGTCTGCATTAACAGTGCCAATTATGAAGTCCACGTGACCTATGCCATGACTGGAAATATGAAAAAACTATCCTATTCCATATCTCTGTTGTCCTTGCTGCATGCTCTTTTGCCCAATGTAATTGCTTCTATCTCATTGTTTTAATCAGCAAAGGTTTCTTTATGGGTCAATGGACATGATGTTCTGCTTCAAGAAATCTACTTCTGATAGTTCTGCTGGTCACTGAGATGTCACACGTCTTTCTACTGTAGCTTCAGTTCTGAGGATGATAGCCATCGATCATTGAGATAAATTCTTTTTAGTATCATGTGCTATTTTGGAATAATTGCCCTTTTCCTGCCTGTTCCTTTCACCTAGTCAACATTTCCCTTCTTATATTTCTTTAGTACTCTTGAAATGGTGAATTGATGAAAATCTGTTCTAGTGCTTTAAATAATGGAGGAATAAGCAAGAATAGCACTTTTCTTCCTCAGCATTAATTCCACTCCTTTGCCCATCTTGTCGCCACAAAGTCTTAACTAGAAATAAGCCTATGTTATATTTGCACAAATACAACATAGAAATGTTGTTGAGAAAATGACAACAAATACTGTAGTATTGATAGTAAAAGTGCACTTGGAGTTTGAACAAGTGAATGCACAAGAACAAATGAGCAACAATGGATACGAATCATTGATACATAATCATTGTCAACATCATAGTTACAAATGCTTCCATCACAGTACCATGGGTGCTCAGGGATCACAAGTGGTGGTCACTGGTTGTACATGAGATGAAATGATAAATTCAGAAAGGATTTATTTTAATAGGAAGTGCTCAAGGCCCAAGTTTAGGATACCTCCCCAGCTTTTGCCATTGAGAGGATTGAGGAAAACCTGGAAAAAATCTCAGTCAAGAAGAAAGATTTTTGACAGGAATTGAACCCCAGATCACCTGTTCATGAGTTTGTGTCTTAACGACCTCAGCCAACCATATTTGTTCCTGAGGAATGCGTGATAATCACATCTTGAACATTGTATGCTACTGTCAGCATCACTACTACATATCCTAGTTCATAATGTAATTCTTTTGGATTGAAGGATGGTGAGTGTACTGATGCTTCAGTTTTGGTATGGTTTTGGGTTATAAGATCACATCCACGTTTCATGCAATGTGATGATACTATCAGTAAATGCGTGACTTTCCCTAGTGTAATGTGGTGAATGATTGCTTGCAAGGGGATAACAGTGCCATTTCTCAACATCCTTTTAAAGTTTTGCGATACCTAAGCAAGTCTTTCAACATGTGCAACACCTTTGGTCTGATTGTTCCTACCTCTGAAGCCATCTCTCTTACTGCCATTGCTTATTTATCTCCAAGGCACTGTTCCACTTTTAATAATTTAGGAAATCAATTGATCTAATTATGTGAAGTTTCAGTGAAAGTGATGAGAGTAGGTGTGTGTATAAAGTATTAATTATTTAATAATTAATTAGGTGTAATTAAAGTATGGTTTATGACTGATATTGGCTTTTCCTGTTTCTAATATATACCAATCCAGCATCTTAATTTATGTTGTTTTTTTAAGGTTCTTACTAAATGTCATGAAAATAATTTTTTTATCCTGCTTCATTCTCTTTAAATCTCTTATGGATGTGTATTGATATCCAAGTTAAAATGGGTTCCAGCAATAAGAATGTGTGTAGATTTCCTGCACGCACATGAATAGTAATGCATTTAAAAGCGTCATTATGTTAATTTTTTTTCAATGAAACAATTTATATAAATTATTAAACACAATTCAAACTTCTCTCTAAAATTAGCAATGTGTGTGATACACCTGGCAGCGTGGATAAGTACACAAGGGCACATCTCCACGATTGCTGCAAACCACATTGGTTTCCTTTTATGTTCCTCTTTTTGGCATATTATACACTTCCAAAATAGATCCAATTTTTTGATTGCAGGCAGGATCCTTTTAGGACAGTGTTTTCTTATTAATCTAAAGGTTCCAGGTTTATGGATTTTCTACTCTATATGTATACAGGCTTTGATTGTTGTCAGCAATTAGACTGTGAACTATTGATAAATCATAAATCCAAGTATTTCATTGGTTTATGTGTGATTAGAGTTCTCTAAATAATGAAAAAATTTTATATAAAAACTATTCTCTCTCCCATCTTCAGTTGCTCACTGAACTGCCGTTACTGGAAACGATGGCTGGACACCCAGATGTTTCTGTGGTGGCTTATGTTGAGTGAAGTAGGAAATTGCCGAGTTCATTCATAGGAGGAAACTCGAAATTCATTAGGTTTTCTCTATTTTTAATATAAAATTTTTTTCCCAAGTGGATAACTCAAATGGTTTGTGAAGATGTTTCAGCAGTTTAATTTTTGGTTTTATTTCATGATTTTTAGTCCAAAAGTGATCTGCTAAGCTGATTTATCCATCTGCTTAAACCGAATATTCCTAAAATGTTCTTTCCTCCGAATTTCCAAATTTCTCTTTGTTTTGCCTACGCAGCTGTGCTCGCAATCTGCACATTTTATTTCGTAAATTCCTGATTTCTGTTCTGTTGGTATGCAGTCTTTTACTGTGCAACCCAATAAATTCTTGATGTTGTATCTCTTCTTTGGGGCTAACATTATCCCATGTTCTTTGAAGATTTTCTTGAGTTTTATGTGGTAAATTGGATTTGAATTTGTAGCCTTCTTTTGTGTTTTTTAGTGTGGAAACTTCCCTTATCACTTTTTGTCTTTTAGATTTATTGATAATTTTTATCACTTTGTCTTTGTTGAAACCATTGATTATAGCTGTCTTTATTATTTGTTTGTATTCTATTTTGTACTGTGCTTCTGTAAGTGGAATATTCATCAGTCTATGTGCCAGACTGTGAAATACTGCATACTTATGTGGAATGGGATTATAACTCTCATTTTTATGTAGTTTTCTGTATGTGTTTCTTTTCTGTAAATTGCAAAATTCAAACAATCTCCATTTCTTATAATTTTTAAATCTAGAAATGGTAGCCAACCATTTCTTTCTTCTTTTATGGTAAATTGTATAGATTCATGTTGCCAATTAACAAGTTTCAGATGCCCTGAAACTTCTTAATCTGTGCAGAATCTGCCTTGTGATTCCAAATGTCATTGATATACTGATATCTGATAGGGTTGACAACAGGCTTAACATTTGGCATACCACAAAGATATTTATTGAAGATTAAATTGCAATTTTTAAAATTTTAAGAACTATCGAAATTACACAAATTTGACTATTCTAATTGGAACTAAACACAGTGAAGCTGGAGTGGATGTCGCTCCGAAACCGGTCCTGTCATTTTCAAAAATAGTGTGAAGCATAAGAGTGTTTAGACGACAAGTAGATTATATACATAAATTGCAATTGTTAAAGTATCATAAAATTCTGTTAATAGATAATAAGTTTTTTTATTTAACAGTTATATACATTTCTTTTATTGGTGTTTTAAACAGACTATTTTACTATTTCAAGAATCATCTGAATTTATTTTCCATTCAAAGTTTTAATATTCCATGATCCAATTTTGGAAAGAAGTTAGGCGAGGATAGAAGATATAGAGAAGCAAAAGATTTGGACTAGCTCTCTTTATATAAAATAAAAGAAATTGGAGATGGGAGAAAAATATAGATAAATGTATCAATTTGG
The DNA here is from genome assembly GCA_030762175.1 of Metallyticus violacea. Classification (NCBI taxonomy): domain Eukaryota; kingdom Metazoa; phylum Arthropoda; class Insecta; order Mantodea; family Metallyticidae; genus Metallyticus; species Metallyticus violacea. Next base: position 13,714,672 of record CM060839.1, on the reverse strand, counting down.
GAGAATAGGTCTTGCATAGATGAATACATGATATTATTTCTAAAAGAATTAAGAAATAACTTAAAAGAAGGAAAGGGAAAGTGGATAGTGCATTCCATTGTCTAACAGAATGTGAAATGGCGAAAAGCTGGAGGGATGGTATCTGGGATGAAAAATGGGGCAAACTATAAGAAGATATAATAGCAATTAAAATATTATCAGATGTGAGGGTGGAGAAAATAAACAAAATTTGAGAATCTTAGGAAAAGTAAGGAATAAGTGGGGGAGAAGTATAAAGAAGGAGATTGAGGGAACAAATAGTTGTGAAAATGGTAATTTATTTTAGGGGTTCTTTACCACACACACACACACACGCACACGCACACATATATAAAACCTAGTAGTTAAGGTAGGGAAAACCTTAGTTTTGATGTTGCTAATTTCTTAGATATTTGTTTGTTTATGTAAATTTAATTGTAATGTTTGCTGAAATAAAATTCACATTCAAACCATAATTCTTTGTTGTTTTGGCCAGAAAATGGACAGGTATCTTGATGCCATTTTATTCAAAGATCAATATTGACTAGGTCAATACAAAAACCTGTTGCACCATAAATGCCTCTGCCCACAACACAAAGTAGAAGATTGAATTTCTGCAGGAGTCATAATTAGTTAAAAATTTGTCCCATCCTAATACAATGAGATTTGACCTTATATGATTTTTTTCTGTTACTTGAGAGAAAAGAAAAGACAGGGTCATTAATTTTAGTAGCAGGAATAATGTGTGCATAAAGGAACATGGTACACAGTCTTTGCATGCCACGGGGGCTGAGGTCATTAAGGCTTATGAGTGAGAGGCCTGGGGTTCCATTCCCATCAGCACCTTCCTCCATGACTGAGGTCTTTTTGTTTTCCTCAGACCTATAAATGGAAATGCCAGGGAGGTACCTTAAATTTAGGCCTGGAGTGCTTCCCTTCCATAAAAAACAAAAATCCTTTCCTAGTTTATTATTTCATCTCATATATTATCAGTGTCCACCGCCATGGGTAGCCGAGATCGTTAAGGTGCGGACTCGTGAGCGGGAGGTCTGGAGTTCGAATCCCGCCAGGACCATTCTCCCTGACTGAGGTTTTTTCCAGGTTTTCCTCAGTCCTCATAACTGGCAAATGCCAGAGAGGTACCCTAAACTTAGGCCTGGAACACCTGTGATGCTTCAGTAGTTAAAACTATTAAAAGAAAAGTCTTCACAAAACAGTTTGAGTAGATGGAACATTATATAGTGTGTCATGATATTTGGAGAAGGTGTATGGTGGTAATTTAAATGTTTTATTTTATTGCTTTCCATGTCAAAACTTTCAGTGACCCTCAGATCATATAACTTGCTTTTTTTTACACCAGTTCACAGATGTTGTTGCTACTGTTGTTTGCACATACCTAAAATTGAAACAGAAATTCTACATGTAAGTCAAGGACATATATATTTTTTCTTGCCACTTCTCTTTGAACAGTATTTGTGATCAAAAATAATATTTTGTAGAGAAAATAGAGCATTATATCATACTGCATTCTCAAGCTCAGAAAATTTTTTATGGTGAACAAAATAAAATTGTATTTTTTTTCTCTTCTATTTTTCCAAATAATTTACAAATGTTGTGCCCGATTTCTTAAGTGGCAGTGGGTATTTGTTAATGAAATGTGAAAATTGAACCTAAACTCTTGATTACTACAAGTGTAAGTGGACAGTGATTGTGAAAAAAACAATATCTACAATGGAACAAATACTTCAAAGCCATAATCATCAACATGATGTGAGAAATCATGCAGCTGCCACACTGGGCTCTGGAAATCTAAGACTGGCTGTTTCGCTGCCTGAAGGAGAAGATATAAATGAATGGGTTGCTATACACAGTAAGTTAAGTACATTTACAGTGTTTATTTATTTATTAAATCTTGAGCATCAAAATTGATGCTATAGACTGACCGTAAAACCACAAGTGTGAATTTGTATTAAAAATATATATATTGACTTGCCCAAACGAAAGTGAAACTTTTTTTTTCTGTAATGATTTATAGTTTGGTTTATATGTTTATACAGGAATTAAGAGTGGTACAAGGGTGACATATTGCTATGCATAGTAAATCTTGTCTGTTTAAGCAAGTGCTCCAGCGTGTCACAAGGTTATGGATAACCTTAGTTGTGGTAGACTGCAGGACCAATCTTCAAAGAAATGGACTCCCCTCTGCTTGGTAATACAGCAGATGCTCCATGCATGAACCCTTTCACAGCCTTCTGCTTCTCAGAAAGATGCTTGGGCACTCACTGCACACAAACCTTATGGTATCCCAGCCGTTGAGGTAGAAGGTCATCCTTGTTGGATGACAATGTTTTTGCAATCTCTTGGATGATGATCCAGCAATTCTCCCTTATAAGGTACCACCATGGGTGGCCGAGGTTGTTAAGGTGCAGATTCGTGAACGGAAGATCTGGGGTTCAATTCCCACTAGGACCATCCTCTCCGATTGAGGTTTTCCTCAATCCTCATAAATGGCAAATGCCAAGGAGGTATCCTAAAACTTAGACCTGAAAAGCTTCCTTCCTTTAAAAAAATCCTTTCCCAATTTACCATTTCATTTCATGTATCATCAGTGTCCACAGCCTGTGGTGCCTCAGTAGTAAAAATGGGCATTAAACACTAATCAATCCAAAAAAAAAAAACGTATAAGGTTGTCTATGGCTGCATTGACTCCTTGGTGATTGTTAAGTGAGCTTTACCAACTCTAGATATGTCCTCAGAGCGCACATATCCATCATGAAATTTACCATACTATCTTGAACACTGTGCTGCACGACAGACATGCATTCCCAAACACATTGTTCATACGACAATAAATTTCATTTTCATTAACACCTTCTACCTTTAAAAATTTAATTACTACTCACTGGGCCCATTGGATGAATCCTTATTGTGAATTATTCAGTAACTCCTATTGCATGTGTAAACAACACACTGAACTGCCACACCATGTCATTTTGCTTTCTTACATACAAAGCCACCTACCAGAACAAACAAAAAACTCGGCATAGTTAAGCTACAATGCTATAAAAGTCTTAGTTTCATTTGGGCAGTCCTTATAAATGAACAATTATAGAAAGCATTTAACAATTAAGTATTAGTACATTTCTAACTATGCAAATTAATTAAAGTCATAAATGTTTCAAACAATTCTTTAAGGCTGTAAAAGGGGTTCCGGTATTAGCCAATGATGCATGATGATTTTAAAATGTTTTAATGTAATTTAAGTATTTGGTGTGGTAAGTTATCGAACATCTCTGCAGGTACAGAATATAATATACATATGGGAGCTGGTTTAGCTCACAGTGAATGAGACATGAGTTTTTGCCTATTATTGTCAGATGTTCATCCCTTCCTATGCTTCTCTCTGCTTATTGCTCCATCTTACATCATGTGCAATTTATGTCTTTGTTTTGTTTTTCCTCGCATGTAAACTGAGTTCAAAGCTGGCATACACACCCTGAAAGAGTCTCTAGTTAAGGTGTGGTTTCATGATGATGAACTTATAAATAAGTGCTCATAGCTTGTGGAACCTGTGCCAAATCCCGTAAAGCAACTTATAATACAAAAGCAGCAACATGTTAGCTATTAGCAAGGATTAATGATGTGTATTAGATAAATAACCACAAAAAATATAAAATATATGTTATTGCCATGTTCCAATTAATTTGCACAGGACTGTACATATTTTTACAATGCTTGAAGTAGGAGTATGTAATTACATTTTAATGCTAGTTAAGATGATTATCTGATTTTAATCCAGTAGAACTACTTAGAGGCCCACCATCCTCAGTTTCATTGTCAAGAGATCACTTTTTATATGCTGTTTATCACCATCCTCATCATCAGAATCTTATAAATTTACTATAATTGTAATTCGTGAACAAACTTTCTTTTGAATGGGAAGAACCCTAGGTTTTCCATTCTATATACAAATCTTTTGTTTATGCTCACAGTGATTACATATTTTATACAATGCTGTTATAATATGATTCTACACAGTCTAGCCATAAGTTCTGTTACAAATTTTTGATAGGTACTTTACCGGATAATGCTCTTGCAGCTAAGTAAACATGCTAATTAAAAAGTTTAGTCGTGGATTGGGGAGACTATGAAAACTGATATTCCTACATAGGATCTGAAAATCGTCACCTGAGATTTTTTAGACTGTTAAGAACTGGAAATCATAGGACATTTGTTTACTGCACCATTGTGTACTTTAATGAAACTGGTAAATTGTTGACTGACCAAGATTGGAATGTCCATGCTCTGTGAGGACCAGAAAAGTGATGAAAGCACCAGCAGCTCGTATTAGGAGAAATCCAATGTGAAAGCAAAAATTAATGGCTCGGGAGATGGAACATTTCTGGGAGATCAGTATTGTCCAGATTGCTCAGACAAGGCCTTGTGCTGAAGGCTAATCACCAGGGCACTGCACATTCTTAACTTTAACACTTAGGTAGCAGAGAGAGCTGAAAGCAAATACCTACTTGAGCATTACCCTAATAAGTGGCACAGAAAATCCTCTTTACAAATGAAAAAAATTTTCTCAATTGAAGAGAGCTACAACCTCCATAATGAGATAATGTATGCCAGGACTTCTAAAGAAGCTTGTGTGAGGGTCCCAAAGATCCAGAGAGGGGCCACCATCCCATTTCATTAATGGTTTGGTGGGGAATGAGTTCTTATTATCTATTAAATAAGAATATGTAGTTTGACTCAATCATACAGTGATCTTAATTTTATAATTCGCTTCACAGCACAAATTCCAATTAGCATTTCAAATTCAAATAATTTTTTTTTATTAAAAACAAATATGTGTAAAATTCCAAATTTTTATTCATTCAACTGAGCAACTACTTTATGTTCATAATGCTGAAAATTGCATAAACATAGAATCAAAACTAAAATTAAATTGTTATTTTGACTAGATATCAATCATATTTCACTAATATCCACATATTTAATTGGACATGTTTTGAAGGCAGTAACCTTCATCCTTAGCATGACTTTTGTTCTGTTCTGAATTTATCTGAAGTTATCTTGCAAGTTTAGTAATTTTAGTGTGTTTCCACTCTTGGTTGACAATTCCAGAATTGCTATCCACATACCTATTCCAGCATTTATATAGCCAGCAAAATCCTCCCCTTTTTGGACATTAAAATCATCAAAAACCATAACACGCTAGGCTCTGTCGATTCCAATTCTTGAAAAACAGTGTTGAGTAATAAAATTGGTAAATTTTCCAAAAAAATAATGTTTAACTTTCTTTTTTACTTTGCTTTTTAAATGATCTCATATACAGGGATTAAGGTAGATGTTACTGATGTAACTGTTTGAAAAAGAAAAAGGAAAGAAAAAAGAATTATTCAAGAGCAGCAATGAATATAAAATTCATATTATTATTTAGGTATTATTTGTTAAAATTTACCAATGTATTACATTTGTTTAAATGTTTTTAATAGAGCTAGATTAATCTTTTGAGATATGAATAGCATAAACATAGTCTTTCCATCCTTTGAACATGCAAAGCCCAACTTTAAGCTGTCTACTGAAAGCTGATATGCACTGTCAATAAAAATTAATTCCTTGCATGCTTATGTTGGGATGGAGTGGAAAGGAAGAGGAAGAAATAAGTTGCTATGATAGGACATGGACCAAGGTGGAAGTAGTAAGGCATGACACGTGTGAAGCAAACACCTTTCTATTAGTCTCACAATGGCCACAGTGTTGTATTATATCAGTGCAGCAGCATACACAATTAAAACAATTGCTTGAAAAACTCTTACAGCTATTTATTGATTGTTTTATTTATTAATAACCTAAATAAACTGAACTAAGCAGATTTTTTTAAACTTTTTATAAAGGAGAAAGTTTTAAGTTTTTGCTGTGGTAAACAAACTCACTTGTTTATTGATATTGTATCTTAGCTTTTGTTTAACAGAGAATAGCACATTCCTGTAAGACATTAAGGATTTATGTCTTTGGTTTCAGCTGTTAACTTCTTCAAGCAAATCAGCATGCTGTATGGCACCATAACAGAATTTTGCACACCAGAAAGCTGTCCAGTAATGTCTGCAGGATCAAAATATGAGTATCATTGGGCTGATGGACACATTGTCAAAAAACCCATTAAATGTTCTGCTCCAAAATACATAGACTACCTGCTGACTTGGGTACAGGACCAATTGGATGATGAAACACTCTGCCCTTCAAAAATAGGTAAGATGTGCCATTTTCTATTCATTTAAATTGGTTGCAAGGATATGAAGTGTGTCTAAAAATTGATTAGTCCTCATAAATGGCAAGTAGTGGGGAGGTACTCTAAACTTAGGCCTGGAACACTTCTTTCCTTTGAAAAAAATCTTTCCCAATTATTTCATTTAATGTATCATCAATGTCCACCACCTGTGATGCCTCAGCATTAAAAATGGTTAAATACTATTAAAAATTGCACAATCTATAATTATGGAGATATCTTAACAAAATGTCATGTAAAATTAGATACATTGCCAAAAAAAAAAAAAAATTAAACCATCGAAAGAGGCTTAGTAATAATTTTATCTACAAATGTTACACCTTTTATATTGCACATACAGCAGTGGACAACTGGGCTTTACCCAAATAGTTGCTCAAAATGTCTACCATCAATTTCAAGATATATTTTATGCCCAACACCCTAGGTTGCCACATGCATGTGTTCCTCTCTGATGTAGCAATGGCTGCAAATAACAAGGCCTTCCTCATCCTCCAGGATTGCCCTGTACATCAGTTCCTATGGCTGACCCTATGGTGTAAAGGACTCAGGTCTGGTCACCTCGGAGGCCAAGTAACAGGCTCTCTGTCACCTATCCATTGTTGTGGATATTGCCTATTGAACTCTGGCAGACCTCATAAGAGTAATGGAGTGGTGCACTATCATGCTGGAACTTTGTTACAATGCATGAAGTATGTGTTCTAGCAGGATGAGCAGATTTTTCCTGAGAAAATGGGCATAGCTTCTGCTATTCAAATGGTGAGATAGAAGTATGATGCTACCATCAAGGACATTTATTCTACAGCAAACTTGGTGACCCCCTTTCATGTAGGCCCAACTATGGTTCTTGTGGAAGATAAACATGCCAAAAATGTGGCCTCATCAAGCCAGAGTATTCTTGTTAAGAGGTCTTCTTTCTCTGTCATGTGCTTGTAACAGCCAATTACAATATTTTGTGCAATGTCGATGATAGCCCTGTATAAGATGATGAGCCATCATGAATCATAGGTACAGATCATTCTCCCCCAAATATCATGGATGCGACCGTGATATACTTGAAGTGTTCAACAATATGGAGTGCACTCAAAGTGTTGTCGTCCATGGTTATTGCCAGCAAGCTCTCCTCCAACTGAGATGAGTAACAAGCCATTGGACAACAACAATCTTGACATTTGAGCAATGATCATACTTGTTTCACTAATGCATCTGTTCAGTCATCCTAAAACATGGTGACTTTGATGATTGCATACAGGATATCTTACCTGTAGAGCACTTCAGCTATGTAGGGATGATACTGCTCATATCAGTACTGTGCTAAATATACAACTCCATTACAATGCTGTGACAAAACTTGTTCAAATGACAAGTCTCACCACCACAGCTGATGCTTTAAAATGAATACTGCTACCAGTTGGGTGAGTTGATTCTATTTACTTATGCATTTTCATTGGTTAATGGTAGATGTGCTTTGTTTACATGTGTGTTTTTGTTCCTACAATGTGAAGCATGGGCCTCCAGTGTCCACTGTCATGTCATATGCATATCATCATGATAACATAACTATGATGCAAGATGTTGTGGAAATTTCTTTTTAAGGCATTTTAAGGGATATTTAAGCTACATTAAATTACCCTATTTGACCCCTGAGTGCTGTTTTGAGCTTTCAAAACCTGTACAACTCCTATCATCTTGTACAGAAGATCCAGGATGCAATATTTGCTTTAATTAACACGGGTGTCAGTGTAACACTGCTATGGGTTGCTGGCCATGTGGGAAGGCAAATTAGGCTGCAAATGTTGCAGTGAAATCAGCTCTTTTGGACCCTGGCACAATCCAGCAGCATTTTTACTCAAGGGGTTTTAGTTCATTTTTACATAGATCCATTCTCTTGCACTGCAGTGAAGAATGGAATTAGCTCCAACAGAACAAACTTCGGGAAATAAAATGTGGCCCTTTTACTTGGTTAACCTCTTCTCACATTGTTCAGTAATAAGAAATAATTTTATTTTATAATAAATTATATATGAGGAAATCACTCAAATTTCACTAGTTTTGTTCCACTTGCTTGGACATGTTTCAAAGGCAAATTTCCTTCATTGTCAGCTTGGTTCCTTTGTCAGCTTTCCAGCATGACTGTGGAACCATGCTGACGATGAAGGAAATTTGCCTTTTAAACATGTCCAAGTAAGTGGAACAGAACTAGTGAAATTTGAGTGATTTCTTCATAAATAATTTGTTATATGATACTATAGTTCACTGAGAAAATCCCAAACTATTCAAATCTAATTTTATTTTGATTTGAGGATTAGGTATTGTTGTTTTAGTCACCATCACATTTTAAAGGTCTTCCCGCTCCAGCGTTCTTAAATTGTGACCACCCCTATATATACAGTGCATCTCATTTTAATAGAATGTCATCATCTAGCAGCTTTCAGAATTTCCCAGTGTTTGCCTTCACCTCTTGAAGTTCTTGAGGATGACTTCGAGTAAGTGCTCTGTTTTATACATATTTTCCATTTGTGGAGCAAAGTATAATTTTTCAATTAATATCATTGTATCATTCAGTTGAACTACACACTCTGAAAGCTTCACTTACTTTTCATAAATGTATGGAGCTGGTTTCGAGAACATTTAGTTCCCATCTTCAGCCAGGCTAAAGCTCAACTCAAAGTTGAGTTGAACTTTAGCTTTAATAGTGTGTAGTTCAACTGAATAATACAATGATATTAATTAATATAATTGGCTTCACATGCAAGTTCCAATTTACATTTAAGTATAATTTTTCATTTTGTACATCACAGTTTTCTTTTTAGCACTTTTTAAGCCCTTTTGCATTTCTAGCTATTGCCAATGTATTTTAGTGTCTCTACTTTGTATATTATTGAATTTTTTGCCCTAGTTATTTGTGGATTGGTTTTTTTACTTTTATTGGCAAAGCTGGTATTTTTGGTTTTCTGCACGGTATTTCAGTGTAGATAGATTTATTAGTTTATTCTATGTTGTTGGCACATGTGTTTGGGTGCTAAGAACCTTAGCAGTTTTGCTTCCTTAAACAGTAATTATCATAATCATCTCATTTGACTTGAATGAAACTTGCAAATAGAGCAGCGATTCCTATCCTCGTTTTAAACTGTAAAATACAACATTGTGGCTTTTCCTGAGTGAAAAAAATATAAAATAGCTAAAGTAATAGTTTAGCTGAGCTCGTTTCATCATTAACTGTTTTTGATTTATCAACAATGGTTGTTACATTGTCAAGTTAATATGAGTGTGTAGTTATATATATCACACGTTGCTTTTTTTATGCTGGTTGTTAATCAAGATAGTGCTTATCTCCATAACCATACACTTTCATAATACACTGTTCACATTGACTGCCCTGGTTGCTGTAAGGGTTTGGAAAAGAAAAGTAGTATATGACAGGCAACACATCTTTCATATTTTTTAAAAGGATTAAAATGCACAAATAACCTACAACATGAATAATAGAAGGATGGATAATCAAGATTCTACTGCAGGTTTATACTTTGCATACCTTAAATATCTAGCCTTAGAATCGCTGTTTCTGCTCTGTAATGCTTATGTAACAGTTATAGTTCAAAATAGTTGTACAAATAAGGACTTATATTTGTTTATGTTATAGGTGTTCCATTTCCTGAAAACTTTTTGTTGGTTGCAAGAATCATTCTTAAACGTTTGTTCAGAGTTTATGCTCATATTTACCACCAACATTTCCAAGAAGTCATGCAGTTGGGAGAGGAGCCACATTTGAACACTTCTTTTAAACATTTCACACTTTTTGTACAGGTATGTATGAATGTGTAATTAGGTATTAATTTAATAAAAATTCATACCTGTGGAATAGCCACATATTATATATTTTTCATACTTTTTGGAAGAAATATTTTAAAACTTTAACATACATATATCATATTTAGTTGCATATTAGATCCCCTTTTTTTCTAATTTTTATGGACAAAAAAAAAAGTTTGCACCTTTTTGTCCAAATTCAAAATTGTGGTACATATTAGATTCGAGTGCAAATCCATTCCATAGTTTTCCAGTAACTTCATTAAATTTTATTGTTTATTTCATCATAATGCATTGCAGCAATTCTCGACTTTGTTACATCTATTGTTGGCTATTGTTGCATAGAGCGTTTGAATAGTAGGTAGTCATGGAACGAAGGGCAAACAGAGAAAAACATATGATGCTAATTTCAAGTATAATCATATTTGCTATTAAAACAAATAACTACAGAGTGACTGACATTGTTGGTTCAAGTTAAGTATGAACTCATGAGCATGAGGCTTGGGATTCCCACCTGGACCACTCTCTTTGACTGAGTTTTTTTCCAGTTTTTTTGAACCCTTAGAAATGGCAAATGCTGAGTAGCTACCCCTAAACTTAGGTCTGGAATGTTTCTTTAAAAAAAAAAAATAATAAAATAAAAACGTTTACAAATTTCTCATTTCATATCATGTATCAATCATCTGTGAAGCCTTAGTAGTAAAAATGGGCATTGAACACTATTAAAAAAGGAAATGGAGAGTGGAGTAATATGTTGAGGTATATCGAGTCATTTATTAACTAAAGAACATGTAAAGGTCAATACAGAATGTCTTTATCCAAAAGCTAATATTGCAAACTGCTGTGTCATAGTGCTATATGTCCTCCCATTACTCTTAACAGTACTTTTTCTTCTATTTCTGATTTTCTGTCCAAAAATGAACTGCCAAAGCAGATTTCTCTATATGTTTTTATTCTATGTTCCTGCATTTTCAAACAAATTAAATGGACAAACATCTGTACATGAGGATCACAATTTAATTTTGGGATTTGAAGAAACTATGAAATATGCAAGTTTGCTACAGGTCACACTGGAAAGAGCGTGTCTTGCTTAACAACCAAAGGGGGAGTTGTTGCACCTGCAGTAAAATTTTAATTTTGGTCCTGCACTTGCTGTGTAATGTTCTAAGAGGAAGTGACTCGGGAGCTTTTTATGATATGGGTTTTTACAATTATACGAAGGTCACTAGATAAGTGTTGAGACAACATCGGGTAGTAATGTAAACAGCATAACAGGAACATAAAATATAAGCAAATAGAGAAGTCCACTTTGGCAGATCATTTTTGGACAGAAAATCATTACAGTACACCATTAAAGCCAGTAAAAGAACATGCAGAACTGAACACATTGTAAAAAACTACAACCATAAATACAAAAATCAGCTAATGAACTGCAATGTGATGAAGAAAAAAATACAAACTTCAGGTTCATCGATGTCCACCAGAGTGCAATCCTTTCAACAGTCGGCAAGTAGTTGATAATGCAGATGAAGGTCCACAAAACATTTTCTGTTAAATGACTATAAGTTAGTGTTTCTGCACGAGTGTTTAGTACAACTCATCACAACATATTAATAATTGTAGTGGGGAAGAATTTTCTCAAATACACCAAAATTGCCTGGTTTCTGGGGAAATGTGCAAAATAAGGACTCGGTACTGACAGTAGTAGTCATGTACAGAGTTTGAAAACATATATGAAACAAATGCATGGAATGTAAGTCATATATTAATTTGTTTACTGTTTTTTTCTACAGGAGTTTAATTTAATCGATCAGAAGGAGCTGGCACCTCTTCAGGAATTAATTGAAAGTTTGACTGCAAAAGAATGGCAGTAACATTGTGCAACAATAGTGTTATAAGCTATAATTTTATGTCATACAGCATTTTTTACATTTTTTGAAAATGTATATATATTACACAAGATCAAAGCTAGTCATTGTATACTAATTGCATTGATCCTTTGCTCAAATGCCCAATATATGATGGGATCAGGTATAAAAATTTGTCATTTTTTTATATTGTAGCTTTTATATCTTGGAAATACAATTTTATTTTGTTAAAAATGCATTAAATATCTGTCATAAGATTATTTAGACTAAGTTGGTTGCAAGAATGTCTTAACAGTACTTAAAATATTATTTTATGGTATTGCTATATAAAGTCTGATTTTTTAAAATGTGTTACCTTTTGTTACATATATAAAATACTAGGATTGGCCATTGTGCTTATGTGATAATAATATGAATATTTCTGTGATAAGCAAGGTAATGCTTGCAGAGAGTTGTATTAAGAATAATTTACAGTTTTTGTATTAGTTTATTATTGATTTTAATGCAGTATAATGCATTGGCATTAGTTTAGAAATCATGTATGTATGTGTACTGAAAAAATTACAATAAATTTGGCATTCAGAAAATTGTTCAAATCACATAAATGGTGTTTATATGAGGATGGTTCAATGTGGACTTTGTATTTTATTTTTTTCTCTAGGAAAATTCCAAATGATAATAGGTCCATCCTGGTCAAGAAATGATGGATGCTATTTTGATGTTACACTGTAGTTTTGCAGCAAAGATGGAATCCACAGTGTGAAATGATTTTCCACAAATGAAGTAATTGAATTTGTGCCTTGTTTCCAAATTTTGACACTGCAGCAAAACATGACAAAACGGTAAAAAAAAATTTGTTAAAACTTGAATCGACTGGCACATATTTGGGTGTAATTTTGTTTAAGGTTATCGGTTGTTTCCACTGCAGACAGACTGTACCACTAACTTCTTTTTTTCTAAATTGTTGCTTGTTTTAATTTTTTATAATTTTGCCTTTCACTCTGATGTTGGATATTCTCCTCCCCCCTTTTTTATGCATTTCATTTATAGTCAGTTTTTATTTTGGAAAGATTTTATTTTGTTAATCCTATTTGGAAAATTAATATTGTTTGTATTTTAATAAGTTAGCACTTTCCCCAAAAAGTTTCAAACAAATTTTTAACTTCTATTATCCAACTTTTGCTTCTTTTTTTTTCATTTTGGCTATGCTATATTCTGGTCTCACAAGTTTCTAAATGGTAAAATGCCCTTTAATGTTTGCTGTCTTTGATTTGGATTTAAAAAACACAAACAGTTGCAGCTCTGTTGCTACAGCCTTTATGCATAAAATGATACAATGGTCATGAAAAATCCAGGATATAATGCTGGCAGACAGAAGACTCAAATTGAGCAAAAAGCCAGCCACAATGTGCCATCAAATTTCTTTGTGATGAAAATGACAAAACTTGAAATTTATTGTAAGTTAATAGGGCTGGGTAAAAAGTACTGGCAACAATGGCAGCATTCATTGGTTGTATCCTAGTTACTCATAGGGTTGTTTGCATCCAATACTAGAATATTCCATGATCTTCAACAGCAAGTAGCAGCAGTTTTCAGTTATTCAGTGATATACTGCAGTTCCTTAAAATAGAGGTGGATAGTGCAAGCTCTCTAGCATTATGTTTTCGAAACTGGAACAATATTCGTCAACCAAAATTGAAGTTGCACGAGGTCGTGGTGCTAAAGATTGTTATCAGGGACTAAGCATATGACAATGCAGTGTTGCCATATTGCACAGTGGCAAGATGGGTGAAAGTGTTTCTTGCAGACAAGGATGCTGTTCAGGATGAGCCCAAACTGATAACAGCACAATTCAGCTCTTTGCTTCCCTGTCTGATGCTGATCGCCGATGGACTGCATGTGAATTAGCCACAAAGGTATGCCTATGCAACAAAACAGTGCTCCATATTCTGAAGGACGTTCTTGGGTTCTGTAAGGGCTCATTCCTATGCACCATGCTTGAAACGGCAATCAAATGCATGGAAATGTCCTGGTTCTTGTTCAAAGGTAGTTTCTGAACATGATGAAAAGATGATCATTATGATGTGTGACATTCATGGCTTATACTGCACCATGCTGTATTTGAAAGGCAAAAGGTAAATGCTGCATACTACAGCAATTTTGTAGAACACCATCTTCATCCTAAGGAGAAAGTAATGAAGTACGAACAATAATCCTTCATGACAATGCAAGGTGTCATGCTGCTAACACTATCACGGACCACCTATATGATAGAACTGGGAGATATTGGAACATCCACCATACTCTCCCAATATGACCCTATGGAACTACAATCTCTTTGCAGAAATGAAAGAACCACTTCTAGGGAGGCCTTTTGCCACATGAAAACACCATTATCAATGCTGTAGGATGGTCACTTCAGGACATTAATAGAGATGGATGCACTGATGGAGTACAGCACCTTCTACATTTGTGGCAGAAGGTGGTAGACATGGCAGGAGATTACATTTAAGGAATGTATGTCGCTTTCCTCAGATAATAAATCCATCTAGACATTACAACACTGCTGCCATTACTTTTTATTCAACCTATGAGTGATATACATGAAAACTGATCATTGCAGAGATGTGGCAAGTCAATTCACAAGAAAATATTCTGGTAATCATGTTCCAGGAGGAGAAACTGTTTGGAACCTGTTAAAAATTTATGTCATCTCTCAATGACAAACAACATATTCCAAACTGATGTGCTTATATGGAAAAGTTAGTTGGAAATATAAGAACTTCCTATGCAGACGCTGGCAATGTCAATGTATTGCTGCTGAGGGGCATCATTTTCAATCTCTCTTATATTTTCAATCTCTCTTATAATATAGGCTAGTGCTTATCAGTTTTAAATAGATACAGTATTATTTTATGCTTTCTGTAACAATATAAATACTAGAATAAAAATATTATCTTCATGCACAGCAATTTTTATCTTCCATTTACTGGTCATGGTGGTTGCATTTCCCCTGTAAGAATCTGTGCTTCTTTGGCATCTAACTGAATTTTATATATTTAATGCTTATGGTTATATCAATAAATTGCTTTAAACATGACTTACAAATGTGGTGTATTAGATTCTCATTATTACTATAACATAAATCTTCAGAATACTAAAACTTCTTGACTAGTGCTTCTTGCAAACTAAGCTTAACATTCTTTTGGTGGCTTCTTATAAACCTGCACTGACTTCCCATTTCAACTTACCATGTACCTAATTGGCTGGGGCCATTTTTCAGCCATTCTTATGGATTTAAATCTACAGTATTCAGTCCACAACCTACAGATGTAATGAGAAGACCAATGCAGTTCAAAGCAGCAATAAATAAAAAAAAGTACATGCAGGACTTGATAGCTGTGTTCACTTATTATAGTCTTATGGGATCAAGTGAGAATGTGCAATGAGTTGACAACTATAATTTCCACATGCTGAGATAATAGTTGCATCTCTGTTGATGTACCATTTTTGCCAAAGTATTTCTAAAGCTTCTCAAAATGTTCTGCTTATAAAATATTCAATTTGATTAAAGATGGTACCAAATTAATTGTGAAATGCTGTACTAAAGCTCTTTTTATATTAATTTATAAGATATTTTAGTTATTGTAATCTTAAAAGAAGTTAGGAACAGTGAAGTTGTTACATATACAAATGAGTCAGTATTAGGTGACACTAAAACTTCACTAATTAATTCTTCAGAACATGTTTTAAGAGCATTTGCTCTCATCTTCAGCTGGGGACTGACTAGTCAGTCTAAAGATGAAGATGAGAGCGAATGCTCTTGAAACATGTTCTGAAGAATTAATCAGTTAGTGAAGTTTTAGTGTCACCTAATTACTGACTCATTTGTATATTTTAGTTATGTTCATACTAAGGATCCTAGCATCGAAGTGTGACTCAATATTTAATAATAATAATAAATTTATTGCTGTCAATAAACTCGTGTACACAATGTTCTTAATTATCTAGTTAGTCGATTTGATAATCTTATGCTCCACTTACTGTTGAATTATGCAAAACTAGTTTCACAGGCTTTTGCCTGCATCCTCAGTTGCAAGTTGACTGTCTGCTTTTGCCTGTGAAACTAGTTTTGCATAATTTGACAGTAAGTGGAGCATAAGATTATCAAATTGACTCACTAGATAATTAAGAACATAATAGTCGCTTCACTGTATTGGTTCTGACATGAAATTAAATGTTATATTTAATCGTGTACACAAATTTCAGACATTGTCAAAATCTAGAGTTAACAAATGGTGCAAAACATTAGTCAAAATAATTCATAATGTAATTATAAAGTATAGCATAGGATTACAAAATTTAACAGAATCAGTATACAATAACTTATTCTTAGATCATTTTAATATACACATCTACAAGAATTACATGAAAATTACACATTTTGTCTATTTATTCACTCTGTACAGGCATTTCTCAATCAAAAACACCTTTAGATCTCTTACATTTCTTCCCTTTTTTTCAATTTTAGGGTCTCTGGTATTTTGTTGTGCAAAATTACACCTTTGATAAGTGAATCACATTCTGATGCTTTTTTGTTTAAGATGACTCAATTAGATTGCCATATCCGTGGGTGCGTGGGTGTGTCAGAGAGAGAGAGATATTAGTTATCACTACCAGCATGCTTATTGTTATTTACTATTTATAATTCATAACATATACACATAGTGAGATCCCAGTTAACAAGCTACTTTATCTTAAACTTTTTGACATGAAGTCTGTAAATAATTATACAGTGTTTTTGTAAAATTAATAGCATATTATGATTACCAATAGCTGTCCTACCCCAGAGTTCTATGCCACACTGTACACGAGGATAAATTATACCATAATATGTTTCAGTAGCACAGTATCCAGATATTTTGAGAGTTCCCTTAACAAATATTTTCTTGCAAATGTGATTGACATGGTAGTTATATGTCAGATTCCTATCGAGGTATAATCTTAAGAAATTAATACATGGAGTTGATTCTGTCATTTTTCCATTTAACATTATTTCAGGATTATTATTGTGTAATGCTGGGAGTGTAAAATTGTCTTGTTTACATATGAAGAGGAACTTTTGGTCATAGAACAAGAAATGATTTGGGCAATAAACAAATAGCTAATGGAAAGGCATCAGGCACCGATAGCATACCCAAATTAATCAAGAATGCAGATGAAAAGATTTAAAAGAAGATCATCAAACTTTGCAATATTATTTGGAAAAGAAAGAATGACAAGAGAACCATTTACATTCCACTACCTAAGAATGGAGATAGCTGAGAAAGTGCAAACAACAGAACAATAGCAGTTATTTGTCACATTAGTAAAATTATACTCAAAATAATAAAAAAAAAAGACTTAAATACTATTTGGAAAGGGAATTACCACCAGAACAAGCAGGGTATAGTAAGGGAAGAGAAACCAGAAATCATATTACAAACTTTTGGTGAATTCTGGAGGAAACGGGTGTGTTTCACTGAAGAATATATTTATGTCTTCTGGATTGCCCCAAGGCATTTGATTATGTTTGATCATAATCTATTTTAATGCACAGGGTGTATCAACACACTAAGTGATGTTGATTAAAGCACTCTATACCAATTAAGAGGCAAAGGTACAACTAGAAGAAGGAGAGACACAGTGGTTTCCAGTCAGAAAAGGAGTTAGACAAAGAAGCATCCTCTCCTGAGGTTTGTTTAACCTGTATATAGATTGCGTAGTAACAGATGCGTAGATGTGAACATGTAGACATAAGGATTGATGGCCACAGGTAAGCACTTCATATATGTAGACAGCAAAACCTCATTGCAACAAGCAAAAGATCTGGAAAAACTAATAATAAAAGTGTCAGAAGAATGCAACAAAGCAAGACTCAAATCAAATTTCAAGAAGATAGTGATGAAGACCATGGTCAAGATATAAAAATAAATGATTAAGGTTTGAAAATGGTGCATAAAATTAATTTCATGGGAGTCATAATACCAAAATTATTGCTTGAAAGAAGTAAAAAGTATTAGAAAAATTATATATGAAAAAATGTAATAATTTTATACAATATTCCAAAATTATATTTGGATTAAATTTAATACAGGTACTGATATTTCCAATTGTTTTGTATGGATGTGAATGCTAGACATTGAAAATTGCACATAAATGGAAAATATATGCTTTTGAGATATGGACTTGGAGGAGGATGCTAAAAGTATCATGAACTAGCAAAAGGACAAAAGAACCAATCCTAAAAGAAAGAAATCCTGGACTTTCCTCGGAAGCTATAGCCACTAGTTAAATCTGTCTTATTTTGAATGCATTGTGAAATCATCAGGAAGGGAGAACAATATTATGTTAAGTATAACTGAGAGAAGAATAATTTTTAATAGTGATTAATGCCTGAGGCATAACAGGCAGTGAATAGTGATGACACATTTGAAATTAATGTTTTTTTAAGAAAGGAAGTTGTCCAGGCCTAAGCATTGGTTGGCCATTTATGAGAACTGAGGAAAACCTAAAAGAAACCTGAGTCAGAGGGTGGGGACCCCAGACATATTCAAGAGTACATGCTTTAGTGACCTTGAATACCCATGATGATAAGAAGAATAATTAGGGGGCATGACGAAATAAGGAACATACTCAACCTATCATGGATGGAAATAATGAACCTGGCTCAAGGCAAAATCTGATTGAGGAAGATCATCAAAGAAGTGACAATTTCAAAAAAGAGACAATTTGAATTGTCAGACTGCTGTGTATATCCAGTGTGGATCACAAGCAATCTATGTACTACTGCTTCATACTAATTGCTCCACTGTATTCAATGAGGATACTGTACATTTCAGAGAGGGAATGAAGGTCCAGGAAATCTTTCACCAACCATAACAACTGTTGTACAGATTAGGAGTGCATTAGGTTGTTTTTCAGTTGTCTTGTTACCAAATCAATAATCACTAAAAACAATGAGATGAAATATTTCTTGTATTGCCTCAAGATGTATCCATGCAAATTTAAATCATGGAGTGGATTAGTGAAACATTATATCCTTGATTGCCTCTTATAAGAACTGCCCCATTTTGTGGGACAATGCACTTTCAAAATTACAAATAAAAGAGCTGCATAAATAAGATGGTGAAAAATTGACAAACTTGAAGACCAGCTTCATGTAGAAGCTCCAAAGTTAAAAAAAAGTAATGTGTTGCACTGGAAAGATTCAATATGCCAAGTTCCCGTTATGTAAGATATCAATGGCCATTATAGGAAAAAGTAGTGTTAAATTCTTTGACATAACTAATTTTGGATCTATTTAAATTGATCTAATGTTTAGAAGTTGACAAAATATTTTCTTCTCTCTATCATTAATGTTCATTTATTTATTGACTTATTATTCTGATCATATAAGGACAAGCCCACAGAATCTATATCACTAAACAATTATTATTAAGTATATATATCTCAGTATAAATAAAGGTACATGCAAATGATGCAGAATTTAAGTAAGTAATTAGTAGTGTAGATTAACACAAATATGTAAAATATATTAACAGTGAAACAGTATAATACACTGATTCATGAACACCTTCAATGTACTTCATTTAACACTGCTATCATAAATCATGTTAATTACAAGAAAGACATCCATCTGTACTTTACAAGAAATATTTTCTAATATATTATTTATATATCATTAAACTGTTGGATTACTCAAACTTACAGTAATTTACAGAATTTTTTATATCTGTAGGTACTATATAATAGCTGTCACAATTGTTTATGGACAAAAAGAATTCTTGTTAACCAAGTTCATTAAATAGTAAAAACATGGTTGAAACTTCAATATATGCATCCCACTTTCAAATATATGAGCCAGTTTTAAAATTATATTATATAACAGAAGAGCAGGCGGAGATATTGCAAAAGTAATAAACCACTGGGTTTTCTGGTTTCTCGGCTTCACTCGTGGTTAGGCCTACATTGTGTATGTAGAATTGGTTAGGAATTCCATTTTTGTATTTATTTGGTTTGTAGTTTGAAAAGGAGGTGATTGGAGGCTATCAGGCCATTGTGAGTCAAAGTAAATCACTGGGTACTCCAGTTTCTACAATTCACTCAAGGCTAGTATATATATGAATTGTTTAGGAATTCCATTTTTGTTGTTGTATTTATTTGGTTCCTATATTTGAAAAGGAGGCAAGCCTGTTATTCTAGATAAGTTTATAAAATTTTAATTGTGGAATGCAACTAGTGAAATTTCATCAAAACATGTTACTCTTGTTAATATTTTGCCCAAGTGAACTTAGCCTTCCAATGCTAAGTTTTCAATTGGAAATCAAAAGTAATTTATGTATTAGGTGCTGATCTGGAGGCACTGTGTTCTCTTTCTTCTCTTCTTTTCATGCTTCATCGATCAGTAGTTATTTGTCCGTAGCAATGTACTTTCTGCCTTTTTATTAATCTAAATTCCGAGCTGGGTATAGTAAAGGGCAACTACATAACCTCTACCCTAACCTGAAAATATTTCAGCAATGTTTAGAAACTATGTTAGAAATTTAGGATGACTGCACAGGATGCCACATTTTATGGGCAATTCTTAGTAATTACTTTATTAGTTAACTGTAAGGAATTTTAGCACAATTGCAACCTCAAATTGGTGGAAGAGTGAATGACAGAAGTACGGATTTTTCTTATTAACTTAATTATATTTCTTATAATTTTGTGCTCTTTTAGCAATATGTGCTATAAATCTCCTCTCCAAAATGGGTCTCCGCAAGTTTATTATCCATTTCAGTCATATCTGCTTTATATCTTCCTCCATTAATCTCTCACCAATTATAATGCACGTTCAATTGTTCATTGCCCAATAGCGAAGCTTGTTTGTACTTGAGTTACGCAAGTCACCATTCAGCTGTTTTTACAGTAATAGTATGGGGGATATGACGTACGTATTATATGTACAGCAAGACTTGCCCATGAAAATATATTGAATATTTTGGACGGTAAAGAATTTCATAATTATTATTATTATGGAAGCAGATGAAAACACTAACGTTCTGGATGAGGTATGTAACGTAACATTTTCTTAGAAAGACCATGTGTATGATATTTGGGTAGTATGTAAAATGTGTTCAGTTGTTGGATGTGACATTTAAAAAAACTGTAAATTTCTACAATTTTAGGTTGAAATACTTTTCAAGAAGCTTGAAAGTCTGCCAGAAAATCTTAAACAAGCTGCTTTTCACAGAATTCAGGAAAAACTACCAGTACAAGAAAGATCTATTAAAAGTGGTAGGTGTATTTTTAAACCTTATAATAACGCAATGAGACCCAGGTGACCACTACATGAACATGACAGGATATCAGGTCTTGCCCCCCTCCCCCTTCCACTGTTGTGTTTGACTATCCATAATGATATATTAAGTTGCACAGGTGTAATAACTGCATATGAAATCTCTGTATATTATAATATTGTATTTTAAAAACCAATCAAATCACTGACTTATTTGAATAAATTTGCTGCTTAAAATTTGGGTTGTCAAATTTGAAATCGTTTTTTTCTTCTTCTTTTTCACTGATACACTCAAAATAAACATGCATTAACTGACAGAGCTTTGGACAATCAGTTGAGGAAGGTGGTTAAGAACATACATATCACAAAACTGAAAAAAATATTTCTGATTTTATGTTATAAAATACTAGATTTAAAAAAATAAAAATTGTTTAGCAGCTTGAACAAAAATTCTCAATTTAGACAACATTTTGCAAGTATACGGAATAAACTTTGTTTTAAAGCTTTATATAAATTCGTTCATGAGATCTCTCTAAATTATTGACTGTGAAACTTTATTCCACAGTAGATATGTCAAGTGCTGGCCTGCAGGCTATATGTGACTCCTCCATCCTCCTGCCTTAAAGGAAAAAAAGTGTCTATATGCATTTGCAATATTCCCTGGTTAAGCAGATATGCAACAAACAATATATTAATATCTGAGTAACCAGTAAAATTACCCTATATATTACTGACAGATTTTTTCATTTCAATTTTCAGATAAACAAGGCGCTCTTATACTCAAAAAGAAGCGTAAAGAAACAGGACGGCGAAAACCTAATTCAGTTGCCAGCGAAAATGCAGATGCAACTAAAGAAGACCCTGATTGGACTTCAGAGGATAATGAATCAGGTACTGTGTGTCAACATTTCTTTGAACCTAAAACATTATTGTTGTGCTTGAGAGTTTCATCTTTTTAACGGTGCAAAAAATAAAATTATGTTTAAACTTTTAACCTCCAGTGGTTTTTTTTTTAAATTTCACTTCAATTAAACATGTTATAACAAAAACTAGGAGGATATTTATTTCATATAAAGCCCAATGAATAAATGAAAAACAATGTGAAAATTAATAAAAGCAGAAATAACAATATCAAAGGTGATCCTAGATTGCCATATAAGTAGATTTAACATAGAAATTATTTTCTTAACAAACAGTTCAAGATATTAATTGATATTGTATGATTGAGTAGAACTACACACTCTTAAAGCTTCACTTACTTTTCATAAATGTATGGAACCGGTATCGAGAACATTTAGTTCCCATCTTCAGCCAGGCTAAAGTTCAACTGTCGGATCATTCGTTGAGCTGATGTATATTCTGCTCTGGTGGCAGTGTGATAAACTTGTAGTTTATGTTTTCATCCCCGACAATGCCGAAGTTCATTATGCTGTCTTTGTATTTGTAGATGTAGATTTTCTCCCAGGTTGCTAATTCCGTAGGTCCTTGTACTGATTTTAATAATTTTGTTTTATTTATTATGTCGTGATTTTGTGTCCAAAAATGATATGCTACTGCTGATTTCTCTATTTGCTTGTACTTTATGTTCCTGAAATGTTCCTTTAACCGTGTGCCTATATTTCTCTTTGTTTTCCCTATGTAGATTTTTTCACATTCTGCACAGTTTATTTTGTAAATACCTGATTTTTCTTCTTGTGGAATACTGTCATTAACATTATCTATCAGCAAATTTGAACATTAAATCTATTAATCAGTGCCAACCTGATATTAAAATCTTTAAGAATATTCTGAAATTTTTTTGTGGCCCATGGATGGTATGTGAATTTTTTAAAAATAAGTTTATCTTTTGTTGCTGAAAGTGTTGTGATTTCTTTGATATGTTTTTGTCTCTTGAATTTCTGCACCTTTTTATGTACTAGTTCTTTTTTAAAACCATTTTTAACTGCTGTTTCTTCTATTTGTTTGTATTCTTTAAAATATTCTTCTTTGCTAATTTGTAGGTTAACTAGCCGGTGTGTTAAACTGTTAATTACTGCATGTTTGTGTGCTGTAGGGTTAAAACTGTCAGCTTTGATGTGATTATCTGCATGTGTGTTCTTTCTATATATTCCAAATTTAAGTTTTTCTTGGCATTTCATTATTTTAATATCCAGGAATGGCAGCATGTTATCTGTTTCTATTTTGTATGTAAATGATATGTTTTTATCTTGAATATTTAGAAGTTTTAAGGCATTCTAAATATTCAAGATAAAAACATATCATTTACATACGAAATAGAAACAGATAACATGCTGCCACTCCTGTATATTAAAATAATGAAATGCCAAGAAAAACTTAAATTTGGAATATATAGAAAGAATACACATGCAGATAATCACATCAAAGCTGACAGTTTTAACCCTACAGCACACAAACATGCAGTAATTAACAGTTTAACACACCGGCTAGTTACCTACAAATTAGCAAAGAAGAATATTTTAAAGAATACAAACAAATAGAAGAAACAGCAATTAAAAATGGTTTTAAAAAAGAACTAGTACATAAAAAGGTGCAGAAATTCAAGAGACAAAAACATATCAAAGAAATCACAACACTTTCAGCAACAAAAGATAAACTTATTTTTAAAAAATTCACATACCATCCATGGGCCACAAAAAAATTTCAGAATATTCTTAAAGATTTTAATATCAGGTTGGCACCGATTAATAGATTTAATGTTCAAATTTGCTGATAGATAATGTTAATGACAGTATTCCACAAGAAGAAAAATCAGGTATTTACAAAATAAACTGTGCAGAATGTGAAAAAATCTACATAGGGAAAACAAAGAGAAACATAGGCACAAGGTTAAAGGAACATTTCAGGAACATAAAGTACAAGCAAATAGAGAAATCAGCAGTAGCATATCATTTTTGGACACAAAATCACGACATAATAAATAAAACAAAATTATTAAAATCAGTACAAGGACCTATGGAATTAGCAACCTGGGAGAAAATCTACATCTACAAATACAAAGACAGCATAATGAACTTCGACATTGTCGGGGATGAAAACATAAACTACAAGTTTATCACACCGCCACCAGAGCAGAATATACATCAGCTCAACGAATGATCCGACAGTTGAACTTTATCCTGGCTGAAGATGGGAACTAAATGTTCTCGATACCTGTTCCATACATTTATGAAAAGTAAGTAAAGCTTTAAGAGTGTGTAGTTCAACTCAATCATACAATAATATCAATTAATATGATTGGCTTCACTGTGCAAGTTCCAATTTACATGTAAGTTCAAGATATTCTAGAATTCATTTATATAATGTGCTGCTTAAAATGTAGTAAAAATGAATAAATAAAATAGGAAATTGTACGTATAAAAAACTGGAAAAAGTCATTTATAAAGATAATTCTGAATTACAGTTTTAATGCCTGAGATGAATACTTCCCCAGTCCTAATGTAAAAAGTAAAAGACTAACCATAAACTGCTATTTTTGTGATTCTAAGTATTTTTTAAGTTCTGTTTTTCTACTATCTGTTCACAGTTACTTCTATCCTAACATAAATATAATCATGTGGTGCATCCTTTTTCTCATCAGCTCCAGGATGACTTATATAAAAAATTACAGCAGTACATTAAATCAATTAAAAGATAAACCAATGATATATATAAAGGCAGATAAAGGAAATAAAATAGCTATTTTAACAAAACTGATTACATAAACAGAGTAGAAAATATGTTAAAAGGAGAAGACTACAAACTAATTGAAAAAAATCCCCCCAATAGCTGCATTACAAATTTAGGCAAACCACTGAAAGAAGTTAAATTACTATCCACTGCTGAAAAACAGAGAATCATACAGAGCAATCCGGTACTACCCAGACTTTATACACTTTCTAAAATCCATAAAAATGATAAGAGCATGAGACCAATAATTAACATGTCAATTTACCCACATACCAATTAGCTAAAAAAAATTGACAACTTTAATTACTTTAAAATATTTCAAAGCATGAGCATCACTCCAAACTAGTAGAATTGCTACAGGAGATATAATGGTATCGTTTGATGTAAAAGGCCTTACTCCAGACCATAGCAATAGAGAATCTTATGCAAATGTTAAAGAAATGGTTAACTTCCTTAAATGTACAAGCAGAAGAAATAGAAGATTTACTGAAACTTACTAGTTTGTATTTAACAAAATGTATTCATTTTCAACCAAAAATATTAGCAAAAGTTTCTGGCCTAGAAATGCCCTGTCTCCATTTCTAGCAGATTTATTCATGAGCTCCTTTGAGAGACATACCACCAAAGCCTTTCCTTTGATTTTCAAGACACGGTATAGGTATGTGGATGACATATTTTTAATAATACTGAAAAAACACTTAATTTATAACATAAATCTATAGACTAGAAATGTTAATTAAAACTTGCACAGTAAAGCTAATCATATAATTAAAATCATTGTATGATTGAGTCAAACTACACACTCACTACACATTATAAATAAGTAAGTGGAGCAATAAGAGTGTGTAGTGCAACTCAATCATTCAATGATTTTAATAAATCTATACATTTTATATTAGAAGAAGAGAAAAATGGGTGGCTCCCATTCCTAGATTTAAAAATTATAGGAAATGAATAGATTGAAGTTTGAAAACCATAAAAAAGTGACACACACAGAAAATTGCATAAAAATAATGGTTATGATCCCACTCCACATAAATATGCAGTGTTTTACGGCTTGGCACACAGAATTAATATCCCACTCACAGAAACAAAGTACAAAATGGAATACCAACAGATAATTAAGGCAGCGGTAACCAATGGTTTCAACAAAGACACTGTGATAAAAATCATCAATAAATTTAAAGGAGAAAAATTGACAAGAGAGTATTCCACACTGAAAAACACCAAGGAAAGATACAAATTCAAAAGTTTCTCATACCATCCAACTTACCAGAAACCGCCACGGGTGGCCGAGGTCGTTAAGGCACGGACTCGTGAGCGGGAGGTCTGCAGTTCGAATCCCGCCAGGACCGTCCTCCCTGACTGGGGTTTTTTCCAGGTTTTCCTCAGTCTTCATAACTGGCAAATGCCGGGGAGGTACCTAAACTTAGGCCTGGAACGCTTCCTTCCTTAAAAAAAAATATCCTTTCCCAATTTATCATTTCATCTCATGTATCACCAGTGTCCATCGCCTGTGGTGCCTCAGTAGTGAAAACGGGCGTTAAACACTACTCAAAAAAAAAAAAAAAAAAACTTACCAGAACAAATTTAAGAAGATATTCAAAGAACATGGCACAATGCTAGCCCCAAAGAACAAATATAATATCAAAAATGTATTTGGTTACACAGTAAAAAACACTATGTATACTTTTTCACAGTCTTTGCAATTAGTTCTATAAATGCCAGAATTTTCCTCTTTGGGTCTGGGGTCTGTTTTGTTTAACTTCAACAGTTTGCCAACATTGTACTTATTTTTAGGTGTTAAAGAGATGTTGTACAGTTTAAAGATTTCAGAAAATTGTTTCACTTTATTCCCCATGCTTTGCCCATTTTATGACTGTAAACTAACTAGCTCTCCCAAACCAATTTCTGTACAATTTCTTTTAACCAACATAACCAGTTTCCTTCCCATTTATCTTTTTTTTTTTTTTTTTGTGCCTCCAAGCAGTTTTTGACAATATTTCCTTCCTTCAATGATTGTATCCTCTGCCAATATTTCATAATGTGTTTTATTACTAGACCTTTCCTACCAACCCTTCCTAGTTCCATCAGGGGTACTTCCATTTGGTGCTACTCTAGGTAATCCCAGTATCATTTTACAGACTGTATTGTGCTCTTGTAACTCACATCCCAACCATACTGTGACTGATACAGGATGATGGTCCCTCTTAACCACAAAAACCTTTTTGTTAACTTCTCTTGAACTTGAAGCTTATACCTTGTCATTTTGAGTACTGATCATTTACTCTGCAAACATAAATAAGCAATTTGCTTTTATGAATCTGTGATGAGGCATTCTTTGTAAGCATGTAGTCCCAGGTTGCAACTTAATAGGGAGACACAGATATTCTAGATATTTTTAGTTCACTTCTAATGCTGTTTCCTTACCAGATTTCTGAGCGCATAGACTACCACTGCTTTAACAAATTATGGCATTCATATTGCATGTGACATTTGTGCATGGGGCAGTCTTTCACAGCTCTAGTCTCATGAAATGCTGGATAGCATGATACACAGACCTCTTGGATATTTTGAATCTCTGGAGCATTTTGAAAATCTCATCCGCTGACTTGCTACCTTGTATGGGGCTATGACAGCTTTATGAATTTAGTAATTGCCCCAGTCCGTTGTGAAAACTACTATACACAATTTCCTGCTTCTGCAGCTCTTATTCCCTTGGCTGTTTGTTTCATAAGTTGCATAAAATCTTTATTTAGAAATTTTATGCATATGGTTCTTTATTAATAGATATTTGTATGTTGCATGTTTTCTGTTCAGAATATGTGGTTGAAGATGTACTCACTCGAAGAGGACGTAAAACAAAGAGGATCAGCTATGTTTCCCTGGTTCAGAACCATAACAGAGGCCAGGAAGAGGAGAAGGAGGAAAACCTGGTTGAGCTTTCCACTGGTGAAGAGTTATTGGAACCTAAATTGGTCAATGACTCCATCGTTCAGTGTGCAGAAATGGCTGCGGAGTATTCATCTGAAAAAGAAAACTCACATCATGGTAGTGTGAAAAATGAGTCAGAGTCAAGAGAAGGTGCAAAGCATTTGGAAAAAGCTGGTACTTCATTGGATGAATGTAACAGCATTAATGATAAATCAGAAGGAAATGGCTCTGATTCTGGAAAGCAGGCAGCTTCTGCCCAGAAAGGTAAGTAGAGTGTTATGAAATTCAGCTGCACAAAGTTTGAAGATATGTTGTATTTTTGAAACTGCATGTTAGTATTATTAAATTATAATTAAAATTAAACTAAAATCTGTATATGATTTAGCAATGAATGCTTAATTTCTCATTCATTAGTTCAAAAACATTGCTAAAAGTTTTTATTAGTAGTGGTATGGGAAACTTGTGAATAAATAGGAAAGATCAAAACAAAGGATTCTGGAAAGAAATAAGCCTAAGATTGGAAGATATTGAAAACAATAAATATTTGGTAGTATGGGAATGAGAGTTCATTGAGACTTTATAGGGAAATAAAATAAAGTATGAGGTAGGGAAAAATATATAGAAGGAATGATGCAATAAAGCAGGAGGAAGGGTTTGCATGGACTAGAACTGGATTTGTGAGTTTAAAAGGGTTAAGATATGATAAAGATGTAGAAAATTGTCCATTTGAGGAGGATCCAATACAGATTTTCATTTTTCATTATGCTGCAAGCAAACAAAGTTATAGGGAGAACAGGCTTGGCAATCAAAATGGAAGCATTTAGATGGGGAAATATTAATTAGAAAATTTTTAACTATAAAAGGGGAGAAGAATATGAAAAGTATAGGGAACTATTTGGGCAAAATTAGAGAGAATGGATAATGATTAAGAGTATCTTAGAAGTACAAAAAAATGATAAGATAATACAGCAACAAATATGGTGGTCATCAATACACTAATAACCTGAGTTGTGCGTATTGATCAGAATGTAAGCAAGCAATTGGAGAAAGAATATATACAGGAAATAGGTCAGATTATTATTATTATTATTATTATTATTATTATTATTATTATTATTTTATTTTTAGATCCATTTTGGTACTGGATTGAATAATATGCAAATAAAATTGAATGTTAGTTACTAGTAGTATTTTCTCTAAAGCAGAATATAGAAAAGGGAGAGGAGCAGCAGATAAAACAATGGTAATCTAGACAATAATAAACAAGTACGGTGAAACCTCAATCAATTGTTGTAATAAAACAAAAAAACAAGGGTTTGAAAAGTAGCTTAAAATATGCATCTCTGGCATGTAAAAATTGGGAGGAACATATTGATTAAAATGAAAGAAAGCCTGCAGAACGCAGAAGTATACTACTATATTCGTTTTAAAATATCAAAATACTGAGGGTAGTTGCCTTATAACTTAGATTTTCACATTGCAACAGCTTATGATGGGCAATGAAAATGCAATTCCTTGCTGTGAGAGTTCATCTGCAGCTTTGTCTATTATCTTTTTGGTTAATCATCATTTCTATTTATGTTTCTCCTCCACCGCAATCACATGCTGCTTATTATATCTTTTATCTTCTCGAGCTCCATTCAGCGATGTCTTGCTGCTTCATATAGGAGAAAACAATGTTACATTATGTTTAAAAAACATTGTACTGTACTTGTTGTAATTTATCATGTTTTGGGGTTAAAAACAATTAATCAAGGTTACATGTTAAAAAAATATATATATATAAATATGTATTTATTCAATTGATACGAGAAAATTGTACTTCAAGAAACTATCAATGTAGGTTTTATTCCTATTGTTTATAATTAAATTATTCTGGGACATAAATCAAATAATGGATTTGCAAAAATTATGCTGCTGGTAATTATGAATTATAGTTTCTTTATATTAAAGTTATAAATGGGGAAGAGTGTATATGTTCTTTGCTGAATTTGAAAAGCCTTTTGATAAGAAGGCACTAGAATGGAAATTTAGGAAAAAGGGAGTGATGAGTTCAAAACTGAGGATGGGAATGATGGTTCCAGGAACATGTTTTAATTTAAAAAGCCCAGTAAGTGAAGTTCATGTTAACATTAAAAATCATTCAATTTGTAATATATGAAGGTTTTGAGTGGTATAAGATGTAAGCTATTATTTCAATTTATATAAGAAAAAGTTTCAAAAAGTAATCCATTTTGTCCAGTGATAGTAAATATATACTGGGACTACTTATGTTGATCATTTAATGATGGGTGCTGTAACAGTAGTGCGATTACAAAAGAAGATTAATAAAATAAGTAAATTCTGTAGAGAGTAGGGCATAAGAATAACCTAATATAATGGCATTAAAAAAAGGAAATAGGTTGAGTAAGAAAAAGTGAAAAGTGCCTCATCAAGAGCAAACATTTCCTTCAGTTCTTTAGGTGAACTGGAGTGGAGAAGAATATGCATGAGGGAACTTAAAGCTACACAAAGCTAGAGAATTATACAATGCTTGCACTGTTTACATTGCAAGTTCCCACCACCATATTTTAAAGAGGGAGGGTTAATGAGGTATAATTGTTAACTTAATTTGATTTGGTTTATTGAATGCCTAAATTACAAACTAGGGATGTCTGTATATTCTGGCCCTAACCCAGTTTGCCTCCCCCCATACATCACGCAACAATAAAAACTTTCCTGTTTACTACATTCATCCATTGATTCAATACCCACTATATTCCTGACATATCATCATCATCATCATCATCATCATCATCATCATCATCATCGTTATTATTGTTGTTGTTGTTATTATTATTATTATTATTATTTAATTAACTAATTAAGTTGCATCAAATCCTAGTCCCCAGTTCAACAATTACCTGCTGGAATTTTCACAGGACTAGGCTCTGATGGCAACCCAAGCTATACCATACTTGCCTCCTAAACCCAAGATTGCGGGGTCGAACCCGGCCGGGACTGATGGATTTTTGAGGACGTAAAAATCCTAAGTATGGCTTCCTTCGGAAGGGAAGTAAAGTCATGGGTCCTATGTCGTACATTTACGGCACAAAAAAGAACCTCAAGCCTGAAAGAGAGGCCTCTGAGCAAAATTTGTTGACCGTTTCATGCCCTGATTTGAATGGGACGCTGATGATCTGAAATGTTAAAGAGCATCCATAAATAAATCAATAAAAAAAAAAAAAAAAACCAAGCTATACATACTATTAGTTAAAATAAACATCAAAATAAATCAACAAATAATAATATCTTAACCCATAATGGAACTGATAATCATGAATACTATCCATTCTACATTTCTTTTTTCTGTTTATTGTCCAAACCCTTTTCTTTTCAACTTGAATACAAACTCCCCCAACTTTCTAATCTGCAGCTGATCATAATTTTTTTTTTTTCTAAATGCATTTTTCTTGTTCATTTTTAGCCATTTCTCCTTTACCAGCTTTTTCCTCCAAGTATTGTTCCTGGACAATTGAATGAAATATGAGTATCATCTTTTCTTTCCTTTCAAATTATATATATTTTTGAACAGTATAACTTCTGTAACCTTTTAATTTCCAAATATGCAACCTGAACTTGGCTAATCCTTCCCTCTCATTTTTATTATACTTACCCGTATATTTTTCCCTAGTTGTGTTCACTTTTAAATGTGTTTAGTGCATAGGAGAATTTTTCTCCTCCAACAGTGACTATCATCTCCCTGCCCATATCCTCTATTCTGTGAGGGATGTTTGGAAATAATTTACAATAGTAGTTTTTGCACCTTATTTATTATGTATGCACATGGAATTTCTCAATATACTCTCCATCGCACTGTTGTCATCATCATGGTAACTTCATTATGGCATTGCAAAACCATTGTTTGGGAATACTATGCTATCAGTTGTGTACAGCTGCCTGAATTTCCTCGTTGCCAAATTTTTTACCTTGCAGCTAGTCCTTTATGTTGTTAAATAAGTGATAATGAACAGAATGAGATCCAGTGAATATAGTGGATGTGTCACAATGAAGTACAGAGATGCCAACTTTGCAGTTGTAGTGTTGGTGGTGTGGGGCTGCACATTGTCATATCAGAGGGACACTTCTATTGACCACTTTCCCTTTTGCTGTTGCTGAATCCTGCATCTAAGCTGTGTAAGGGTTTCACAGTAGCCTTACCGTTAAGAGACATCTCGGGGATACCAATCCATTAGCAGTATGCTTGATGTGTCTCAAAAGACAGTGATCATCTACTTGTTTGCAGATGGAGCAGCATGAACTTTCTTGGGCCAGGACCCCCTGGATGTTTCCATTGCATGGACTGGACTTTCTTTTCTGGTGTGTGTGTGGAAGTGCTGCCATGACTCTTAACCAGTCGCAAGTTTCTCCAAAAATACTGCACATTCATTATGCATTTCATAGCCGATATCAGATTTCAACCCTTTTGTCCTTCTGTGTGTGTGCCAAGTCCTGTGGAACCCAATGTGCAGATGCCTTTTTCATATTCAAACAGTGCAGGATTGCACAGTCGAGTCTGTTTGACATTCCAGTTCATCAAAGATTATCTGCTTATCAGCCATAATAATCAGTTCAGTCATACCCTCAATGTTCCTGGGAGACTGATTTTGATGAACTACCAGGCTCACATTCTTGTGTGCAGATTCACTGCCACTGACAAACTGACTGACTAGGTTGTAAATAGTCTTCTGTGCAGGAGCTTCTTGACCACATACTGCAGCTAAATTTCTGTGCATTTTTTGCAATTTTAATGCCTTTCTTCCACAAAAACCATGCAGTGTATCTTTGTTCATGATAGTTACCTTCCAACTAGCTCACATCTTTCTGTATTTGACAACAAATGAACAGTTTTTTCGCTACACAGTCTGCTTACAACTGTCTTATAGCATCTACATAGCATAATAGTATTAGCACATTGCTATTGTAAATCATTTTCGAATGCCCCTCATAGATTATAATAAACTTCTAGAATCCTTTATCCAAATATTTATTTTTTGCTTAGAATTGTTAACAAAATTGAAAGCATTACATTGTGTCAGACAAAAGATTTGTGAATCAATGTACCAGTTTATACACATGTCAGTTTCTCTAATGTCACTGATGTTTGCTTGTGTTTCATCAGTTCCATGGAAGAAGCGGAGAGTTACTCGAGTGGGAACACTAAACTGCAATAAATGTAACTTTATGACCAATAGCAAGACACTACTTGAGGTGCATTCACGTCGTCACACAGGTATTAAACCATATGTGTGTCCTGACTGTGGAAAGAGTTTTCCCCATTCTTCTGGTCTCAGTAAGTACTCAATATATATGAACCACACTTAGAATTTATGGTAAATGTAAATGAAAGTGTAATTACTTGACTGGTTAAACCTTGCAACTGTGATATAAAGAAAATGTAATGCACTATCTGGTTTTAAAAAGTAGCTCATAATATTTATACTATAAAAATTATGCTTTTGAAAAAATATAACAATCATGCAGTGTGTAAAATTGTATTCATCTTTCATACCTATGAAAATATTTAATCCTGTCACTACCAAGTTAAAATATCATACTGCTGTTAAAAAGCCAGTCATAATTAAGGCTGTCTAGGGGTGTATATGTTTTGTAATTTTTAAGATATATGTCTCTAATTTTAAACATTTTTGGAATGATTACTTTCTAGTTTTGTTTTTATTAAATTTTAAATTAGAATTAGATTTTGACATAGTAATACTTTTTTCATACTAATCTTGATGTATCTGTCAAAATTCCTAAGCAATTTTATCTTACTTTTCAATATTTAAAATTTCTAGGTTAAGTAATGTCCGAATGATTTAGTATTTTTGACTAGATGACAATTAACATGTTTTTAAGGTTACAATTTTCACTTTCATTGTCATTACTAGTGGCAGAAGTAGTAGGAGCAGGTTGAGGAAATATTTCGTCATACTTTCTGCTTCACTATTGGTATTTTCATCATTTTCACTAAACAAGAAATCAGTAGGTGCCACATTTTAGCACTGCTGTATGAATTTCATCAACAATGTCTTTATATTTCTTCTATTTCATTCTGAAGTTTTATCATACCCAGTACTCAGTAACACAAAATTCACAAAAATAAAGCCTGTCATAAAACAAACATTTCAGCATTATTTGTTGTTCACTGTGCAATATTGTAGCAGCACATTCAATGGTCAGCATGTGATAAACTCTAAAAGAAAAGTAAAATAAATATGGAATTCTGATTTAAATAGCAAGGATTTTCACAGTAAAATATAGTATAATATAATTTTATATTTGTGAGGAAATCACTCAAATTTCACTAGTTTTGTTCCACTTACTTGGACATGTTTTGAAGGCTGTTGCCTTCTTCATCAGCATGGTGCCATTGTCAGCTTCCCAGTGTAGTATTAAGATGTCATTCTGTGGATTTATGAACTTTGTGATGAGGTTACTGTTGTTTGGAAGGTAAAAATCAACTAAATTTTCCTTTAAATATTAATTCATTTTGAAATCAAACACAGTAGAACACCCATTAATAATCTCTTCTGAGTACAATATTTAGAACACTCTTTATGGTTTCTTTCACATGAGATTTACTCAGGATATATGTTTTGTGGAACTTTTTTCACATCATCAGCTGTTAAACAACATTTGGATTTGTTTACGGAATGTCGGAATCCACACAGTGAAACTTTTGTTAATCTTATTTTGATTTAAAGTAAAACACTAAAAATCATGTCGTCACATTAAAACTCTCTTTAAGTTTCACAAACACTGTATTTGTGAAACTTAAAGAGAGTTTTAATGTGACGACATGATTTTTAGTGTTTTACTTTAAATCAAAATAAGATTAACTGTTGGATTATTTGTAGAAGCTGGATAGGTAGGTATCAGGGTTGACTCTGGTGGTCTACTGATAAACTTAAATACAGTGCTGTCTGCTTCCGGGATGTCAAAATTCATGAGCATAACCGTATGAATTTTGATATTCCGGGAACAGACAGCACTTCATTTAAGTTCATCACTAGACCACCAAGAGTCAACCCGGATACCTACCTACCCAGCTTCTATGAATGATCCAATAATCATTTAACAGCTGATGATATGGAAGTAGTTCTACGTAACATATGTCCTGAGTAAATCTCATGTAAGTGAAACCATGAATAGTGTTCTAAATACCCTACTCATTGAAGATTAATAAATTTTCCTTGTTTTCGTTTATGAATATATTTTCCTACACTGATAATTCTATGGGTTTTTGAAGAGCTTTTAAGAGTTTAGGTTCATTTTGGAATTCATATTTTTTTTTGTCAGAAATGGTATGCTACTGTTGATTTTTCTGTGTGTTTATTATTTTACATTTCTTGTGTGTTCCTTAAACAGTAATGTAATGGTCCTTTTTGTTTACCTATATATTTCATGTTGCAGTCTTTGCAACTGATTTTGTAAATATCCAATTGTTTTCGTGGTGGAATTTTATCTTTTATGTTGGTTTTTAGGAGATTTTTTAAACTGCATTTGTTCACTGGAGCCAAAATATGTTGGCATCTTTAAAAATGTTCTGAAATTTTTGGTGTGCCCATGGAAGGAATGTAAATTTCTTCTTTACCTCCTTTCAATGGGGAATGTCTTTTAGTCATTTTTGTTTTTAGAATTTTTGTATTTTCTTCTTCATCAGATCTGTTGTGTAGCCATTTTTCTGTGCTATATCTAAGATTTTTCAGTGCTTGTATTCATATTCTGTCTTGCTAATTGGTAGGCTTTTTAATCTGATTGTGAGGCTATTGATTATTGCGAGTTTGTATTACGTTGGATTGTGGCTGTTTTTTATATAATTATCTGTATGGGTATCTTTTGTGAATATGCCTAATTCCAGGCATTATATCCAGGAAGGGAAGAATCTTGTTTTTTGTTTCTATTGTGAATTTAAGGTGCTATCTTATAGGTTGAGTAGTTTACTTGCATCCTCTTTCCATTTTTCATCTACTATAGCAAAGAATCATCAACATAATGGTACAAACATTTATTTATATGTGGGATAGCCTCAACTAATTTTGTTTCCAAGAAACTCATGTACATATCTGCTAAGAATGGTGAGGCTGGATCTCCTATTGCAAAATCCTTCTTTTGTGTGTGTGTATGTGTGTGTGTGTGTGTATATATATATATATATATATATATATATATTTATTTATTTATATTGCCTCTGAATGTGAAGTAGGTTTGATTGATGTAAGTTTTAGTGAGGTTCAGAAATTGTTCTCTCATTTCTGAAAGTAGGTTTATTGGGGTTAGCCATTTTTTACAATATTTGTTAGTTTTTCTTTGGTGATGGCTGGGAAAAACACATCATAAGAAAACTGCAAATGCCTCTTTTCCAATTTCACATGTCTGATTTTTTTCTTTTATTTCTGATGAGTTTTTTATGCTTTGGCTTTTGTATTTTGGTAAACTATTGAATGTTTTAAAAATTAATTGACTAAATTGTATGTGAATGAATTTATTGCATTTACTATAGGTCTCTTATTATCAGGTTTATGTATTTTTGGTAGGCCATAGATTGTGGGTGTGGTAGGTTTGTTCCTTGTTTAAAATGATTTTGTTTTTTAGTAGTTTGCTCACCAAAATAAAGTATTTCTGGGGAGGATCAGTTTTTATTTTTTCATAATTCTGGCTATCTAGTAAATTGTACAGCTGTTTTCATCATCTAGCTCATTTATTATAACAGATTTGTTTCCTTTGTCAGCCCTACTGTAAATTACACCTTTTTCTTTTAGGGATCTGAATACCCTATTATTTTCTTTTGTGTTTAGTCACTCTGGGACTTTCCCACATTGTGATCTGATGCTATTTTTGTCTTTTTCTGATTTATTGAAAATTGCTATCTTGATATTCTGCTAAATTTCTCGAATAATCTATACAAAAGTTGAGAGATCTATATTTAATAGTTGTAAATTTTTTTTTGAGAAGTGTTTGACTGATTTATGGCATAATATATTGGTTTATTTTGACTTTCATCCCTAATTCTAATCTTTCATTGTTTTTGTCTAAGACTGTTTAGTTTCTTGTTTATAGTCCCCCATTTTTTGTTTACTCGGGCGTTTCTAACCTCAAAAACATTTTGAAGATAATTGAGTAATCTTAGTTAATTTAATCTTCCAAACAACAGTAACCTCATCACAAAATTCATAAAATCCACAGAGCGACATCTTAATACAGTGCTGGGAAGCTGACAGCGGAACCATGCTGATGATGAAGGCAACAGCCTTCAAAATGTGTCCAAGTAAGTGAAATAAAACTAGTGACATTTTAGTGATTTCCTCACAATAATTTGCTATCTTATGGAATTCTGGCTTTGCCAGAGAAAAATTTGTTATCATCTTGTAGTGTATATACCATGGATCAGGCACAAATATGTACTTGCAACACCTGTTGTAGAAAACCTAAATTAATAGTCCTGGAAAACCAATAATTACAGATTGAATTGTATCAGATCTTGTATATGGTCTGAAAGAGAGGGAAAACGAGAGAGAGGTTGGGTTTACACCCAGTGGCAGGGAAGAATAATGAAAATATAATCATTATTTACAGCAAAATACTTAAAAAAGAAACCAGTTAACTTAATTAATACACGTTAATCTAAAATTAAATAAATCATCTAATTTAACAACTTATCAAATTAATTTTCCTCACATTTGCATGCCAGTTAACTTAATTAAATACATTTCACCTAATTAAAAACATGTCAATCTGTTAAATACATATCAACGTAATTTATAAAATGATTAACTTTATCAAGTATAATTCAATATATTTAGATCTATACACTTGAATAATAATATAACCAGTTAAACAAAGCTACTCAATTAAATATAATAAGGAGTTAAACAATATTTCAGTAGTCTGGGAAAAGCTTAAATTTGAACACTAATTACTTTTATGTCTACTTATATGTATGAAATATTTCTACACTTACAATTTTAGTTTACTTTTACATTTTGTCAGAGAAGGACAACCCTCAAAGACAACCGCAGGTAATTCATTCCAGTCATTTATGGTTTTATTCATGAAAGAGAGTTTACCTGCATCTGTTCTCTGTTGCCTACAATTGATTTAAAACTATGATTGTTGCTACCATAGCATGTTGGTTTTTCTAATCCAGCTGTGATATCTCTCCATGCATTTTGTTCTATATACACTTTGGATAATGATGTTATCCTTGTTTTTTTACCTCTCTCTGCTAGTGATTCCCATCCGTATACTTTAACATTTTTGTCCTAATTTTCTTTTTTACCTTCTATGAATTTTGCTGCTCCATGCTGACTTTTTATAGGATATTTATTTGATATATTCTTATTCTACAAGCTGCTCCATACTCCATTTAGGTCCAAACAATGAGAAATGTTTTCTTCTCTTTTGGACTGACGTTTTTTAGTATTTTCATAACAAGATGTAACCTCTCCACTATCAATTTGTTTATCCAGTTTGTTTAGAACTTAAGTAAATTCCTAAGTATTTACAGCAGTTTTTGTGGAGAATTTCTATTTCATTAAGTTTATAATTAAGATTAATTTATTCTGGACTTTTACAAAAGCCTTATTCCTAGAACCTATTTTTATCGTAAGTTAATTGCCCAATCTTGGCATTTTAAGCATGTACAATGTGTTGATCCTTATTGAATCTTGGCCGTGAAAGAGTTAATGTATAAGGGTCATCCAAAATGTAAGTTTCTTCTATTTTTAATAATATCAAATATTTGTTTTTCCTTTGAACAGTTACATTTACACTTCAGAACTTCTATTTTACACATATGTAGTCTGCTTGGTACAAACATTTCTGATGCATTGATACCTTGTCTGTCCTGTTGGAGCAACCACCTCTTAATTAAAACGAGGACCTTGCAGTATTATCCATTGCGGTTCAGTGAAACTCATAGTTCACTATCAAAACCCCTGAAAGTACCAAAATACTGTCCCCATAGCCATTCCTGCATAATTTTCCAGAGATTTTCGATTCTGAAG
Source organism: Metallyticus violacea (assembly GCA_030762175.1). Taxonomy (NCBI): domain Eukaryota; kingdom Metazoa; phylum Arthropoda; class Insecta; order Mantodea; family Metallyticidae; genus Metallyticus; species Metallyticus violacea. The sequence goes on along the minus strand of CM060839.1, from coordinate 13,675,693 downwards.
TTGGTCTGACAATATTTTTCCCACTGAATTTTAACACCAGGAGGCAGTAAACTCATTACTCAATCAATAGACACACTTTGCAATGGCACATCCATGTTAACTGTTAATACTGGCAAGGTGATTTGGACAGCTTCAGGAAACTCCATGAATGCTGCCAACACATCCTAATAAAATTCTACTTCCCCCATTTTGTCGTTAATGTTTGTTTTCCAAAGATAAAAAATGGTAAACATACTGGTTGACGGTCATTTTTATAACCTTCAGATGTTAGTTGGTTTATTTCCCTATTCCCTCTGTTTTTACTACATGGCTAAGTAAGAACTTTGTAAGTGATAGAAACTTTTCAATTAATATTCTCATTATTTAAAATCATTCTTTCTGCTTAACTTACTTGAGATTTAATCAGGACATGTTTTGTGGACTTTTGTCCACATTCTCAGCTTTTATACCACTGTTGGACCATTGATTGAAGTTGAATTAGTTGGTGTCTTCAGTTGACTTTGATGGCCTTATGGTGAACTGGTATATTGAGCTGTCTGCTTCTGCAACATCAAAATTTATTTAGTGTTACACATGTTCTTCTTTATGTAAATCCTTTCCTAAATGTATTTTAATTCATGTGGTTTTTGAGTCTTCCTTAATAATTTGATATTTTTTCTGTCATAGTACTTGTTCCACAATGTACTTCCACTACCAATTTTTTATTTGCTTATATTTAATCTTTCTCACATGTTCAATTAATCCAGAATTAACCAGATTAATTGTTGGGATTATGAAAAAATCTACACAGGGAAAACAAAGAGGAATGCAGGTAAAAGGTTCAAGGAACATTAGAAAAGCATTAAAATATGAGCAAATATAACACTTAGTGGTGGTAGTACATTTTTGGAATGAAAACCAAAAAACATCAAACGTTAAAGATGGTTCAAAGTTTAAAAGTTAAACACCAGGAAAAGGATTAATAAAAAAAAAAAAAACACTTAATGAATTTTGACATCTTGGAAGAGAAACCTCAATATTCAAGTCATTATAAATCCACCAGAGTCAGCTAAAGGCACTAACAAACTCAACTCCATAAATGATCCAATAGTTGTATAGTAATATTTGTTCTAGTACTATTCAAGTACATTGTCAAGTACAAAAGGAACAAATACATACTATGTTTACAAAAATACATGCATTATTTAAAAATAGTTGTATAACAGCCAAGGATGTGGACAAAGGTTCACAATCATTTCCTGATTAAATCTTTAGTAATGAAGTCAAGAAATATATTTAAATAATTTGATTCATAAAAGACTATTAATGTGTGCATTACTGTGTTATATTCTAAATTTAATTAATATTGAAACTTTTAATTTCACAGATGTTCACATGAAGCGTCACAGGGGGCAAAGAGACTATCCTTGTGACTACTGTGAGTATAGAGCATATACCAAAGTGGATAAACTGCGTCACATGACGATTCATACTGGAGAGCGCAATCAGATCTGTCAATATTGTGGAAAGGCCTTTGCTAAGGATTCTACTCTACGAGAACATGTTCGCAGTATTCATGAACGGCCATTCAAACATATATGCAGCGAGGTAGGTGTGTGTTAAATATGTGACATAACTCTAAATTTAATTTAATTTAACATGTCTCATCACCAGATGGATAGCAGATGCTTATCTGAAATAATGGAGGTGAAGGTCATTTTGGATGGGTAATTTTTCAGATAAAAGTGAATTCCAGAAATCCTACTCATCTTTAAAAATAAGTTTAGTTAAAGATATAGTTTATTTGTTGAACTTTAGCCTGGCTGAAGATGGGAATAAATGTTCTCGAAACTGGTTCCATATATTTATGAAAAGTAAGTGAAACTTTAAGAGTGTGTAGTTCAACTGAATCATACAATGATATCAATTAATATAATCTATGTAATATTAGTTAATTTATTAATTTATTAATTCTAAGTTAATATAATCTATCTAAGTTCCTGTCACTAGCATCAGGTAGGTTCTGTCTGGGGACCTCAGAATGCCTTGGGTGACCCTGTGGTATCAGGATGATCCTTGCAGGTCTGTCAGCATCTCTGGAAACTTATGGGGCCTCCTGCACCCAAACGTCACTTCCTCAGATTCCTAGCCATCCCATACATTTTCCATTTCATTTCTTCCTCCCAGAAGTGCCTCTTTGGGGACAAATGCACAATAGAATCATTAGCAACCACAGTGATAGAATGTTTTGCAGAGAGGTTCAACAAAAAAGTTCACCAGAAGGGTAAATAAGTAAAGGGGATGTTCTGAGTAAAACATAAAATTTAAACGTTTGTTTCAATATCTAAATTGATCTACTTTTGTTTACTTTTTTTTTTTAAATAGATAGGTCTAATATGTTTTGAAATGAAAATTCTGTGTAATGCAGTAATTAATATCAATTATGAGGATAAGGATTGATAGTGGCTTTGATATTCAGCAATTTTTATATTGGTGAATATTCTCTAGATAAAAAATTTGTTTTTGACTATAATACCCAATAAATAATGTGTTTCTGCCAACTGTTTGCTACATGAAATGCAAAAGTTCTCACATAATAGATTCTTCTTACTTTTTCTGACTATAATATAGTTAATACTATGCTTAATTATAGTTAATTATTGAAATAGGATTTTTAACATCATTTAGGTTTTCCCTGCAGTACTTTTTTTATAATTTTCTTTTTTATAGTGTGGGTTTACTACTTATCGAGCAAACAATCTGAGAGTACATGTGCGAATGAGGCATCGTGGGGAATATAATAATCATGTATGTCCAGTATGTGGGGCACAAGTGAAACAGCGCAATGCTTTCCTGGAACATATGAGAGCACATACTGGAGAGAAGCCATACAGGTACATGCAAGTTCTGATATCATTTATAAAATAGATTTTGTATTTTTCTTGCATATGTCATGTAAAACAATGTTCAAGATTGGGTGAAATGGAATCTTCCAAGGAGTGGCTCTATTCTTTATGTGAAAACTGATAATAAATAGGTAATTGTCATGTACTTCCTTTCTTTCTGATGATTGGAAACATCCTTTGTAAGTATATTTCATTTGTCACAATACTGGAAAAGAGCATTTTTGTACTATGCTTTAAATTTTTGTAGCAATATTGCTCTGTCATTTATAAGAATTTTCCAGCAGTTTGTTGAATTTTAGAGAAGCTGAACTTCACCAAAAGAAAAAGTACAAAATCAATGGGGGAAGAAGAAGAAAAAAGTTGTTTTGAATGTTTTCAAATGGTGGCTTAGGACATGTTTTGAAAATCTTTGTTCCCATTCTCAGCTGTTAGCCAGCTAATTTTTAGGCCACCAAAGGAAATGTTTTCCTAGTTTTGCTATTTGCCTGAAAAGAATGGGAAAGGAGTATGTGTAAAAACAATAGCTGTCCTGGAATGCAATCTGCTGCAATTATTTCAAGGTTAAGACATTAAGACTATTACAGAATAGAATAAAATTAATGTATATATATCACTAAAAAAACAAAAAAACTAATATTGCACTAAAACTGTTACAATAGACCTAAATATAAAAATGGAAAAAATAAACAAATAAATAACCATTAAAAATGCTCATTTTACTATCCTTAATCAGGATTTATGTATAAATTAATGTTACCTATGACATTTTAGATAGAAGATGATATAAGTCCTGGTAATAACTAATGGACATTAAGCTGGTCCTTATTTAGGGAGTGAAACAAAAATGTTGTTTGATTTGAATGCACACTATGCATTTTTTTTCTTTTTACAGTATTTTAATTGTACCAAATTTCATTGTAATACATTAACCCAGGCCCCACTGGACCTGAACTAGCAAGCTGTTTTCCTTTATTGCACCCTGCATAATCTGTCTAATCATATCTTCATAACTTTGATCTGATTTGCTTCCAAAATCCCTTCCTTAGGTATTCTCTCTCCATCCATTCATTGATTCTTTATCTTATTAAGCCTGTTGTTATTACACCTATTGTTTACCTCATATTTCACACATTGCTTTTAAAATGTGTTCTTCACACACCCTAAACCAATACTCTACTAGAATGTAATGCTCACCCCAAATTTGAAACTGAAAATCATAAAAAAAGTTCATCCATGGGTGGAACATCAAAATTCATTAATTTTTCCTATTTTTTATGATGAAAATTTATCCCAAGCAGATAGCTATATTAATTATGAAGTCCTTTCAGCAGTTTAGCCTCTGTTTTAATTGACTGATTTTGGGTCCAAAAGTGAACTGCCACTGCTCATTTACCAATTTGTTCAAAAAAACATTCATAAAGTGTTCCTTTCTCCAAATTTCTAAATTTCTCATAATTTTTCTGTTGTATCTTTGGTTACAATCTGCACATTTAATTTTGTAAATTGCTGGTTTCTGTTCTTTTGGTATGGTGTCTTTTACCATGGAAGCTAATAAACTTTTGATATTATATTTGTTCTTTGAATATCTTATTGACTTTGTTGTAGTAATTTGGATGATAAATGAAACTTTTGAATTTGTATCTTTCATAGAAGTTCTTCAGTGTGGAAACTTTTTTTATAGATTTTTGTCTTTTAAATTTATTGATGATTTTTATTATTGCTCTTTGTTGAAACCATTGATTATTGCTGTATTAATCATCTGTTGATATTCCATTTTGCATTCTGTTTCTGTGAGTAGGGTATTAATTATTTTGTGTACCAAACTGTAGAACACTGCATATTTGTGTCGGGTGAGGTTATAACTATTATTTTTATGTGTAGTTTTGTCTGTGTGCTTTTTTCTAGGATTTCAAAGTTCACCCTGCATTTATTATAATTTTTAAATCTAGGAATGGTAGCCACCCATTTTTCTCTCTTCCATGGTAAACTGTATAGATTTATATAGTAAATTAACGAGTTCAGAGCATCTAATGAATGGTTTTTTGGTATTATTGCAAATATGTAGTCCACATACAAATATGTCTCGAAAATTAATGGGAAGGCTTTAGTAATATGTATTTCAAAGAAACTCTTGAATAATTTAATTCATTCTTACAGGATATGTTAACACTCCATTATTATCTATAGCTTCGTAAGTACAATTTAATCAATCCCTTATCAGTTTCAAAGCTAATTTTATTTTAAAAGCCAACTGCTTCTGCTTTTCCCAAAATAAGATATAGAAAAGCAACAAACAAGTAGTACAAATGTAGGTCCTGTGAGATATCTAGGCAGAATAGGGGACAAAGGTTTCAAAATCAATTCTTCTCTGCTAAAATCAGGATGTCTGGGATTCCTATCATATCAAGTCTAGTGCTAAGGATGGACATTTCAAATGAAATATAGCTGCAAAATGTTGTGAAAGATTGCTTTGTTTTTGTTATTACTCTTCAAGGTAATGATAGAAGTGTTCTTTCTCTTTCACAGATGTGAACAATGCAACAGCTCATTTGCCTGCCTGGCCCGATTGACAGTGCATCGTAAATCTGTTCATGAACCAAGGAAGTTCCCTTGTAAAAACTGCAATAAAACTTTCCAAACAAAGCATCATTTGCTGAGACATATGGTGATTCACACAAAGGCAAAGCCATTTCCTTGTCCTTTTTGTACATACTCTTGCAATACACAAGGCAACATGACAAAGCATGTCAAGACGATACATCATATGCCACATTTCTCATTTCGAAAGTAAGTATATAGTAATGTTATGGATACAAGCTATAAAGAAAATAGCATTTAGTAAAGTCACTACTGCTCTTCTCTTTTTATTGGGAAAATGGATAGCAGAAGACTATAGTATGAGTGAATAAATTTCATTTCAACAAGCAACAATACAATTAAATTTACATATTAGGCGTAAATCACTGAATATTATCAGTTATTTTATTTTAAACAATTAAACACAAATTTTTCCAATTTCATGCCTCAGACCCCAGTCCTCAATTAAAAAAGGGGACCAAACTCAGATCTAACCAAAAGTACCATGATAAAAGTATCTTTGCTTCTACATACTACGAAAACTGAGATTCTTCCATACCTTAACCACCTAGTTATATGTTAATTTGTATGTGAACTTATTACTATTACCATGATTTATATTTTACAATTTATAATTTATAATAAACAGTTTTCTTGTTTATAGATTTTGAAAGCAGTTGAAAGTAATAGTGTAAAGTGGCAGACAGGATTTTTTTTGTTGTTTTAATAGTGTTTAACACCCATTTTTATTACTAAGACACCACAGACAGTGGACACTGATCATGAAATGAAATGATATATTGGGAAAGGATTTTTTAATTTTTTTTTTTAAGGAAGGAAATGTTCCAGGCCTAAGTTTAGGATACTTCCCCGGCATTTGCCATTTATGAGTACTGAGGAAAACCTGGAAAAACCCTCAGTAAGGAAGGACGGTCCTGGTGGGATTCGAATCCCAGACCTCCTGCTCACGAGCCTGCGTCTTAACAACCTCGGCCACCGTGGCTGTGGCAGACAGAATGTTACTGTCCTCAAATCTGATGATGTGATTATCTTCTGGTAGTAGAGCATGGTGAACAACTTTTTTTTTTTTTATTTGGTTCATTTATGGACACTAACATCTCAGGTTACCAGCATCCCATTCAATTCAGGGCATGAAACTGTAGACAAATTTTACTCAGAGGCCTCTTTTTTCAGGCTTGAGGTTCTTTATCATGCCATAAATCTATGACACGGGACCCATAGCTTTACTTCCCTTCAGAAGAAAGCCATGCTTAGGATTTTTAACCCAGAAAAAATCCATTGGTCCTGGCCGGGATCTAACCCACGATCTTGGGTTTAGAAGACAAGTATGGTTACCACTTCACTACCAGAATCGAATAAACAACTTCTAATTTGTCTATCTGACCTAATTGACAGTGACACTTCACACTCCTGACTGTTTAGTGAAGTAATCAAAATCTACAAATATAAAAACAGTTTCACCAAGAAAGAAGAAGCTTTGAAACTAAATAAAATCTGGCATTAAGTATTTCAGAATACAAAAGCAATTTCCCTTTGGAGCAATGAACAACCTAAGGCCAATCCACAATCACCCCTGGACAATCAGCAAAATCAATTGGAATCAATCAGAGCACAGAACTATGCTCTCACATCATGTACGTCCAGTGCAAATTAATCAAAAAAGGTAATTTTTTTACAGTTTTCCTTATGGTTGGCCTCAATGTGCTACACATTGCTTAATCATATATCCCGCTCTCTCTATGCATTCTTTGCACTGTTATTCATTGTTAATAATCTGTGTGACAATTGTTTTAGGATAAAGGTGTATTTATTTTGATGTGTGTCACTTTTAAGGAATTTTGAGGTTTCCTTGTATGAGTAACACCTATATCTTCAATGTAAATGACATCCAGGAAGAATAGTGTGATTGTTGCATTATATCAGAATACTTTCATGACACAAAGAGAGTTAGCTGGTAAATTTGGTGTCAGTGTAGGCACTATAAATAGAATTATTCAGAGGCACAAACAGAATGGCTCATTTCCACCAAAGAAAAAGGGGAATTAATGAGCATTTTCTCCTTAAAAGAAGTGAATCTGCACATTTCTAATGTTTGTTGTAAACTTCTGGCAGTTGGAAGGAAAGCCTGCGAACTTGTAAAGAAACATTCTAACTGGAGAAATGTGCAGGAAATGTCTCTTGTTGGGCAGTAGTGATCATGATTGGGCAAAGGAATACTCAAAGAAAGTTCTTTTGTCATTAGAGTCACTTTGAAGTGCAGGGGAGAGTTCAGCATGTGTGCCGAGCAAATAATGAGGCAACAACCTTAGTACATTTGCAACATATCGTAAAACACGCTGTTAATATGATGTTTTGGGGGTGTTTCACACATGAAGGACTTGGACCCTCCCTTAGTACTAGTGAATGGGATAATGAAAACTGACCAGTACATTGTAATACTGGAAAATTGTTGGACAGCTGCAGAAGAGGATTTCAGATGGTGATGGAATTTTCCAGCAAGATTTGGTTCCTTGTCATATTCCCAAAAAAAGTGAAGGAATTCTTTAGTGAGAACAATATTCATGGATCAGAGTGGCCAGGGAACTCCTCTGACATTTAGCCAATAGAAAACTGTGGACTATTTGCAAAAGAAGATACAAAATTTGACTATTACACAAAAATACTCATGATAGAGTCTCTAGTTCATAAATTGAAATCATGGTATGATTGAGTCAAACTAAACATTCTTATTGCTTCACTTGTCTATAAATGTAGAACCTGTTTCATGAAGGTCATTGTATGACTGAAGCATCATCAGCTAAAATGTCGATTCAGTCATACAGTGATTTCAGTTATTTGATTAACTTCACTGTATGAGTTCCAATTAACATTTCTGGTCTCTAGTTCAGTGATAAACTTAAAAATAAGTGGTCAAAGCTTGTGAACTCTATGAGCCCAGAAATTGTTCCTCACTTAAATGCCAAGCAAGTTTAGACTTGTGCTGATGAATACTTTCTTACTGTCCAATGGCATTTAAATTCCCTTCTGGCTGCTCCCAGATACCCAATAAACAGAGATGGACATTTAAATCAACTGAAAATGTAAATTTTATATTTAGTAGAAAAGCATCAATTTTATGTTATATTTTAAGATATTTTAATGAAACAAAAATGAATTAAAGAATATTTCATGTATGATATGCTGGCTCTTTCAAATAACAAGTTCAGGATGTATAAAATCTTGAAAACCGTTAAATATGGGGAAAACAGATATGTATAAGTAAAAATCTTCAGTAGATAAATATTTTAAAATGCTTAAAATCACTTCCATGGCCTCTCTTCCAATAAATAAGGAAGAGTCTGAGTTAAAAACATTAAAAATACTCATACAATGATAAAACACTCTTAACGTTTCACTCTCAAAATTTAAAAATTCAGGACATGTCTCATGAGACCTTTGCTCACATTGTCAACTGTTAAATGACGGGTGCATGATGGATCATACTAAATTTGAAAAGGTACGCAATTGTGGTGACTGGTGACTGGTTGATGAAGTACAAAATATTGTCTGCTTCCAAAATGTCAAAATTCATGAGTTTATATTCATATTTCTTTATGAAAATATAAAATGTTTAAGTAATTTTCATTCTTAGACTGAATGCACACTCCTTTTTGTTCACACTGTGCTTTTATCTGCATTAGATTACTTACCAAGTATAAGAAAATGTCATCACTTGCATTTGCACCAAAAAAGCTTCAGCTAAGAAATAAAGGCCCTAAAGTATCTTGGGATGAGAATAAAACAGAAATTAGGTTAGAAGCAGATATAAAAACCAACAAGGCCAAATTTAGCATGAAGAATTTTGATTTTTGTGATAGTAAAATGGGATATGTTTATAATAATTGTATTTACACTTGTAAAGGAGCTGACAACATGAGAAACAAAGATATGGGGGGTGTTTGACTCCATGGTAATGCACCTCATGGAACCTGTTCTTGATAAGGGTAGAACTGCGTATTTAAATAATTGGTACAGGCTCACAAAATTTATTCATTTCCATGTGTACCAGAATGACAAATGTAACTGCAATAGTATCTTACAATTGTATGGGTTGCCAAAGAATTTAAATCATTGAAGTCTCTTATCTTTCCATAAGAGACCATGTAATGATGTTAACATTGAATGCTATTTTCTGAAAACATTGTGTGTGTGCATGGTGCCACAGACTTGAAGTTGGTATAAAAAATTGACCTATAATTTCCTATAAATAAGTTCATTCTTCCTGTCTTTCATTTGAGCAAATTCCACAGCATTTATTCATATATTTTTATTATTATTGTTTCATGCAACAATTTAAACAAAACTACATGTCACAATAATATGATAGTACTCTTTTCTGTATTCAAACTCATTCATAGGTATGTTGATGAGTCTATGTGCTAAGCTACTGAGAACTGCATGTTTGTGTGCTGTGGGATTGAATCCACTTGCCTTTATGTAATTCTCAGTCTGCATGTCAGAAAGGAAAAAATTTATATAAAAAAATATGAGGATAAGGTTATGAACTTTTGAGATTGCAACAGAAGACAAATTAATCCAGAAGTTCATAAAATGTCCACAAGAGCTACACCAAGTTCAGCCAACAAACAATGAATCAGACAGTCAACTCGCAATTGTGGATGCAGGCTAAAGCCTGTGAAACTAGTTTTGCATAAATCAACAGTAAGTGGAGCAAAAGATAAACAAATTGACTCACTAGATAGTTAAGAATATATTAGTCGCTTCACTGTATTGGTTCCGACACAAAATTAAATTTTATATTTAGAAATTTATTATCTAACATTGAAATGGATTAATTTAATGATACGAAACTTTTAGCGCTTTTGTCTTTATGATATTAAAACTTTCTGGACCATTTAGAATCTAATATTCAGAAACATTGAAAAAGGATAAAAACAAATAAAATTATTTAATTTTAAGTTTGTGTCAGAACTAATACAGTGAAGCAATTAATATATTCTTAATTAGCTAGTGAGTCGATTTAATACTCTTATGCTCCTTTTACCATTGAATTATACAGAACATATTTTTCAGGCTTTTGCCTGCATCATCAGCTGTGAAATTAATCAAAAAGTTCGTCCAACCAATAATGAATCTGGCAGTCAACTCACAGCTGATGATGCGGGCAAAAGCCTGTGAAACATGTTCTGTATAATTCAATGGTAAGTGGAGCTTAAGAGTATTAAATCTACTCACTAGCTAATTAAGAATAATTTAATTTGTGATACATTTTTAAAGTTGTGACATGGAACATATTTCTAAACAAACGTGCTTTTTTTATGTCAGTGTATTAAATGTTTAAAACAACTACAGATTTATAATTTTATTTTTTAATAGTGTTTAAGTTCCATACATTCAACTTTTCTGGATATACTATAGACACATGCTGTCTTAGATTTTTATTATACTGATATTTTCTCCCACATTCCAGGCATACAAACTGTTTTGATGCACTCATTATGAACAAAAAAGTAATACAGCACTAACACTTTCTAACTGCACATTTCACAGTGATAGGCATAGGATTGCTGTCATTTTAGAAAAGGGGTGATAACATCAAACTTTTTCACTCTAACACTTTCATTTCTAACTCATACGGGAATCCCGCAGTTGGCTTTAACAAAACAATAACACAACTACTTTTTAAAAGAGATGCGATTAACTTTCTCAACTCTGGGCATTTGGTTTTCTTTGCTGGCATTCATGAGAATCAGCACGACTGCAGTCAATATTTGTTGGTCTGTACAGGTAAGTCATAACTAGCCCCGAGTCATTGTTTAAGCCTTGAAGGCAAGTACAGAGCATGTGGAAGGTCTGAGAAGATTTGTGACCATCGCTATTTACCAGTTCTCATCAACTTCCAATAGTTCTATATAATGATTTTTAAAGAAAAGGGGACTATTTTCAAAAGAGAGTGAAGAAAATATTAATTAATGTGTTTTTCATTTGCAACTTGGAGGGTACATGACCATATGACTTTATGGTAGAACTGTCTCTGACTCCTCCAGAACCATGATGAAATGAACTTTTAAGAATGATAATGTTCTCTTGTAACATTCATTACACCCTTAAGAAATAATTTTAAATATTAAAGAAGATTTGCTGCAATAAAATCATGGATGACATTTCTAGTTAAAATGAAGATTACAAAACCAAAGGACTGTGTCTGTGTCAAAAAAAAGGCATCTCCTACATCATTTATTTATGTCTCAAGGGTTAAATTTCCCTGTAATCTCATTTAAAATCCGGTAAATGATATTTTGTATTATATATTAGTATATTCATTACTATTAATTAGTGTAGTGTATCAGTTGCATGTATATTTCTGGTGATGTGGAAGCCTTAATACTACCAGTCAAAACAAATTTAATTTTTATGGCATTCACTGAAATAAGCTTAAGAGAATGCAACCCACTCAAAGATGGTAAAGGGTCATTGAGAAGTTGCTCTGCAGCCATTGGAAGTAAATTTGGGTGGCAGCACTGATTATGCATTGGGTGTATAGTTTTTGTCCACTTAACCACCAAGGCAAGCACACACTCTATGTTCAAACCTTAGCATTGGCAAGTGGATATCTCTAAAAATTGGTTTTGAAGGAAAGAATATCAGAAAAGGAGTACCAACTTTCTCCAATGCAGTGCACATCTTCAAGTGTGGAGGAACTTGTCGATGACCCATCATGTGAAAATATGTTTCTGTACCATATAGAATTCAATTATCATTGCATGAATTTGCCCACAGGTACAAAGCAGATCAAGAACAAGACTTTAAGACAGTAAACCCAGAGTGGGTTGAAAAAGGAGAAAAAGCAATGGCAGAATATTTGAAGGAGCTTTCCAAAAGACTTGGCCGAAACATAACACTTGACGAGCTGCGAGAGCAAGAGAATGAAAAGCAGAAGCGACTGAATCAAGAAATAGAACAGGCTAAAATAAGGAGGATGAATAGAATACACACTCCTGAACACTCATATCATTCAAGAGTGGGTAAGGTCACTCCTACTGTTAAGGTAGAATCTTACAAACATGACAGTGAAGAAGTGGAAGATCCATCTACATTAATTCTTCAAGTGGCTGCCCAAAATGCGGACAATCAGAACTCTTCTGCAAATGATGCTGAAATAACACCAGCCCAAATTGTGCAGGTGGATCTACTTGCAGGTAGGCGTTTTCCATTATACAGCCTTTAACAATAAGACACTACTGCATTTTTTCAAGTTGGCATAACAGTAATTCTGATAACTGTTTTGTCCATTTTCCTTAAGTTTCTCTTCCATGATGTTATTGGTATTTTTCTAATATTAGACCTGTTTGCACCAAGGATAAAATGTTATTTAATACAGTAAGTAGCACAGAAGGATTTGTAGTTTAAAGTAGAGTCCAAGCCAAAAGAGTGCAGTTTCATTGCATAAAGATCCATTCCTTTTAATGCTCTTATGTTTGGTGTCTGAAAATTTCCATTTCTCGCATAAAAATGCTGCAGATATCCCTAACTTTTGATTTTTTATTAAATTCATCCTTTAAAGGATTAAGCATTTAGTTTTGTTTTTTTTAAGAGTTCCTCCAGTTAGGTAACGACATTCTTTCTACCTTGTTTCATGGGGAGATTTCCTTCTGTTATCATTGGTTTGTGTTTGATGTTAACAATGCTGGACTATTTGATGGTTCAGAACAAAATTGTCATAGAAACAACTTTTTTGATTACCTCTCAATCATCCAGCATCACTTGACCTAGTATAACAAAATAGTATGAACTCCTATTACTGACAATATGGAAACTTGGATGCCAAGTATAATAATGACAAATTAGAATGGGAGATTTTGAATTTGTAGGAAAAAAGGACTCGAAAAGAAACATTAATAAGGACTGAGCCTCAGGTGGTTTGGGGCTATTATTTAGAAAGGAATGGAAAGGTAAAAACAAAGAATGGAGCTCTAGGACGGAGGGTGTTATGCGGGTAATATTGAAGCTGTCATTATGTTTAGAAATAGTTTGTCACACAGCCCAGGTCTCTTCCACCAGTTGGGAAATTGAGATGGAAGAAATTAGAGAGGAATTGCCTATGATAGAATTTTTATTGCTAGGAGATTTCAATGCGAAAAATGGGAATTTGCAAGCAAAGGATTGCAGTACATTTGATGATTTGCCCATAGAGCAAGACAAGGGAAATGCTATAAGGATAAAGAAATGAATGAAGAAGGTATGAAATTTATTCAATTTTGTGAATTCAATAGTTAAGTAATTTTATATGCCATATATATGGGAAGATAAGGTTGGTGAAGGTGCATTTGTTAGTGCAAGTGGTCAAAGTATTGTGGATTTTGTTGTACATAGTTGGGAGTCATTAGGTTTAATGATAAATTTTAAAGTGATGAATTTAGTTAGCAACAACTCTCATTTTCACTTAGTAGTGGAGTAAAGGGGTAAAATTAATGGCAAAATGGATTTATGTTCCAATAAAAAGAATTGGGTGAGAAAATGGATAGGTATAGCTGGAATCAGGCCTAGGCTAGAGAATTTTGTAATGTTAGGATTATGCATCCATGCAATTAATCTGTATGTTGAATTAGACAAGGGTGGAGAGGCATTATTTTATTAGAATTTGTGCTTAAATGGAAGAATAAAATTAAAATTGAAAGATATAATTATTTACTAAAAATGTTAATTGGAACATTCACAGTAAAGCCAATCATATAATTGAAGACAAGTAAGTGAAGCATAAGAGTGTGTAGTTCGACTGTATCATAAAATATTTTTAATTATATAATTATTTGTTTGTCAAGGATGCAGGGATTTGAGAAGTTAAGCAAAGAGTGCCATAATTAAGTGGAGAGAAAATGCTCAATGGGATGATAGAGAAGTTCAGAACTTGTGGTTGTAAAAGGTTTAGAACGGAAGAAAGATGAATAGGGTAGTAAAAAGGCCTTAGAAATAGAGGTAAAAATTAGATTTGGGAAGTAAACAAATATGGGGAAAATTGTACATAAACCAGAGCAGGGAGATAGTTAAATGTACTAGAGCAATGAGTGAAGTATTTCAAATGCTTATTTGAATTCAGAGGTTCTGAGATGAGAGGCTGGAATTTGGAATTAGAACCAAGATACAACGAAGCACTGGACAGAGAGTTTGTAAAGAGGTTTTAAACCAGGTTCAGAAGGGAAAGAAGAACAAGGCAGTAGGTAAGGATGGTTGCTAGTGAATTTTTCCAGATCTGGTGCCAGAAGCAAGATCAATTAGAGTGTTTGACTAGATTATTGAATTGAATTAAGTGTAGTAAGAGGACACCCAAGAGCTGGCGTATGTCATTATTCACCCTATATTCAAGGGAAAGGGTTCTATTGATGATCCAGGTAGCTATAGAGGTATTGCCCTTTTGACAAATTTTGGTAAGGTTTTCACTGGGATTCTAACTGACAGAAACAGTGATTAGGTAAAAGAGAACACTTTAATTTCTCAATTTCAATCAGGTTTTAGGAAATGCTGGAGAACTGCTGACAATGCATTTATTATTAAAATAATGATAAATAAGTATTTTGTGATTAAACGTGGTAAGTTATATGCAGTATTTGTTGATTTAGAGAAGGCATGTGATAAAATTAATAGAGAGGATTTATGATACAAATTATGACACAAGGGAATGAGTAAGGAGATGATTGTTTTGTTGAAGGAACTTTATAAGGGCAATATGTTTTGTGTCAAATGTGGAGAAGGTTTTGTGACTGTGGAATAGTACCAAACTCTGCATGATTTTTATCAATAATACATCCCATTTCAAGCAGTTTATTTACCAATCTGTGAATCTAACTTTGACTTGGAAACTGAATATCTGGGAATCTCTCTTGAAACGATCTCAGTATCAAGATCCAATTCTGTATATATGCACAAATCATTAAAAAAATTCTCTTAGGAGAATACAATATCTAAATTGAGCCATATTAATACACATATTACACTGCCTAATGAATTCTCTGTATACTGTCATGCAACACACAAGAACATGTCCATATGTTCCTAGAGTTAAACTTGTATTGACCTCCCCTCTGGCTCCCTGGCTAGCTTTCAAGCATCTGGACAAGATGAGAACAGCAGAACTTGGTCAACTGTGACACATGAAGCAGTCCTGCAAGGGAAACATCTTCCAGTATAAATCTGCGGTATTACGTTTGGTTGTAAGTTTTCAACTTGACCACATTAGATAGGTAATAGAATAAAAATATAGGTATTACTTTTTAACATAATCTCCCTATATTTCAATGCATTTCTTACCACCAAGGTTGGGCTGAGGTCGTTAAAGTGCAGACTCGTGAGCAGGAGGTCTGGGGTTCAATTTCCACCAGGACTATCCTCCCTGACTGGGATTTTTTCCAGGTTTTCCTCAGTTCTTATAAATGGGAATGCCAGCCCTAAACTTAGGCCTGGAACATTACCTTCCTTAAAAAATATCCTTTCCCTATTTTTTCATTTCATCTTGTGTATCATCAATGTCCACCGCCTGAGATGCCTCAGTAGTAAAAACAGGCTTTAAACACTCAAAAAAATAGCATTTCTTACATCTCTGGATTTACAATTAAGTATCCCTAAAAAATTAGTACAAAGCTTTACTCTGAAAAATACTAGAAAAAAGCTTCTCAACTCATAGTCGTTCATCATTTTTCAACATATTTTTCTTTACTTTCATTCATTTCTTATATCTCTGTATTTCAATCCCCCTAAAAATTAGTCCAAAGGTGGAAAAAACAGCTTCCTTCAACCTCTTGTCATTTATGAATCTCTGCCCTTAAAGTTCAGATTTCAATGTTCCTTTCTTTGAAGTCTAACATCAGAATTTTTCTGCAATACCAAAAAATTGCTGCCATAATGTCCATGGATTGTGTACCCTTAAACTTCTTAGGGAATGCTGCGCTCTTTTTCAGCTAGTCCATTGATTCTCTTTTTAAAGAGGATCATAGTAGAGAAATATTGTTTCATCCTCATGTATTGGGGGATACCAATACTGCCCTCTTGTTACTAGTTTCCTTTTTATTAATTTACTGTGTATTTTAGCGAGTCTTGAAATTTCAAAATTACCAGTCTATAGACCTCTGTAGGTAGAAAATCTCAATGTTCAATTTTGAATTCATATGCGATTTCTACATAAAGGGTCTTTATTTGAATACTTAGTATAAATATTTGGGCAATCGAGTTGTATTTGTAGGCTGGGGAAGATGTGAACATGAGACTTTCATCTGTAATCCTAAAAATCCAGTTTTTGCAACTACTTTGGTGAATATCTCTGCAACCACAAGGCAGAGTTTTCTGTTCTGCATATATATATGGCATACTGGAGTTGGGCTCTATCTGCAAGGCACAATAGTTTCTTTTATTTTAGTTTATTGTCAAGTTTAGCTCGACTGGAAATTTCAAAATTACTGGTCTATAAAACTTGCCTATTTTGGGGGTCAAAAGTCTTAATGTTGAATTTTGAATTTTTTGTCGCAATTTCTTAATAAAGGGTTCCCAGTTGCATTTCCAGTATACATTTTAGGGCATTGAAACTGCATTTGTAGGCATGGGGCAGTTTTTAAATGAAATTTATATTACAAAGCCCCTAAGAGACTAATTTTTGAATCTATTTTGATGAATATCTCCACAACCGAGTAGCTAATTCCTATGTTTGATATATTTTTGCAGTGCTGGGGACCAGCAGGGCATACCAACTTCTTTTACTTTACATTAATGTGAATTTCATGGAGTCTTGAAATTGCGAATTGCCAGCCCAAAGACTTGTCATATTTAGGGGATCAAGAATCTCTATGTCAAATTTTGGATTTTTATGGCATAGAAGGACACTAGTTGCATTTACAGCATAAATTTTACATCAATCATGCAAACTATGTAGGCGCGGTTGAGTTTCTAAATGAAATTTATGTTCATAAGCTTCAAATAGACCAATTTTTGAACCTACTTTGTTAAATATCTCTGCAACCAAGTAGTTAATTTCTATGTTTAACACATTTTCAGAATGCTTAGAACCAGCTATATATGCAGGGCATATTAGCATCTTTTACCACATATGATTTGTATTTCACAGAGTCTTGAAATTTCAATATCATCAAGGCCTGGTGCCTTGGTCTAGGCATGGGATAGGTTTCAACTCTACCTCTACAGAGCCCCAGAATGAATAATTTTTGAGCATATTTTAAATTAAACCTCTGCAAGAGCTATGCATACTTTTATGTTCTGTACATGTTTGAAATGTAAAAAATGTTATTTTTTTTATCTGCTTATTTTGCTTTTTGTGTTAATTTGTTGGGAAATGCTATGGCAAAATTCACAAGGATAGCATCTGTAAACTTTCATAACTTTGTAATTTTCTTAGAACACATTATTATTATTATTATTATTATTATTATTATTATTATTATTATTATTATTATTATAAAAGCAATATTGAGTGACTCAAAAGTTCATGAGCAGTAACCATTAGGGCATAAATATAGCTTTAGTCAAACACCTGCCATATATGAAGGCTTTCACTAAAGCCAAGGATGCATGTTTCTTTTGGTATTTGTGAATTATAAATTTCTGCAATTTGTATTTCATAATCATATTGTTTTTTTTTTTCCCCCTCTTTTTTTTCAGATGTTGAAAACTATTCCTTTAAGGAGAAGACTTCCCATGTTACTCCGCATATAGTACAAATGTTTTCTGGCATGAACAGCAGTAATATATCAAAAAGTGGAACCAAAGTGATACATATACAGGCTTCTGATACAGTTAGGAAAAACAGACCTGAAGTGGAGTATGAAACAGTTATTTTTTCAGAGGAGAACAACTTTGTGCCAGCTCAGGTTTATCAGTTTGTGTCTCCTTGCCAGGATGTACAACTCTGTTTCAATGGTGACTTCATTGAATCCAGTGAAAGCAATGTTCTGCAAGTGGTCCATGACGACAAAACAGCTGAGGTAGAGGAATACGAAACATCAGAAGACCCTAAAGAGGAAACAGTTGAACTGACACATCATGAACAAATTGTGACTAACAAGGAATGTGAAAACGAAGAAGACACTGTGGTTGTTATTATAAATACAGATAGTTCCCAAAATATTTATTGAACTATTTGTAATCTTTTGTAAATAGTAGAATAGTTTGTAGTTATGATATAACAAAAGGTTATTGAGGTAATGTAGATATACTCTAGTCATCCCAGTTTTATTACGTCCTCTTTTGACTGTATTTAAATTGTAACAATCATTTCAGAAGTATAGGGAGAGCTGTACAAGTATTGATCACCACTGCCATTTGGGGGATTCATGGCAACAACTTTTTTCTTGCTAAACTGCAATTCTAGAATATATGTTTGAAAGCCCATTTATCAATGATCTGGAGGGACATCAGGTGCACATTGAAAACTACAAACAATGCAGTAATTGAACTCTTAATGTAGTCCTCAAGATTGCCATGGTATGTTGCTAGTAATGGATAAGGTGGTTATTGCATGAGCAAGTGACTCAGTAAAAGGTACTGCAAAAATATGTTTTTTTGTTTGTAAAATGTTTTCCACACAACAGCTTCTTTAGTTTAGGAATCAATTCGAAATCACCTAGACCAAGGTCTGGTGAATATAGAGTCTATTCCAAAACTCCCCACTGCCACTGTTGCAACAAATACTTTAGAGAGGCTGCCCAGGTTATCATGAAGGATAATGGCATTTGACAGCAGTTCTGCAAGTTTCTAGAATAGCATGACATATCTAATACTGCAGAAATTATTTGTAATAGTACTCATTCACAGTACAACCCTCACAAACCAGATGACATAA
This sequence comes from Metallyticus violacea, assembly GCA_030762175.1. Taxonomy (NCBI): domain Eukaryota; kingdom Metazoa; phylum Arthropoda; class Insecta; order Mantodea; family Metallyticidae; genus Metallyticus; species Metallyticus violacea. The sequence continues at coordinate 13,656,370 of CM060839.1, read as the reverse complement.
AAACACTCAGATATTATAAGCGAAAAAGACCATTATTATCATGGAGAAGACAATCTGTTCAACATTGTAGCATATGCACAAATAATCTCCAGTAGATGAAATATTTTAAAATGCTAAAAACATTTCCGTGGCTTCACTTCCAATGAACAGGGAAGCATGTCCTGAATTTTTTCAGGCATAAAAATCCTAAGTATGGCTTCCCTCAAAAGGGAAGTAAAGCCATGGGTCACATGTCGTACATTTACGGCATGAAAAAGAACCTCAAGCCTGAAAGAAGAGGCCTCTGAGCAAAATTTGTCGGTCGTTTAATGCCCTAAATTGAATGGGATGCTGAAGACCTGAGATGTTAAACAACGTTCGTAAATAAACAACCCCCCCCCAAAAAAAAACAGTTCAAATATTATGATTAAAACACATAAACCCACCTTGCAATTAAGCGAATAAATTTAACTTACGAACCTTGCAATATTTGATATAATAAAGCCTTGACATGACATTTATGTGCTCTTTTGCCACAGTTAACACCAATTTCCATGAAAAACTGCTGCTTCCATCTTGCAATGGTGCCAGCAACATATTGGCAGTTTAATTGCATGATAACAACCAATGAGTAAATGCCTCCCTCTAATGAAGACAGTCAATAGACTTTCAAAGTATATTCTGGAATTGCAGTATTGTTGCAAATTTTGTGAGAAAAAAATGGTGCCATAAATTCCTCTTAAACCATCCTATGTTTGTGGTCAGAATTTTATTCCAATCATGTATAGCAATCAATGACCAAATTCTTGTCAACATCCTATATGAATATGATGGAACACAAATATATATTGAGATATGCATTTTTCAACAAAAAAGCATTTCCATAAAGCAGGCAATTGCATATAACTGATGAAAAAATTGCAATCATGTCTCCTTTAAGTGTGAGAGGAAATGCTGCATTAGTGGTTGACACTTATACAACTTTTAATTAATAATTTTGCACATAAAATTTGGCCCGTGAAGAGTTTAAAAGAAGATTTTTTTTTTAAGAAATGCAAACAGTGTGGCATAAAGCTGTCAAAAAATGTTGTCAAAAAAAGAAGTAATTTTATTAAAATGCTTTTATTTTACATGTATTTCTCACTTATTTGAATGTATTTCCTTGCCTTTTTCTATAAGAAACGTATGTATAGAAAAAGGCAATGATTGGCAGTTCCTTATAGCATAAGCCCCCAAAAATAGGCTAAATTTTATGGGGAAAGGCAATGACAGGCTACATTTGGGAGGAAAAGGCAAAGATAGGCTAAATAGCCAAAGAGAGGCTAAATTTGGGAGGAAAAGGCAAGGATAGGCTAAATTTTACAGCAAAAAATGGCAAGATAGGCTAAATTTTGCCGCAAAAAAGCCAAGATAGGCAAAGATAGGCTAAGATTCGGAGGAAAAGGCTAGAATAGGCAAAGATAGGCTAAGTTTCAGAGGAAAAGGCTAGAATAGGCAAAGATAGGCTAAATTTTGCTGCAAAAAGGCCAAGATAGGCAAAGATAGGCTAAGTTTTGGAGGAAAAGGCTTGAATAGGCAAAGATAGGCTAAGTTTCGGAGGAAAAGGCTAGAATAGGCAAAGATAGGCTAAGTTTTGCCGCAAAAAGGCCAAGATAGGCAAAGATAGGCTAAGTTTTGGAGGAAAACGCTAGAATAGGCAAAGATAGGCTAAGTTTTGCCGCAAAAAGGCCAAGATAGGCAAAGATAGGCTAAGTTTTGGAGGAAAACGCTAGAATAGGCAAAGATAGGCTAAGTTTCGGAGGAAAAGGCAAAGATAGGCTAAGTTTCGGAGGAAAAGGCTAGAATAGGCAAAGATAGGCTAAGTTTTGGAGGAAAAGGCTAGAATAGGCAAAGATAGGCTAAATTTTGCTGCAAAAAGGCCAAGATAGGCAAAGATAGGCTAAGTTTCGGAGGAAAAGGCTAGAATAGGCAAAGATAGGCTAAGTTTTGGAGGAAAAGGCTAGAATAGGCAAAGATAGGCTAAATTTTGCTGCAAAAAGGCCAAGATAGGCAAAGATAGGCTAAGTTTCGGAGGAAAAGGCTAGAATAGGCAAAGATAGGCTAAGTTTCGGAGGAAAAGGCTAGAATAGGCAAAGATAGGCAAAGATAGGCTAAATTTCCTCGGAAAAAATTCAAGGAAATTTAGCCTATCTTTGCCTTTTCCTCCCAAATTTAGCCTATCTTTGCCTTTCCCCCCCCACAAAATTTAGCCTATCTTTCCCTATTCTAGCCTTTTCCTCTGAAACTTAGCCTATCTTTGCCTTTCCCAACATTAAACAGTGACGCGAAAAGGCAAAGATAGGTTAAATTTGGGAGGAAAAGGCAAAATTTAGTCTATCTTTGCCCTTTTTGCTGCAAAATTTAACCTATCTTTGCACTTTTTGCTACAAAATTTAGCCTATCTTGGCCTTTTTGTGGCACTGTTTAGCCTATTTTGGCCTTATTTTGTCAAAATAAGGTAAAGAAAGGCTACATTTTGCCGGAATAAGGCAAAAATAGCCAAAGATAGGATAAATTTGGTAGGAAAGGGCAAAGATAGGCTACATTTGCTCGGAAATTTTGCAAGAATTATTTCCGAGGAAATTTAGTCTATCTTTGCCTACCTTTTGCCTTCTCCTCCCATATTTAGCCTACCTTTTCCTAAGTGCGTTAAAATTTTGCTTAATCATGCCTTATTTTGCCGCAATAAGGCATGGAAAGGCTAAATTTGGGAGGAAAAGGCAAAGATAGCTGCTTAACCAGTGTTCTAAATGTCGGAAATGGCAGAAGGAATAAACACGAAACAATTTTTACATTTTATAAGTTCTTTTATTTCTCATTACATTACAAGTAAAACCATTTTTGTAACTTATTCTAACATTAAACTGTGTCCATATCTACCATCTTCAGAGAGTTTGCATACACTCCATCTGGAAAAAATAAATAAAAATATTTAGAATAAAGTCAAGAGCACATGTCAAAATACTGCAATTGAAGAAGCATTTTAAAACATATCAATTAGGAAAAAGAATTGGCAAGTCTAATTTCCAGCTTCTCTAAACTGTATAATAAAATAAAGCATAAAGATAGTAGTATGCCCTACTGACAAAGCCAGGCCCAAATGTGCAGCATATAAACAGTTGCCTTGCAGATGGGAAAATATTAAAGCTAATTAAAAAAAATTGCACTTTTTTGACTTTCTAGAGGGAGTTTAAATTTGAGTAAGTCAATGTTAAATCAACCAACGAAATATGGGGGAATAGATTTTGTTAAATTGTTGCATATTTGTAGTTTACCATAAGACAAACATTATTATTATTATTATTATTATTATTATTATTATTATTATTTCAATTTGCAATCGAATAGAGTGAAACATGCATTAATAGTCTCTTCTGAGTCAAAATATTTGGCACCTCAAAACTGACGCAGTATAAAAAATTTATTGAAATTAAACAAAACACATTCAAGGCCAAAAGATAAAATATCTGGTATTTATCAGATTAATTGTACATTCAACAGACAAGGGCTAAATTATAAACATCATGGACTTCCATTAACAGTGATGGAGGCAATAAAACCAAAATATCTAACCTGTCTAATCCTGACCTTCTAAAAAATATCTACATGGAAAAACAAAGAATGTCAACTAATCATTCCATAGAGTTTTGTGGACTCTTGTGCCAAAAACAGTTTTTGTTGGTCTGATATACTAAAACATGGTGTATTTGATGCAGTTTTGGGAATATAGGAAAAGGTAGGGTTGAGTGAACTGTTACATGGTAACAGGGCCATATACTATCAAGAAAGCAGAGAAAATGATGGAGCAAATGGAAAAATCTGCAAGAAATGGGAGAAGAAACAAGAGGAAGACCAGAGTGGCGAACATGGACCAGGGCAGTTCTAAATATGTGTCAATTGTAAACTTCAACGCCATGTTTCTCATTTCGACATTTATACACCTTCTGGTGCATATTCTTCCCACACTATTTAAACTTCTACACTATGTTCCCATGATAAAGAGCTACAGAAATAAGTAGGGTTTTTGTACCACATATAGCTTTCAAAATACGGTAATTTCATGAAAATGTTTATTTAAAAACTATAGTTATGAAAAGTGTTTTGGCAACAAATTAAAATGTCAGAAAACAGCTTCTTATTGTTATAAAAAAGGTATAAAAATTTGAAGTCGACATGTCAATTCAGTTTTGAGAAAATTGCACCTGAAAAATGGAAAATTAGCACGGGCAAGATAGGGCAGCCTTACTTTCCTTAATGGTAGCGGAGATATTCACCAAAGTAGATATGAAAATAGGCCTTTTTGGGGCTTTACGGAAAGAGATTTCAATTTCGAAACTGCCTCATCCCTACACATATGCTTCGATTGCCATAAAAATTATACTAGGTACAACACTAGCGACCTTCTTCGCGGAAAAGGGTAAAAACGCCCAAAATTAGATAATGGGTATTTTTACCGCCAAAAAGGGCAAGTGTAGACCGGTCATTTTGAAATTTGAAGCGTCGCTTAAATACACAATGAACTAAAACAATGGTTCGTAGAGTTGGGCCCCAGCATTCCGAATACATACGGAAAATAAATTCCACTTCCGGTATACATCAAAGTATGTCCGAAAATTGTCTTTTATGAGGCTCTTCAAAAGGAAACTGTAATTTCGAACATGTCCCATGTCTGAAATTGTGTCTCGATTGCTGCACCCCCCCCCAAAAAAAAAAAATTATATGGGGAATAGATCCAACGAACGCTATACGCACAAATGCCCATAAGATTCTAAAATAAATAGCCATGTAGATACAACAAATGACCAGGTTGTATCCTGTAATTAGAAGAGGGGCCATAGCACTGCAAACATTTATAGAGCATTAATTTTTTAAATAATTTTATTCGTTTATTTAATGTTTTAAAGTTAGGGAGATATTTTTAACAATATATAAATACAAAGATGTCTATTGAGGCACTGTTAAGGGAAGGGTTACTTTTGAAGTATTACATCTGATCGTTGTAAGGGGTTGAGATAGACATCACTGGGAAACTGCATAAACCCACCCTCAATAAGTTAATACGAACTTCTGGTTGAAAATATTCAAACAAAAAGTCCGTCACGCAGGAGCTGCGCAAAATAAGCGAATTCCTCATCTAGTAGAGTAACTTTAAAAAATATATAAAATCCAATGGCCTTATTGATTAATGAAATGAAATAAGTTATGACATTACTGTGTGGTATTAGGGGAACAAAATTAGAATTCTTGCATCACTAAAGAGAAATAATAATAATAATAATTTATAGAGCATTATTATTATTATTAGTATGATTATTGAAATTAAACCACAAAAACTAATTGTATACTATTAATTAAATGAAATATATGACAACTGATAGACAAAGTTATACTGTGTGGGCATATTTAAATGTAGCTGTGTTTATGAACTGAGCCCTTGATATCATCTTTACATTCACTAAAATAGAGAGAAATAACAGAAAGTTTCGCGTTACATTGTGTATTTAAGAAGTTCATATGTTTCAATAAACAAAAACATCATACTATACAGAAACAATTACAATGTGCACAGCAAATATACACAATCAATAATATACAATGGAAAGTTACATCGATTTTCAGTGGCTTTGAAATTTAATTTAAATGTTATTAGCATGTAACGTAAACGTTTTCTGAAGGTTATTACAGACCGCTCTTACATACAAATATAATTCTCATAAACATATTAGATTAATATTTCACATTTGCTATCTTCACGACGATACTTTTGTTAAATATAAAACATATGCATCGTTATAAACACAGTTAATAATTTTATTTTATTTTAAAACAATATAGAGAAAATTAACCGCAAGAACGGTATTTAAATGTCAGTTTTCAAATACCCCTACTCCTAATCAAGTAGAGCCAAAATAGAAAATCGAACAGTGGGCAGCTTCTAGGATGTAGAGTAATGTATGTCGTCAATTGACTGCCCTGGTTCCATACAAATTCAGAAGGATGCGCGAGCCAGCGGGCATTGCCAGGTTGCTAAATATAATTTTTTGAGATTTCGTTTAGCTACAACAATAAATTTTTACATTTAACGGTACAGTGAATTAGCTGCTTGTTTTATAGTCTGTACCTAAAAAATGTTTTGAATTGTTAACGTATTATTTTAGTTGCTATTGCATTTAGCTCCGGCTATACTGAAGCGATTGGTGCTACTATTTGTAGCTTCGGTTTTTTTAATAGTGTTTAACGCACCTTTTAGCTACTGGGGCATCACAGGCGGTGGGTACTGATGATAAATTGATAAAGGATTCTTTCTGTAAAGGAAGGGAGCGTTCCAGGCCTAAGTTTAGGGTACCTACCCGGCATTTGCCATCTATGAGGACTGAGGAAAACCCGAAAAAAACCCTCAGTAAGGGAATAGATCCCTAGACCTCCCGCTCAAGAGTATGCGCCCTAACGACTTCGGCCACAGTGTTTTTATGGAGTCATTTCGGTGCATCAAATTGATTATCGCAATTACATAAAATGATATACAGTGAATCTTGTATAAATACGACAATGTACTTGCTTAAAAGTTCATTTTCCTATTATACACGTGCTGTATTTTATGTTGAAATACAGTAGCTTTTACTTCATCAGCCTTCTGTTGTGCAATATGTTTTTATACTCAACCTGTATAGTAGATACGGAACATTGTTTTCAAATTAAACTGTTTATGTGCAGATAGGGTGCACCAATTTTCTATGTTACGAGCCGCCACTGCATTTAAACTCACAACACCATGTTAATACAAGGCACATTTCCCCAAACCTGCTGACAAATCGTGATGTGCATTCATATGCCACGGAACTTAATTTTTAGATCAACTACAAAATAGGCCAGGAATGGAAATTGGAATCGACATACTTTTTTTAAAACGTTAGCATGTATTTCAAGTAAAGGCTTTGGCTATCCCACATCTTATATGCACACTAAGAAATTGACTAACTTTAATTTTTGTTATATTTTCGGCAAGTTTCCACAAATTGGATACGAATAGATGGCAATATCTACAAAGTTGGGTCACATTACCCACTGAAATTAATCAAGTCAAGTACAGATTGACCACAATTTGTAACCTAAAAAATTAATGTCAGGGCTGCCAATCTTCAGCCTTGATGAAATCAGACACGTCGTTCTTGAGTCATTTTGCGTGATTTGGCATCTCAGAATCTTGTTGAAAACTTCATGGTTCATTTTTGAACTAGACCTTCGCCAAGTGTTCTTGGTACAGCCAGGGAGAAATATTGATTCTTTCATACAAATGAACATCTTGACAATAAACGATTCTAATAAATCGTTTCAATAAAATCAATTACCATGACCTACATTTGAAGGGTGCATTGGAAAAAAAGACAACTTCTTATTCGAATTTTGGCTCTTGAATATAAATAATGAAATATTAAAAATTGCACAACCTTCACAAAATCTTCTATACTTTGAGAAACGCGGTCAAAGTAGCCTTTCTGTTTCAACAGTGCAGGGTTTTATTGAATTATTGATACTTTTAAAAAACTGCCATGTGTTCGTTCATTTACACTGGTCTACACAATTTTTGCTGAATGAAAACCGTTCATATTTTCTGATTCCTTGCCACATGGAATCTCTGAAACCAGGCTTAGTTTTCTTTCATCGAGCTATAGTTTTTGAGACATCGGTATTATAGAAAATAAGAGTTTTTATTGTTTGTTCATTAAGCAGATACAACCATTGGTTTCTCCTTCTAATGTCCTTCTTCCACCTCTCCATATTAACTCGGGTCTGATGAAGGAATTTGTTACTGCTCTGAATAAGGATAGTGTTTGTTTCAACTTTCTTGTTACAAAGTTCCCACAGAAAACTGAAGCTAAGATAACAGCAGGTGTTTTCGTGAGCTTATGCAGGATGAGACCTTTACTCAGTCGATGTCCGAGTTAGAGAAGTCAGCATGGTTGGCAAACAAAAAAGTGACAGAAAACTTACTTAACAAGAAATCTGAGAACTATAAAGAAATTGTGGAGAAAATATTACAACATTTTAGAAATGTAGAATGAGTGTTAAAGTGCATTTTCTCAACAGTATTCATTACTTCCCGGCTAATATTGGTGCAATGTGTGAAGAACAAGGTGAGCGGTTTCATATAGACATAAAAACCATGGAAATCACTATCAACGTCATTGGGATGTGTCAATGATGGCTGATTACTGTTGGTGTTTGAAAAGAGACAAAACTTCGAAAAAATGAAGCTTTCCTCTTCCTAATAATGAAAAAAAGTTTAGAAAGACACAATTATTGTCACATCTCTCTTTTTTCAAAATAATCATTAATATTTAAGTTAAAATGGACCCCATAAAAGCAGTTTTGTCTTGGATATGTCTTAATAATATTTCATAGAAAATATAAGCACATTGTTACATTTGATAAGATTTTGTTTAAAAATCTATTCTGACAGAGTAAAACTGAAAACATGTTTGAATTCAGGTCATTCACATATATAAAACAAGATTTTTTGTTTTGTTTTTTGTAGACTTATATTATTATATGAGACATCAAAAAATTAAACATGTGCTAATTTAAAATTTAATGCGAAGATACCCCTCGTAAGATGTGAAAATACGGGGATAGTTAGGCTTAAGCTGTATATGTTCTCACAAAGCTTATTTTCTAAGTATCAATATTTTATGGTGACAAGTCTTTCTGGTATTAACCATCATTTGGCAGTTTAAACACGAGCGTTTCAAATGACAAAAACTTCAATTAGTGACGTGATTCAGTTCTTTTTATTAGAAGAGAAAACAAAAACGAAATTCATTGAGTGAGGCATGTGCTTCCTATGACTTCCGGTGAATAAATTGAAGCGTAACAGAACAAGCATCGAGGACGCACAACGTCCTGGAGCTCCAAAATCAGCTGTGAGGCTAGAAATGACCCATGCAGTTCATTATATTGCTTTGGCTGACGGACGAGTGAAAGTGCGTGTTGTTTTATTTACGTAATTATTTACACGTAAATAAAAGTTTGCGCAAGATGGCTGATGTGTCTGCTCACTCCGGAGTAAAAGCAAAATCGCATGCGAAACCTCGGTCCACTGTTTGGAAATGTTAAAGAAGAGTCCCACCGAATTTTACAGTATATTGTGATTATGAACGAAACGTGGATTCATTTCTATACACAGCAGTCTTGAACAATGGACTGCAAGGGGCAAACGTGCTCTGGAAAAGACAAAACGCGCTGAAAGGGTGCTGACTTCAGTTTTTTTAGTACGGAAAAGGGATTTTCTTGTTTGACTACTTAGAGAATAATGTACATCGCTTTCGGAGAGACTAAAGTAGCGAGGCAGATAAACGCCCGTGAATAGCCAAATGAAGGTGTTTTACCATGACAATGCGATGGTGCATTCAGGACAAACTGATCGAATTACCATTTGAAATGCTTCCGCGTCCACCCTATTCACCTGATATCGCTTCCTCAGATTAACATTTGTTCCCGAAACTGGAAATTTTCCTACCTGGACGTAAATTTAAGTCAAATAAAGCGGTCATACAGAAGGTAAAGGAATATTATGAGGGCCTCGAAGAAATCTCTTCCAGAAGGGAACTACGAATCTGGGGAAACGTTTGAGCAAATGCATTCGACGTCGAAAAACAATGTACACTGCAAGACTGAACTTGTGCTCTTTAATATCAAACCAAGTTGCTTACCAAAACACCCTCGTAAACTGAATATATATTTAATGCTTTGGCTATAGATGGCACCATCTTATTAGATAACATGAATACAAATGAAGCAAATCCATATAATTTAGCAACCTCTTCTGCCTGTTTTGTATTTTTTTTTTCTTTGTGTAAGAGCGATAAACGAAAAATGATTTATTCATTTGATCCCCATGTATTAATCTATAAAACATACTTTTTTCATTTTTTTTTAGAATTTCCTACAATTGTCTCCTGCAGATCGATAAAAGATCATTCGTCAGGACTATTCAAAACTACAGTACTTCCCTCATCCATCTCTATTTCCTGGTATTCGTACGCCCGAGGTAACCATGGGTTCCTTTCACTAATGAAGCTTCTGCTATTTAAAGAGCTAAAGTGAATGGGTCGAGGAGAAAATTTTTGACTGGGAAAAGAAATAAATGTATAACAAGATTCTTAATAGATATTTTGTGAGGTAAACATGCCATTTCATTTTTATAACTGTTTTCACTTCACATATTGAAAAATTTTATGTGTAGACATGTTTATTTCTTTCTCATTCTTAAATATATCCATCGAGATAGAAAAGACATTTTGCCTAACTTCCGGGCTCTGGAAATAACTGAAAGAAACCCTGAGCGACACCAAACAGCTTGTATTTAAGCTCTGGCACATAGTTGGCGCAAAGGAAATGACTTAGAAAAATAGAATTGTATAGCCAAAGAACTCAGGGGCAACTAATACATTTGAAACTAAAATAAAAAAAAAAAAAAAACTTTGGAAGGGGGGGAATGTTATGTTACTTATTTACCGTATACTCATGTATTGTTTCAGTTACTTCAAGACTCTTGATTTTAATTGCATACGGGTGTAACAGTATTTATGGCAAGTGCAGGCAATTTAAATAAATAAACAAATTGGAAATGCCAACAGGATTTTACTTTAGCTTGCTATGAAAAAAAAAATTAAAAAAAAGCAAGTTTGTGTTGGGACTACTCCCCCAGTATCAGTACATGTTATCACATTTGGGTCAGGGTGAAGGAACTCCCGTCAGTTGCTGGGCAATCTTTAATATCGCGCAGTTTCTTCATACTAGGCGCATTACTGCCGTGGAAAAATGACACGGGCTGGTGAACGGCTGTGCAACAAGGAGTTTCCTGCCACCAGGAAAGTTTTCAGCATCAGGTTAGTTCTCTGTAATTTGTAAACTTTACTTTCAGGGTCGGGGTTGCTTTCATTAAAAGTCTTGTCACGCAGGAGCTGCGTAAACTAAGCGAATTCCTCACTTGGTAGAGTAACTTTAGGAAAAGAATATAAAATCCAAATTAGACCTTATTTATTAATGAAATGACATAAGTTATGGCATTACTTGTGGTATTAGGGCGATAAAATTAGAATTCTTGCAATCTATAGGTATAAAAAAGGGAAAACGTTTTATAATAATATTATTATTGAAATTAAACCACAAAAATGAATGGTATACTATTAATTAAATGAAACATATGCCCACTGATAGACAAAGCTATACTGTGTGGGTATTTTTAAATGTAACCATATTTATGGACTTACCCCTTGATATCATCTTTACATTCACTAAAATAGAGAGAAACAACAGAAAATTTCGAGTTACGTTGTGTATTTAAGATGATGTTCATATGTTTCAATAAAACAAAAACATGTTACTATTTAAAAACAATTGCAATGTACTAAGTAAATAAAAACAATCGAAAGTTACATCGATTTTCAGTGGCTTTGAAATTTAATTTAAATGTTATTAACGTGTAACGTAAACGTTTTGTGAAGGTTATTACAGAGCGCTCTTACATACAAATACAATTTTCATACACATATTAGATTAATATTTCACATTTGATATCTTCACAATACTTTTGTTAAATATAAAACATGTGCACCGTTATGAATACAGTTTATGCGGTGAATTAATTTGTTCTTTTATATTAAAACAATATAGAGAAAATTAAACGCAAGCAAGCTTTTTAAATTTCAGTAGTCAAGCCATACCACGACTCTTAATTTTCACAAACTAATTTTTATTATTTTATTTAAATGGTTAATGGTAAGAAACAAATATTGGTGCCGCTAGAGCGATTTTTAATTTTTATGTTTCAAATGAGTATCCCTCCTAATGACCCGACTACTCTGATCTTCAGGAACTATTTTTCTTGTTTTATTTAAATGGTATATGTGAAGTTTCGTTGCGAAAAAGCAAATATTGGTGTCGCTAGAGTAATTTTTAAATTTTGGGTTTCAGGTAACTCCCCCTCCTAATAATCTGATTTCACTAGCTTTCAGAAACTATTTTTTTTTTGTGAAAAAACAAATATTGTTCCTGATAGAACGATTTTTAAATTTCACTTCAACCCCCGCCCGCTTTTCAGGTATACTCCTCCTAATTGCCCGATTGCCCTGATTTTGGAAAATTACTTTAATCAGTTTATTTTAAAGAAATATACACAGTTTCGTTGAAAAAAAATGTGGCCACTAGAACGATTTTTAATGTTTTCAAAAAAAATCGCTTTAAGTTCCATCCCCAATGGTCCTATTTGCTGGTTAACGAACTCGACGAATCGTTTGTTAATTGATGGTTTATGCCGAATTTCGTCGAGAAAAACAAAAATTGCGATCACTAGAGCGTTAAGATATATAAATACACACATTTTTTCCCAGTCATTTTCGGTGCCTTGAAGATAGAATCGGTGAAGATGAAAAAAATATATTTTTCAAAAATCGTTTCATAAGCATAACCGCAATAGATACAGTGCGGAATTCGCTAAAACTCAATTTGAGTAATATTTATTACAATCGTTTTTTGAATTTGCTAAATTAAATGTAATATATAATCAGTGAAATGTACGTTAAACCCATTCTAAATATGCATGTCAGTTTTATGAAGGTAGCGTAGCGTGTAATTTTAATTTATGAAGCTGTAATGATCACGAAGGTTAACCCTTGCCGTAACAAACGTTTTGGACGTGACGTGAGCTACAGCTGATCAAAAGCGCGCAAGGTTTATTTACAGGAACATCCGTGTATCTGATTCACCTATCACATTCCTTGCGCTGTAGTTTTATTACGTAACTTCAACTCCGGGTTACATCTTCGCGGTTGCTGATTGTTTATGCTTGAAGAAGCCGGTTGTTAACTTAGCATGACAGCGTTTCGGTTCATGTCAACCGGATACGTCAGAGGGCTCTAGTAAGCTTCCGTTTTCTTTTATTTTGGCGCGCTGAAAGGTAGCATCTATCTTGTGAACAATTAATTATTTCCATTCTGCTATTTATGTGAATCTAATGTGTCATCGAATGTAATACGTATCCCAAATTTGAAACTTAATATCAAAAAAATTAACAGAATAACAAATGAAAAAACAAATAAATTTACATATTGTTGAATGACGTCAAGCCTGCCCGCTTCATAAAACAATCAGAACATAGAATGTATAAGTGAACTATTGTTACATCTTGAAGCAGGTAGGACAAAATGCATCACTCGTGCTTTTGTCAGGACAGTTGACGTAGGTCAAAGAAGAAAAATTTATTTCTTATGGTGTCACTAGTCACAGGTTGTCCGTTTTTCCTCCTTTCATGTACAAATCGCAAAATTTTTTCTTCAATGTCAGGATGTCTTCCTATGTGAGGACCAGTGAATTTCTTCCTACTGGCTTTAGTTACAAATAATGTCAATTTCTGTTGCGAACGTTGCTCTCAGCTGCATTGAAATTTCTTCCTGTCTTTCTGTTAACATAAAGAATTACTTTACACTTGAAGGTAGCATCATAAGATGTTCTGTTTGTCCTCCATTTCGTGACTACCTACTATTTATACGCTCTATACAATAATAGCCAACAATAAACGTAACGAAGTCGAGAATTGCAGCAAAGCATTATGACTAATAAACGATAAATTTGAATGAAGGTACCGGGGAACCACAGAATGAATTTACACCTGAATGTAATGCGCGTCACAATTTTGAATACTACATTAAATACCCAAATGGAATGCTCGTTTGCCAAAGGATAACTGTAAAGTACTTTGATGTGATTAGTTCTTTGTTAGGACAAATCACAGCATAATTCGAAAGCAACGACCAAAGAATCATTCATAAGTTTTCAATTATTGTCCATTGACAGTGTCCGAAATTACATAAGTGATTGAACATCTCAGATCAAGACATAATTATCGCACGATTTAAAAGTATATTAAAATATAATTATAATTCGTAAATATTACTAAAATGAAATAGTTTTTAAATTAGAATTGCTTACCTAATGAAATAAGTGCAAAATTACAAAAGTTAACGTACAACTAAACATTTAGATTATTTGTGACGTTATTCAGTAGGAATCCCTCTCGAGCCCAGCAAATTCCTGTATGACCGAAATCGTTGCAATTCCCTTGCAGTACGCTGCTTACCCGCACCTTCACTCTCCGGCTAGGCCACCAGTACCTCTGGTTAGGCAGCCTAATTCAGCAACAGCCTCCTTATTATGAGCTAGCCCCGAGCATTAACTTAGGTCAACACCCAGCGTTTGAGGAATTAACCTCTGCCATCAAGGTACGTGCCTATGGCATTTGACCGCCACGGGTGGCCGAGGTCGTTAAGGGGCGGAATCGTGAGCGGAAGGTCGGGGATTCGAATCCCTCCAGGACCGTCCTCCCTTACAGTTTTTTTTCCAGGTTTTCCTTAGTCCTCATAACTGGCAAATGCCGGGGAGGTACCCTAAACTTAGGCCTGAAAAGTTTCCTTCCTTAAAAAAAAAAAATATCCTTTCCCAATTTATCATTTCATTTCATGTATCTTAGGTGTTCACCGCCTGTGGTGCCTTGGTAGTAAAAACGTGCGTTAAACACCATTCAAAAAAAAATTATGGAGGTTTAATATTAGAAACTGCCCCATACCTGCACATGTGCACCGATTCCCCTAAAAATTACGGCGGAATACAACTAGCATGCTCTAAGAATGTATGAACATAAGAATCGGATATTCCGCATTAGATATTTCATCCCAAAAAAATGGCAATTCCTTAGACCGGCTCAACCCTCGCTAAAATACAAAGTAATCTAAAACAAAAGAAGACGGTGTGCTCAGCAGAAAGAGCTCGGACCAAGCATGCCGAATATTTAAAGAAAATAAAAATCTGCAGTCAGTTACGGAGATAGGTATTTATTTATTTGCTGTAGCAAGAGTTAAGGCCATGGGCCCTTCTCTTCCACTCTACCAGGCGTAAAAACCAGCAAAAATACAGAGAACAATATACATAGTCATATTAAATACATAAAAAAAGCCAAATTAGAGATATATAAAGATAGTGTTAGAGTTCCAGTTGTTCTTCAATAATTTTTCTTGAGTACAGGGGGGGGGGGAGGAAGAAGAATAAGGAGCGAGTGATCTTACTGTTGTGATTCCTATAGGCGAGGTGATAATTTAATCTACGTTTAAACTGCTGTATTGTCCGACAATCTCTAACTTCAGGAGGAAGGGAGTTCCAGATTCTGAGAACTGACACGCTGAATGAGTTTGAGTAGAAATGTGTTCCGTGACGAGGGATAGACAGAACGACATATTCCGGGTTGGAGGTAGGGACAGGTATACGAAGAAGCGAGAGACGACATACTAAGGGGTGGAAAATCGGAGGATTTTGAACAGGAGCGTAAGGGAATGTTAAGCCCTACGTTCTTTTAGAGATAGCCATGACAGATGATTCAGTAGGGGTGTCACATGGTCAAATTTACGAGTGTTGAAGACGAAAGGAACACGGGCATTATCTGCCCAGTATTCAGATTAGAGTACAAGACATCACAATAATCAAAGTGAGGCATAACAAACACTTGAATGAGATTGACAGGTAGATCTTTTGTTACATGTTATAATGTTTTTTAAATAGTGTTTACCGCCCGTTTTTACTACTGAGGCACCCCAAGCGGTGGACACTGGTGATACATGAGATGAAATTATATATTGAGGAAAGGATTTTTAACATAGGAAGCATTCCAGGCCTAAGTTTAGAGTGCCTCCCCGGCATTTGCCATTGAGGAACACCTGCAAGAAACCTGTCAGGGAGGACGGTCCTGGTGGGAATCAAACCCCAGACCTTCCGCTCACGATTCTGTGCCTTAACGACTTCAGCCACCCGCTACTGCATGTTTTAATATATAAATCAAAGAAAATATTTTATTGTATGTAGAGGTTTCCTGATTGTGCCTTTCTAGATCGAAGTCTACATAAAAACTTTTTTTTTTTTTGCCCTAATGGTATGATTAATGTTTATGTTTCTATCAAAAAAATTAATATAGAAATTGTTCTTATTCTACATCCGGTTTCATATTTAAATATGCGAAAGAAGCAGAGACAATAGCAAGTTGTTTTTACGACATTTCTCTCAATAAAAATAAACAACAACTGTGGGCAATTCTTAAGCCGAAACTACACAGAGTATCTTTTGAAACTGTCATTATTACGGCGGTAAAGTATTACATAAAGTTCTACTTGATGCAATGCCGCTCTTGAGAACATTCTAGACCAAGTTCTTATGCCTGTTACGTAACGCTCATTTCCTCGGTGTCTTCAACTGTTATAATGTCACAATACATACATATACTTTCGACTAGCCTCGAACCATGGACTTTC
>CM060839.1:12775000-13035000 GCA_030762175.1 Metallyticus violacea | reverse complement strand
TTAGTCGTTTTGGGTTTTAAACTTTGAGTTAAATCTGTGTCAGTGAGCGATCTTTAAAGGGCACCAAAATTTGAAAGTTTGTCATCAATGCACAAGTAATAATTAAACTGGTTTAAACATTCTTTGTTACCATATCAACACACTCTTCTCCGAAACAAGTGAATTGCGGCATGAATTTGAAAGTGTTGGTACCTCTGACTGTTGGTGTCGATGAGGTTGGTCTTAGTGGTTCGCTGACTCTTTGAGGCGCCGTCCAGGGAGCTCGTGCTGGTGCTCAGGACATCGTGAAGCACCTCGCCGGTCGTGTAGAACTCCTTGAGGCGCTGTTCCCGCAGCTTGTACATCCTCGCCCTTATCTCTTTCTTCCGCCCGAAGTCTTCTGTCTGCTGCCACTGCAACACAACAACAGCCTGTCTTAGATAAGGCCGAGGGGAATGACAGAACGGGACAGGTTATTTGGTTTACACTTGGGGAACCTGTAGCGCATCTGAAAGGTACTCACGAACCCTGAAGTAAACCAGCTTTTTATCTTACAAAATACTTTACATTGTCTCATGTCACTATGAGAATAATAATGCTGTCAATTCGATGTCTCTAAAAACGTGAAGTACGATATAATGCATTACAACAAGTTCGTCACGCAGGAGCGCATTAAGAGTAGCTTTAAAAGGGAATGTAAAATCAAATTTAGCCTTTATTAATTAATGAAACGAAATAAGTTGTGATATTACTGGTGGTATTTTCGGGACAAAAGTAGAATTCTTGCAATCTATAAGTAAAACAAATCAAAAAATAAATAAAGGAATGAAATGATATGACATGGGAAAGCGAAAATTTGTGGGAAGAAAAGACCCATTTCTTCATTCGCCTAAGCGAGCAGGAAAATTTATGAAAATACTCAAGGTCGGGATTTAAACCCGGGACTTCCTGAATGCGAATCTGTTACCGCTGGCGTAACAACGGTCTTTGGCTAATAATAATACACCAACACTGCCTGGCATGGACCTTGTTGATGCATACGAACATATTTTTTAGCTTCATAGCT
Organism: Metallyticus violacea; assembly: GCA_030762175.1. Classification (NCBI taxonomy): domain Eukaryota; kingdom Metazoa; phylum Arthropoda; class Insecta; order Mantodea; family Metallyticidae; genus Metallyticus; species Metallyticus violacea. Next base: position 13,033,955 of record CM060839.1, on the reverse strand, counting down.
TAAATTATTTGAACAGACTTAACGACCGTGAACGCACAAGATCCCAATACCATAAAAAGATTTAGTAAACAGCTTGGCCATAATTTCTAGTCTACTGCGAGCTGTCTTTCGAACCTAACAGGGTACCGAAGGTCACGCTAGTGTCATGTTGCATATTGCAGAGTATTTAACTCTCGGCGTCGCAGTGTTTTGTTTTTTCTTTCCTTTCTAAGCCCCCTAGAGGTTGTTTAGCAAATACACAAGGGAGGCGGTCCTCGCTTAGTATGCACCTTTTATAGAGTTGGCCTGCTGGAGCAGCGGTTCCTTTCTCGACATCCCTTCTACAGAATGAGATAGCCATATTTTGTACTTTATGTGATCGACAAGCCTTGTTTTTATTCGCATTACTTTTAGATCTAATTATACATTTTGTATATGGCTAGAATAGTACACAAATATGTCCCAGAGTTTGTATCCTCCCCAACTACCAGATATAGACCGTTTATAGCTGGGTCAATGTGTTCGCCAGCCGCAGGAAATCTGTACACAATATTGCACAAAAGTACGGTCTAATACATAGAAGTGTATTAGTAAAATCCTTTGTTAGTATGTTCTTGTAACTTTCTGTTCAACGAAACAAGTACAACACTTGTAAAGTATTAGTAAAAAGTTACAAGTGACATCATATAGAGCAAAATGGAGGAACAGCTGTTTGCCGTAAGTCGCCATATCTTGAATTAGGCTATGCCCACTCGAATTTTAATGTACAGAGCGGATCATTCGTGCTAAATGAGTCTCGTATTTTTTCTTAGATTTAATTAAAATTTAAACAAGTATGTATCTATAGTAATTAAAGCATAATAATCCACTTTGAGACCATGGTCACATTAGGCAATATTTAAGAACATCAATTTCAACCGTCTAGAGATGGCAGAAGAGTCGACCTTTTCAATTGTTCTCGGTTATTTATTTTATTACTAAATTTGATAATTTATATTTATTTATTTGTTTATATTGCTTGACAGCCACATTCTCATTATAAGTGAACAACTGGGAAAATGTGTCAAAAGAGATTATTTTAAGAGAGAATGAAGAGTGCAACAAATTATTTTCATGGCATGTAGCAAGAAGCTTAAAAAATACATTAACTAAGATGCTGGTCTGAAATATGCATTTGAAACAGGAAACGACAATATCAGTCATAAGACGTACTTTAATTGCCTTAACCTAACTTTATCATTGTACACAAATATTTATACTTGCTTTATACATATTTCTACTGATCATTATTGTCCCTTTTGCTAATATTTAGCACATTTGGGTCAACTGACTCCTGAAATCATTAAAAAGACAGTCAAATTTGTGCTAATATTTGAAGTTACCAATATCCCTACACTTGTAGAGAAATCTATACAAGTTACCGACTACTCGTATTAATACTTCTGTGGAACAAAACAATGGAAAATCGCTTGTACATTTGTATATATATATAGAGTTGTATAGTAAAAGTGTAGCGGGAACGTTTTTGGAACACAATTCTACTAATAACTACAAGCTACAAGTGCATACACATTTAATGTATTAGCCCATACTTTTGAGGAACAGGATCCCTGGTTGTGCGTCAACACCGCGGTCTTCCAGGAACTTTGAGGTTGTGTCCGAATTGATTTACGGCTGTTGACACATAACCTTTGACGAGCTGGAATGTAAAGACAGGGCTCGGCCGCGCAACCCTGCATGCCATTGTTTACGACGATTTGAATATGGAAAAATGTGCGCTCAATGCGTTGCACGTGATTTGAACAGGCACAGAAAGACAAAAGGGTTGAAGTTTGTCGTCGACTACTGGAAATGCATAAAGAAGATTCGGAATTTTTGGGAAGCTGGTGAATGTGACCACAAGAGAAAAAAGTGTAATCCATGCAATGGAAACACCCAGGGAGTCCCCAGTCCAAAAATGTTCGTGTTGCTCCATCTGCAGGCAAGCAGATGATCATCTTTTGGCACACTTCAGGCTTGCTGCTAATGGACGACTTCCTTAAGGAACGACTGTCAACAGCGAGACCCCTACACGGTATACACGCAGGACTTGGCAACGGCGACAAGGGAAGTGGTCGACAGGAGTGTTGCTCCAACATGACAATGCGCGGCCCCACACCAGCAACACGACCGCAAATTTAACATCGCTGTTGTGTCGCACCCACCATATACACCGGAATTCGCTCCGAGAAAGCTATTGGTGGCGTACTCCCAAACAATGATTTTGCAATGTGATGATGGGCATTGACCTTACCAGGGAACATACTGAGAGAGTCCAATTGCATTGAACCATGTTGTATAATAAATAAGGACCAAAATCTAGTATTGTAAATCATTTCAGAACTCTACTTGAACGTTTCTAAATACCAGGGCGTTACCCCCCCCCAAAAAGGGGGGGTTTGCAGCATTTCATGAACTAGGGTTACTAATCAGCCGGGATTGAACCCCCGATCTTGAGTTTAGACGGTAAGTACGGTTAGTATTAGCTATTTCATTCCGTTGAGCCTGTTACAGGGTCGAATTGTACTGGACTGGATTGTTTGGGGTGCAGGTGGATATTTCAGTATTTCAGCCTTGTTCACGGCTGGCCGTTTGGGCCCACGCTCCCAATTGAGACAATCTGGAAAGGGAGACATATTTTCAGATAGAACATCCCGAACCCGACTGTTTTACTATAATTATTATCTAATGGTCATTTAACACATCTTATTTAACTTTATAACTATTTTAATAATATTTAACGCCCGTTTTACTTCTGAGGTATCACAGGCGGTGAACACTGGTGATATATGAAATGAAATGATATATTGGGAAAGGATTTTTAAGGAGAGATTAATTCCAGGTTTAAGTTTCAGGGTACCTTCCTGGCATTTGTCACTTATGAGGACTGAGGAATACCTGGAAAAAACCTCAGGCATAGAAGACGGTCTTGGTGTAGGTCCTGGTAGTGTTGTGGTAGCCATACTTGCCTTCTAAACCCATAGTCGCGGGTTCAAACCCGGCTAGGATCGATGGATATTTCGGGTGTGAAAATACAAGTATGGCTTCCTTCGGAAAGGTGGGTCCCGTGTCGTACATAAAAAAATCACAGTCTTGGTGGGAATCAAACCCCAGACCTCCCGCGCACAACTCCGCACCTTACAACCTCAGTCACCGTTTTTTTTTTTTTTTGATTGATTTATTTATTTATGAACGCTCTTTAACATCTCAGGTCATCAGCGTTCCATTCACTTCAGAGCGTGAAACGGCCGACAAATTTTACTCAGAGGCCTCTCTTTCAGGCTTGAGGTTCTTTTTCGTGCCGTAAATGTACGACACGGGACCCACGGCTTTACTTCCCTTCCTAAGAAAGCCATACTTAGGATTTTTACGCCCGAAAAAAGTTCATCGGTCCTGGCCGGGTTCGAACCCGCGTTCTTGGGCGACCGACCACCAGAACCGACTCGGCCACCGTGGGGGTGAAGAACTTTTTTAACGCAACAACACTCAATCTGTGTAAAACCGAAATAAACTTTCCTGGGAGAGCACCTGATGCGAAGTGACGTTTCAGGTGGGGCATACATTTAATGACTCTTATGGGCAAAAGGCTCCTGGTACCATTTTCTCTCACCTCAGTCAATAAAATACTCTACAAAACTAAGTGGGATATTCGTTTGTAAACCAACAACCCTGCAGATAATAATCGAAAACAGAAGTTCCCGTCATGTAAAGGTACACATAAAACGCTATAAGCAGTAGTAAAAGGAAATTAAACGATTAACTTTTTGGGGCAGCGCAAATCAGCAGCTGCTGAAGGATTTGATTGCATTTATTTATGAACGCTATTTAACATCTCAAGTCATCAGCGTCCCATTCAATGCAGGGCGTGAAACGGCCGACAAATTTTGCTCAGAGGCCTCTTCTTTCAGGCTTGAGGTTCTTTTTCATGCCGTAAATGTACGACATGGGACCCACGGCTTTACTTCCCTTCCGAAGGAAGCCACACTTAGTATTTTTACGCTCGAAAAAAATCCATCGACTCTGGCCGGGTTTGAACCCGTGATCTTGGGTTTAGGAGACAAGTATGTCGCTGAAGAAAATAAAAAAAATTTTTTTTTCACTGAGAAAACACTTGTGCAGAGATCCCTTCACACGAAAATATCAACTTTACTTGATAATTCATTCCTGAAGCTGATCCCTGAATTACTTTGTGTTACATGACCCGAATCTGTTAATAGAATGCTATCAGTTAGTTAGCTGGATGTGGACTCTAAAAGAAAGTTTACTTACGAAGCAAAATCAAAGAAACATTGCTACAGAAAACGCTACCGACTTATCGCATTCCACCGTTCTAAAGCCAAGATCAAAGCAGAAACTTGTCACTGCCAGGCACGTCTGTGGAGCTTTGAAGGAACCAGATAATTCTCAGAAGAAATGCTAATGACGTTACGGAAATAGTTGCCTGTCGCTTATTGTATGCAATTTATTTCTCAGAACGATTTCCTTGCGGCGAGGGCCGGACCACGGAACGCTGCAGAAACTAAAAAAGGCCATGCCTACATGCCAAGACGTCGAAATATTTCTTTTAGTCATTCAACATTCCACAGTCGAGCACCCCTTGGTGTTGGGTGCATTTTGCTATCAATGTTCAAGCGAATATTTCTAGAGGAGTGAAATATGGAAGGAGCTTGCGACAAATACACGACTAGCCACTTTATAAAGGCGTTTTATAAATATAATTTTACATGCTAGTAATTGTGAAAATGTGTTGTAGAATTAAACGATATCCGGTCATCCAATTATTGACAAATGACGCGGCGGCGGAAACTTCATACCAGGGTCACTGAGAAAGTTTTGAAATGAGGAAAGGTGAATGTTGAGCCACTTAAAAGAAATGTGGCACGTGATAGCTCCATCCCTTACGAGTAAAACGACACCAAATTCCAGCAAATAACCCTCCCCCCATCGTTACGGTGGAACTGGAGAGAGAGAGCAGTTTCACATTCTGATTCTTTGTGATTTCCAGAGTGGGTTAAATGAGTTCCATAACCCTCGAGCGCTTGCAATAGGCTTTTGGGGAATTTGCTTTATCTACGGCAACAGTTTTCCACTAGTTTATGGAATTTAAAAGGGGCCGAACTGCAGTGCAAGATGAGAAGGGAGAGGGCGTCCACCAAAGGCAGTGACTGAAGAAAACATTGTCGCGATGGAAAATATGGTGGGCGAAAACAATCGCGTATCAAAAATCCTGCACGATCATCTTCGTGTCCGGAAGGTTTACTCCTGTTGGGTAGCCTACAACTTGACAAAGCACAAAAGCGCATCCGCGTCGAACGGTGTGAAGAAATGCTGCAGATATTCGTAGGAGGGAGCTCAAGGCGTGTTTCTGATGTCACGGGAGGTGAATTTGACCCGGAGAACAAACGACAGACGGCAGTTTGGGATCTTTTCAGATGACGATGCACCAACGAAAATGAAGAGGGGCCGAAATGCTGGTGGCCACAATTCCTCTGGAGGAGCAAAGGACGGTACCACTCAGTCCCGCCAGGAGCGTCCTCCCTGACTGAGGTTATTTCCAGGTTTCCCTCTGTCCTCATAAATGGCAAATGCCGGGGAGGTACCCTAAACTTAGGCCTGGACGCTTCCCTCCTTAACAAATATCCTTTCTCAGTGTATCATGTATCATCAGTGTCCACCGCCTGTGGTGCTTTAGTAGTAAAAACGGGCATTAAAATAATCCATGGTTTTGTTGGCATTACAGCAATCATTAACAATAGAGGGTTTCATAAATAATTTGGGTTTTACTACATTCACAGCTTTATCGTTTAAAATAATAGTTAAATCGTATGCATACAAATAAGTTCAGATTTGGCTCAGAAAGAGATAGAGGAAGATCAATAATATAAATAATAAAGAAAACAGGCCATAATGTGTAACCCTGAGGAACTCCATGATTTACAAGTTTAAATTTAGATAAACTTCCTTTGAAATAGGTTGCCTGGTATCTATTATTGAAACAGAACCTTAAAAAATCTAGACTTTTACTCTGAAAGCCATAAAACCTAATTTCTGTAATGAAAAACAGCGTCAAAAGCCTAAGAACCCACTTAAGATGATGTTATCATCGTTAATATTTTCACAGCATTGCTTAAAATAAGACGTAACTGCATTTATGGCCATTTCTAATATCAAACTGTCTTTTGTTAAACAAATGATAGTAACTTAACTGGTTGAGGGGAAGGAGAATATGCTTTATTGATGCCAACTAGCTCACGGCACCATTCTAGAGCGCAGAGCTTATAAACAACCTAACAATAGAGGATTTTTTTTTGCTATATCAAGCTCCGGAGAAAACCTAGCAGTAATGGAAAAGGTTGAGTCGAAAGTTCGAAATATATTGAAATTAGATCAGAAATAAATAATTATTGTAGACGAAATAAACAGAGTAGTCATAAAGTTAGCTGTTATTGTATAATTATAATATATCATTTACGAAGACAACTTAAAATTAAAAACAAAATAACGGGGACTATGCATTCTCGCAATGCCTGAGGGTAACTGCAAGAGTGTTTTGTTACCATTCTTCGCAGCAGGTCTTCGTCCTTTATGAGGGAAACATCGGATCCCACGTCGGCCGACATGGTCACTGCTCCTCCACCTGTCGAACAAACAAGAGAACTACATTAATTGAGATTCTCGCCGCTAGAGCGCTTCTATCTACACAGCGTAGTGCAGCGCGCAGTAAGCTGGTTTTTGCTTTATCAGAGATTGGGGGAGGAGGTTTGTACACGAGTAAAATAAACATCATAAACATATTTTGAATAATTTTATTATAGGAGTACTGAGTCAAAGCTTTATGTGTAAATTGCTCTATGATGATGATTTGACGAAGGAAAAAAATCTGGAAAAAAGTTAGTTTTCCAGTTTTGGGGGTGGACACTTTTTCTCTATCATGTAACATCACCCTACCGCCACGGGTGGCCGAGGTCGTTAAGGCATGGACTCGTGAGCGGGAGGTCTGCGGTTCGAATCCCGCCAGGACCGTCCTCCCTGACTGGGGTTTTTTCCAGGTTTTCCTCAGTCTTCATAACTGGCAAATGCCGGGGAGGTACCTAAACTTAGGCCTGGAACGCTTCCTTCCTTAAAAAAAAAAAAAATCCTTTCCCAATATATCATTTCATTTCATGTATCATCAGTGTCCACCGCCTGTGGTGCCTCAGTAGTAAAAACGGGCGTTAAACACTACTCAAAAAAAAAAAAAAAAATGTAACATCACAATACAAATACGCAAGCATGCAGTACAATGTGGGTGCGCGTTAATGATTTTAAATGCATGAATACAACTACACTTTGAACTAATAAATATATGAATATACCTAATTTTGAGTTGCAGTATTCAATAAAAAAATAACTTTTTCCCTATGAGGTCACAGTACTTACATACACAGCAAAATTAAAAAAAAAAAAATACTATTGGCGAACATTGACATAATTAAATACAAACAAGAAATGCAGACTCAGAAGGGAGTAGTGTTTTTCTGGTTCAATATATATGTGGACATGATGCAAAAAGATCTAAAATTTAGTTCACAATATAGTTGCAATTTTGCTATTTATTTTGTTTTGAAAAGTGTATCGATGACACTCTTGCATGGTGTTTCATCACACTCCCTAAGAAGACACCAATAGCAGTCACCCATCATCGAAGGGTTCCAGTGCCCTTGATGGCGATATTTCATAGTAAAGATGTCTTGGTGAAAGCGCTCACCCTGCTCATCGTTTATATGCCCAAATTTTCCTGGAAGTCCAGATCTGAATGTAAAAAGTGAATTTTAAGCGACATTCTACACCCCATGTTCCTGTTAAGTCTCCAACAGATTATTCACCAAGGAAATATAGTTATTATATTTTCTAGCTGACAGGTTGATGGCATTTTGAATGTTGATCTCGTCACAAGTATCTAACCCTGAAACGGTAAGCCAGGGAAGTACTTTATTAATGAAGTTTGTAACGCTTTTAGCTGAGCTCATGTTGAAGCCCTAATACTTATGCTTTATTTACCCCTAGAAAGTCAAAGGGTTTCAGTGTGCAACAATAAATTGACATGCTTGTCCCCCATAGACTCGCAAAATTTTTCAAACACTCTAGACCTAACTGGTCTTGCTTTCACATAATTTATCATTTTAATAGTCGTACTTAACACAGATTCTAAAAGCCTCTCTTCAACAGTTATCAATAATTAACGCCCCTCTCTGCAAGAAACAATGACTTGTCATTATAGTCGGGTTGCCTACTTTCACGAAACTTATAAACAACACTTAAAACATAAAAGTCAAAGACTGGTGTTATTCTAGTCTTACTAGAACAGAATATAATACGGTTGACCCACTAAGGAAACGACATTTTAATTTGCTGGTTTAGAAAGGAAATTCTAGACCCCCTCTATATTTATTTATACGTTGTAATGCAGTTTTTTGTCGCTTTTTGCGGAAGAAACTGCAGTGCATGTGCACCTTGTTGGGAGAGGTGACGTCATTCCTCTTCTGGTTTGCTTCCCACTCGTCTCGGCCTACGGGATCAAGTCTCCCACTCGGCCATTTCCGAAAAACAGAAACTAGCACTGAAGATCTCTTCTACAGCTGGATACGCACAGAGGTTAAACATTTGATGACATAGAAATTAGACGGTTAATTATGGCATCCAGTACCTACATGGATTTTCCTTCTAGGTTAGGTTTAAAAAGGAAACTTTTATAAATGAATGAAGGACGCCCGCAGATTTTCATCTCAGTAGGGGCATGATATTTAATGATTTGAAATGTTCATGCTGTCATAATAGGTTTCTTTTTAGTTGCATTGATTTTTTAAATATATTAAAGCTTTTTGGTTTGGTTTTTATTAACATTTTTAGATTTTTTTAAAGGTCCTTTTTATTAATATACTCAATGAAACAAAAAATTAATTTTTTCATCTTATTTTATTTTATTTTTCCCTTGTGGTTTCCATGAATCACAATAAAAACACTACACGAACACTTTAGTTAATTTTCATACTTGGTCATTTGCCCATGCGGGACAGCTCTGACAGTTCTCATTTCGTTCTCAAGCTTGGAAAACGGCCGAAGTGAAGTCAGTATGAATTCAGTGACTCTCGGAATATATGGGCTGTTCTTGTATGTTACATGACAGTGTGTTAGACGAGGTAATACAGTGCGTTAATATGGCTCAATTCAGGTATATTCCCTAAAGAGTGTTTATTTACGATTCGTACATGCTTACAGAATCAACTCGTTATGTACGGTAATTGTTTCAAGAGAGATTCCTTGATATTCAATTTCCAAGTCAAACTTCGATTCACAGATTGGTAAATAAATTTCGTGAAACGGAAGTATTCCTGATAAAATCGTTTACACAGCCACAAGTAGTACATCCAGAAGAAACGTTAGATAACACTGGGACGTGCTCTAGAACGTTCTCGTAAAAATCTTTCTAAACAAACGGTAATTTCCCATTCCTCTGTTTGAAAGTACACAAAGCTACTTAAGTTCAAACCATATAAAACTACTGTAATGTAAGAACATAAACCGGGTGACCCTGCATCTAGGAGTAGATTTTGTGAATGGTTTTGAATAGTGTGCATGACGGAGAAATTGACCCTAATCTAATTCTCTTCACGGACGAATCTTGATTCTACCTGAGTATATTAATTAATTCACAAAACACCGATACTGGAGTTGAGAAAAACCTAACCTGCTTCACGTAGAACCCCTGCATGATCAAAAGTTAGTACCGTAGTGCACCATTAGCGGCGAGAGAACAATAAAACCTGTTTTTGTTTTTGTTTAAAGGAACAATTATCAGTGATAATGTGCAACTTTTTTAATTAACTGAGAGAATGTAGGTTCGCGTCTTTCCAACAGAACTCTGCAACGACATATACACCCATGTGTCCTTGCATGCAATGCACGAAATATTGCACGATATTCGCCACTGACAACATAGGCCCCCTCGATTCCCCAATTTAACGACCTGCGATTTTTATCTCTGGGAAGCAATAAAGAACACTGTGTACAAGTCAAATCCACACACATCAGATGAACTGAAAATAACATTCGTGAACAAATGTATTTCTTTTCTCAGAGGGAACAGCAGAGAGTAATGGGTAATTTCATACTCCGATGTTAGAAATAAATTGAAAAAAAAAAAAAAAAAAAAAAAAACGGGGGTGCAGTTCCAGCATCTTATTGCTTGATAATGATTGTAGTTGTTTTGTTTTATTTACGAACGCTTTTTAACATCTCAGGTCATCAGCGTCAAATTCAATTCAGGGCGTGAAACGGCCGACAAATTTTGCTTAGAGGCCTCTTCTTTCAGGCTTGAGGTTCTTTTTCGTGCCGTAAATGTACGACACGGAACCCACGGCTTTACTTCCCTTCCGAAGGAAGCCACACTTAAAATTTTACGTTCGAAAAAAATCCATCGATCCTGGCCGGATTTGAACCCGCGATCTTGGATTTAGAAGGCAAGTATGGTTACCACTTGATAATGGTGAGTAAAGGTACCTTTTAAGTGTTTATTAATAACTTACGCGGCAATCATAACTGCCGACTTTCTGACCCTTGTCATTTCCACGTCACTGCAAGTGTAAACGTCTTAAGAATGCCTTCAATTTGTTTTAAAACTCGCGATTTCCAGGCCGCCATTTATACCTAGACCTTGGATTTTAAGGCAAGTGCCCGTTTAGTTCCTTTAGATGGTTTGGGAAATTGATGCAGATGTTAATGAACCATGAAAAATCAGGCTTACGAAGGTATTTAATATTTTTTTCCAGTCCTTTTGCCCAAAAACTACCTAAAAAGATATTTTTAAAAATTAATACAGTTTAGTCATTTATTTTTAAATTTGTCTCACACACAGAAGAGCTCTACAGGCGAGTTCAAGAGGAACAATTGACATGCCTCTGGTCAATTGTTTTGAATTTTTTTAACGAAATTGTTCAATTTACCTACTCTAATTTCGTTTTTATTTTTCTTCTTTCTGTGCATGATTTGCTGCTGGTATCCTGAATTGATTTCTTACCAGCACGAAGAGAAACGTTGCCGTAAGACAAGTTTTTGAAAGCTTCTTTAGTTTTGTTCCTGGCTGGTGGATTACAATAAATTTTTATGATAAGAAAAATAACGTTTTGTCATTTGTGTAGCAAAAGGGTGAGAATTAAAAATTTTACTCGTTATGTAAACTGGATGATAAAATTTATTCGGGTTTTACATGGTTTCAGTTGGAACGAATGTCACAACTGCTAGTAAGCGCACCTTGCCTTGACGAGTATCGGCTTCGAGAGTACGATACTTTGTAGCCTAGCGAATGGTTAAATAACTAATACGACGGTATTTTGTAAACAAAATGACCTCTAACTAAACTCTCTCTATCCCTCTACGAGGCACACTCCCGCCCTCTACAGTGAATTCTCAGAACAATATTAAATACATTACGAGTATAACTGATGCTACTGATAGAAACCCGCTCCGCAATAGTTTCGCCATTCATTCAATGACTCGAGGCAAAGTTTGAATAAATTTTATCACCCAGCATAGCACAACTGCGTTAAAAATATATATATTTTTATTGTAACTTAACTTTACAATAGTTTGTTAGTTTAATGCGAAATGTACACATGGGGCTAGTTTCTCCTAAGCCCAAGGTCGCGGGTTTAAACCAGGCCAGGACCGATGATTTTTTTTCAGGCGTAAAAATCCTAAGTATGGCTTCCTTCGGAAGGGAAGTAAAGCCGTGAGTCCCGTGTTGGACATTTACGGCACGAAAAAGAACCTCAAGCCTGAATGAAGAGACCTCTGAACAAAATTTGTCGACCGTTTCACGCCCTGATTTGAATTTTACGCTGATAACCTGAGATGTTAAAGAGCGTCCATAAATAAACAAACAAAGACATTAAAAAATTTAAATTGGTACTGGTTTCTTGTTGTCACTTTCGGTTCCCGCCTGTGATAGGTGCACGAGTTGAGAATGTTCAGTTCCGCCTATAGCAAAATGATGACACTGACGAACAATATGCTGTTCTGAAATTCTACTGTCGTCTCAACAAATCTTCAGCTGAGGGCCTTTGCAATGTTACAGGAAGTCTATGGAGATTTTGTTCTTCTCTATCAAAGATGGTTTAAAATATTTAAAAAGGGGAGGCAGTTTAACGGCAGAAGACATTAACACAGCTGTAAGAATGGATCGTCGAATAGCATGAAGAACACCCAGAAGCTCTGAACATTTCGCCGGTATCCACTCACTCATTGCTGACGTGTTTACGCAGGTGGGTTCTAAAGACTACTGTGTGCAGTTGAGGATGATATTACAAAGAGATGCGGGTTTTCTTTCAAAGGTAAGCACTGCTGATGAAACTTCACTACAGCATTTCAATCCTGAGAGCAAACAGCAAAGCTCTGTGAGGTCACCAGTATAAAAAATAAAAGTGGTTATTTCTGCTGGGATAGTTTCAACCATCTCATTTGCTGATTCAAGAAATGGTTTACCAACATACATACAAAGGTAATTGGGCAGTACTACAGAGATATCTCACACTTGCCGGTTGGAAACTGCACCTCAATAATGCACGGCCCCATATTGCAAATGTTGTTGCTGAATATCTTATAAATGTTAATGTGAAGTTTGTTTCCCTTTCTCCCTAAAGTTCAGATTTAGCCTCCTGTGACACTTTCGTTTTCTTCTGTTGATGAAACACCTTTGTGGGAGATATTTTCCATCGTCAGAAGCAGTGGTGAAGGCTACGGTGGCATTGTGAAGTACCTGTCAAAAATTGTTTATCTTTGAAGACTGGCAGAAACTCTGGGACAGGTGTATAGCATCCAATGGGAAATGCTGAGAAAAATCATCAACATTATATGGATTTGTTTTTAAATCTGGGTTTAGGTTATGATTGTTTATTGGTCATTTCTGTATTTATTATTTTTCTCCTGAACTCTTACTTTGTGTTTAGTTGAGAAAGTACAACAGCGTTTTCTATTATAACATCACTGATCACATTAATACAATTAAATAAAACGCTTGGGTAAGGAGTTGGCGAGGATTGTCTAGTTCTATAATTACGTAAATGACAGATCTCTGTAAACTGTATATTGTGTTTTGCGCACTTCACACGAGAAGGAGAGAAGAAAATCGTAAAGAGACGCGTGTGGGTTCTGCACAATTACTATGTAAAATAAACATTTATGTAAGAGCAAATTTCACTGCACAAACACTCTCTCGATTTGCTAATTTTTCTGTGTTCATTTTCTTGGCAGCATATTCTAATTGTGTTTAACACCCGTTTTAACTACTGAAGCACCACAGGCGATGGACACTGTTAATACATGAAATGAAAAGATAAACCGGGAAAGGATTTGTTTTAAAGGGCGGAAACGTTCCAGGCCTAAGTTTAGGGTACCTCCTCGACTATTGCCATTTATGAGGACTGAGGAAAACCTGGAAACAACCTCAGTCAGGGAGGACGGGCCTGGTGGGAATCGAACCCCAGACCTCCCGCTCACGAGTCCTCGCCTTAACGACCTTGGCCATCCGTGGATGTTTGGCAGCATTTTAACACATAAGAACAGCCTGGCATGACTTGTAATAATAATAATAATAATAATAATAATAATAATAATAATAACGACGAAGAAAGGATCACGCTTTTTGTTTTAAGGATACTCAACAGAGATATAATAGAAATTTTCATGCTGAACCTCAACAGAATACAAACTGAGTTTTCTGAAAAACTGTATAGTCTATCTAAATGAAAATTTAGCCACCTATTAAGAAATTATAAAGTGTTAAATTTTGGCTAATCTTAATTTTATAATTACTTTAATAAACTATTAATAAAAGTATTAATTTTTTAACATTTTGTTACTTTAGGTGCACTTTTTCCATGATGTATTAATTTCAGCATTCTCAGATTTTGACATCCGCCTGCGATGGAAAACGGAGTGTGGCAACCAGGCCGCCATATTTAAATAAAATTATATTTGAGCATAATCTGCTAACGATGCAGTTTCATATAATGTACACAGACAAAAATCGATTTTTGACCCATAATCTCTAACAAAAACCCATAATATCAGTCAGTATTCATTATTACTCGATAGAACTGTAACTTTTTAGTGCTTTGGAGATTTTCCAGTAGTGAAAAAAAAAAAAAAAAAAAAAAACGAACTTGGAAGCTCTACGGTAATTTGGTCAGAATCATTTACAGAAATTCAATTCAATTGAGTTATTTTTTTTTTTTGAATGATTTATTTATCAACGCTCTTTAACATCTCAGGTCATCAGCGTCCCATTCAACTCAGGACGTGAAACGGCCGACAAATTTTGCTCAGAGCACTCTCTTTCAGGCTTGAGGTTCTTTATCGTGCCGTAAATGTACGACACGGGACCCACGGCTTTACTTCCCTTCTGAAGGAAGCCATACTTAGGATTTTTACGCCCGAAAAAATCCGTCGGTCCTGGCCGGGTTCGAACCAATTCAATTGAGCGGGTAGTGCCAACATAACCGCCACCAACCCCATTGTAAGATACAATAATGTATTAAATATGTAAATTATGTATGTGATGCATGTAATATTACTATGTATTGGGACTTGCAGATGATACCCAATAAATTAAAAAAAAGTGACAAACTTTAGCATAAATATCAGAATGCTCATATTCGGCAATAATTATTATTAGTGTTTTGGTAACATATACATGCTTTATAGTTGGTTATTTTATTAAAACAACTGCATAAATCTTTTCGGTTAATATTTCATGTCATTCTTATAATAATTCATAAACCTCAGTAGGAGTATGTAGGGAGTAGAGTCAATATATTAAATTATGCATTTCTATACTAATGCAGAGACATCTGTTGGAGAACACAGGGAGTTTCGTGACATGTACTTTTCGATCTCGCGAAATGCTCAAGTTATCCCTGTACTGAAATGTTTTTTTTTTTTTTTTTTTTTTCATTTCTATCAATGGAAACTAATGACGCCTGTATGTTTGCATCCAATATGAAAACATTTTAGGTTAAATTTAAAATAATGTTGCTAGCTTCTGGTACTCAAACTGTCTCCCTGCTGTTTGCTAAATTCTAGAAGTATTGAAAATACTCAATAGTTTTTATTACATGTTCCTTTAGTTCTTAACTATCTTTTCCTACAACTGCCTACATACTGACACTAGCATAAGCAAGGCCATAAACCACCACTAGTTGATTATGTCGTGCCGCTCCGAGCCGTCTATGTATCTTCCAACAATTATTTACAAAGTTACAGTTAATTTTACTATAAAATAATTCTTGCTCTTAACTTCAGGACATCTACAAAGTTTCTCTGATGATGCAACCGAAACAATTCTCTTGTCACAAACACGTGCTGCAGAGAAAACAAAGGAATGTCAAGCCGGAATCTGTTAGATGCCTTGATTTGTCATTGTCACATATACACGACTTTGAGTAATGAGTACATTTTGTCCCAAGGTGTTCTCTTGTTTGTGGCCTACTCCCTGAATGGCCTTGTGTGATTCATCCTGCTCGTAAAGTTTCTAAATGTTTTAACAAGAGAAAATTTTGTATTTAAAGTGTTTTCAAATTCAACGGGGCCAAGGTCCAAGTTCACCAGTGGAGAAGGTATAAAACTTAACATTTTGTTATAGTCAGCGCACCTCATTCCGGCGTATTGGATGTAAAAGTTTCTCAGAAGCTTTGAAACTGTCCTATGAACGCGTCTTTCACACCAAAGAGGGCTGTTTAATTAAATATTATTATAAATTCTTTACAAGTATAATTTCTTGCACAAACTGAACTCTGACATTTTGCTTTCGTCTTCCTTCCTTTAAAAAAACCTCTCCAGTTTATCATTACATCGCTTGTATCACCGCCACGGGTGGCCGAAGTCGTTAAGGCGCGGACTCGTGAGCGGGAGGTCTGGGGTTCAAATCCCACAAGGACCATTCTCCCTGATTGAGGTTTTTCCACGTTTTTCCTCAGTCCTCATAAGTAGCAAATGCCGGGGAGGTACCCTAAACCTAGGCCTGGAACGTTTCCTTCCTTAAAACAAATAATCCTTTATCAATTTATCATTTCATCTCATGTATCATCAGTGTCCACCGCCTGTGATTACCTCAGTAGTTAAAATGGGCGTTAAACAATATTCAAAAAATTGTTATCGCTTTCGGTTTCCGCCTGAGAGGTGTACAAGTTGAGACATGTTCATTTCCGTCTACAGGAATGTGAGGGCGACACACAACAAACAATATAGTGCCCAAAATTTCTGCTTTCGTCTCAACAGTCTTCAGCTGAGATCTGTGTAAATATTACAGGAGGCTACGGAGAGTATCTTTTTCCCTGTTGCACCGTAATATTCCAAAACTACAGGCGAATTCTAGTCAGCAATAAAAGACGAACTGATCACAGATGACCACCCTCTGGTTAAAGTTTTAATAATATTCGTTTTGAATACTTAAACGATAATACACAATACTTATTTCAAATTTCATTTCTATTTTTCTTCTCTCTGTGTTGGTGTAGTGCTCCTATTCTGTATTGCGTCAGTTGCATCGCACTGAAATATCAACCGATGCCGAAAGTCTAGTTTTCGAAGCTTCATTTAAATCTTTCTTGGCTAATGGATTATAGAAATCCTATTTATGGGAAAACAATTTTGTATCCTTTGTGAAATAAACGTGTGTGTATTTATTATACATTCTTTCGTTATGTATGTAGAAAAATAGTGTTAAATTTTTCATAGTACAATTAAATAATAGTTGGTAACCCTGAAAAATAGTGGAGGAACCTATGAAGATGATGCACAGAGCCGTTCTGGTTATGGACCATATTGTAGAGAAAAATAAAAATGAAAAAAAAAAAAAAAAAAAAAAGGCGTAAAAGGAACAGGTAAATACAAAGTTTCAAAAGCTATTATTATTTACTGTACTATAATGCTCAATATTTATCAATGGAAAATTCCAAAGTAAAATAAAGAATAATATTATAATTATATTATTATAATATTAAGGTAGTGTTTCACTTTTACGAGGGATATACAAAAAGTTTTGCAACCAGCCTATCCATTGTTGGACAATGTACAAAAATATAACTAATGCAGTTGGCAACAATGAACCATAAACCATCAAAATATGCATAAATGCAAGTTTAAACTCCCATAGTCCCTGTCGTACAGTCTGTTGAGTTCAGTCCTGTGTCAACAGCTGGTGAAAAATCATGAATTTTTCTAAAGAAAACTTTACATTCTACATTTTCACACGCTATAAGCAGGTGAAAGAGCGAAGACTTGGTAGCTGTTCATGGTGATCAAGTGTGTTCATTTGATATCTTGTAAGATGTATTCGATCATTTGAAGAAGGGCGAGAGACTTTGAAAGACAACCCTCGCTCTGGCGGGCCTCGGGAAGCTGTGAACGAGAGAACAATTCAAAGAGTGAGGAACTTGGTGCAGGAAAATTGATATATTACTGTTGAAATGCTAAGTATGAAAGTGTTGGCAGCATTGACAGTATACTCCATGAACATTTAAAGTTACGAAAAATCTGTACAAAATGTGTTCCAAATTCCAATGAAAAGAAGAGGAGAAAGGAATGTGCAAGGAAACTGCTGAGCATGTTTACACCAAATGTTCTAAACGTTCGACAGATATATGCACTGGTGATGAAAGTTGGTTTTATTTCTATACCTCCCCAAATAAAGCTCAGAACTGCGTGTGGGTAAATGAGAATGACTCAAGACCGGTTGTTCTTCACAAGATTTTCGTTCTCGGAAGCGAATGTTCACTGTTTTCTTCAACTATAACAGTGTTTGACTGTATGCCAGAAGGAATGACAATGAATGGAGAATACTATGAGACTTATATTTTGGGTCCTCACAGAAGAGCTGCAAATTTGAGGAAATTGTGAAAGTTACCAAAATCCAGTTGCTTCACCATCCATTCTACAGTCCTGGCTTTGCACCGTGGGACTTCTGGTTGTTTCCTCGAGTGAAATCTTGCATTGCTGGAAAATCTTTTAAACGAGTGCAGGACCTTGCTCAAGCTGTAAATTCTGCTCTGTTGACAATATCTCAGTCAGTGCTTTTGACAAGTGGTTGCGCTGTCTTCAACTGTGTGCGGAGAGAGATGGAGAGTACTTTGAAGTATTGTGAGGGCAAGTTTTCGAACTCAGTCCTTAGCCTGGACTTTAAGGTGACACTTGCAAAAACTTTTTGAATGCCCCTCATATTCAAACCACGTTACTTTTGAAGTGGGAATTTCAGAATTAAATTGTCCGTAACTCATAAAGTTCACTGAGGATGGTTATTGGTCCTGGTAATCTAGTGATAACAGAACTTGCCTCATAGATCCAAGGTCGCGTGTTCAAACCCACCCACGATGGATTTTTAGGGTGTAACCTCCGGAAGGTAAGTAAAGCCCTTGGTGTCACGTTTCGTAGATTTACGGCACTATAAGATCTTCAAGCATGAAAGAAGAGGAATTTGAGCAAAATTTATCGGCCGATTCATGCCCTGAATGGGACGCTAATGTCCAGAGATGTTAAAGACTTTCCTTTGATGATGATGATGATGATGATGATGATGATGATGATGTTGATGAAGATGATGAAAATTACTTTGTCTTCTACAAGTTATTTTAAGCCCAAAATGTTTTATTAAGAAGAACTCGAGTTTGGAAGCTCCAAAAACGTAAAACAGCTGAGAATACTTCACATTCCCAAATTCCCACACTTGGTTGCGAACATCTTGAGACGCGACAAACACGCAGGGATGAATCAGCAAAGGTAGGTGTCAACAGAGGTTCTGCGTTGTGCTCATGCGTGGGAAGACCTCTCTCTGCACGGTGTGGGTTTCCGATGGGCGGTGGGACGACTGGAAGAAATGATAATAAAAAAAAGAAATTTCCCGATAGCCTGGATCTGTGCTCTCTACCAAATATGGCAGGTTGGGCGACCTACGCAACGACCCGATCTGTATGCCAGCCAAGGTGAGTTTGTCACACGCATTCTTCACTCACCTCTGGGGTGCTCGCAAACTCAAATATATGCACCGGAAGGGATTTAAATATTTCCAGTGTACAAACTAATTGTTTCACTCTTGCCAAAAACAGCACATCCAATGCTTTATTTTCAATTTACAACGATCTCTTCCTGTGCCGAATGCAAATTGATGCTTCTTCACGATTATTATTTTTATTAAATTTTTTAGGCTCTGGTTAGAGATTCCATTTCCTGAAATCACAAAACCGGGACAGGTGTACATAATATTTCATGGACGCAAAAGCAGCATCCTTAACCAGAGAATGAGACATAGAGCTTCCAGAACATGTCCTTACCTATTGCACGAAGTTTCCTGTATCGGCAGCTGAACGTGCTACAGCCGGCCGCGCCGGTACTCTGGCTGGCTTCGCTTCTTCAAACTATTTATACAGAGTGAATCCGAACTCTACCGACAAACTTTCACAGGTTGTTCAGGTATGTTTTCTGAGTGTTTTGATATACGGAACCCAAGGTCTCCAGCAGCTCATTATTGGATAATTTCATTGCTTTCGTTTTGTGATAACTCAACTGGCTGTTTACTCGGAATATTATTGTTTCCAACCAAAACATATACGACTGCTGTAGAGGTCAGTCACTCTTAATCAACTGCTCAGCACTTCCTGGCAATTGCAATTATTCATTTTTAAGGATGGATGACCAAACATTACAAAAAATGGGAGAAAAAAAATTTCGCTGTTACAACAGTTTAAATTAAACGTTCAAAATGTCAACCTCCATGTTGACGACAAACTTCACAGTGAGGCCTCATGGACTGTCGCAAGCGCTCCAGCATACCAGGAGATTGGTGCACATCATTAGCGACGATACGAGTCAAGTACACTAGACACTTCACGTGGCTGTACTGTCGTGTACTGTCCTTGAGGGGCATCATTTTAACATATACTATTATTATAATCATCATTAGTTTAAATACAGTATAATTTTATGGGTTCAGTAAAATATAAACATCACTTTACTGCAGCAGCTCTATCTCCCTTTTTCCCGTTGCTGCGAACGCATATTCCCAGTAAGAAGTCCCATTCCGGCGGCCCCTAACGCAGATAACTTCACTGTAAATTGTAATGAAAGTTGGATATGTGGGAAAATGGCATATCATTTATAGATATAAGGGACTTATAAATGTAAAAATGTTAACTTAACGTTTTTATAACGACCTCGTTAATTAACAGGTTTCTTAGGTTTTGTAACATTAATTTGAGCAATTTTTGTTACATATTGAGTCATTAATTTAGATAGTAATATTATATACCAATTCACATGTCATTTAATACGTTCAGTTAATTAAAATGTACATTAAATGTATTGCCTCTAAAGAAATTGTTTACATTTTTTACTATTATTAAGATATAACTCTTTTTTTTTCTTCCACAATAGCCCAGGATGTTATATATTTTTATTAAAGATAATAAATCTTTATGTTTACTTTTATTTTCTCAGTCTTAATTGTTTTAATTTTTATACATGTTCTTAGTAAATATAGCATTTAAAATCTTGCTGTTTTAACATGGATTTTGACTATCCAATTTTGAGGGAAACAGAAATGAAATACATCAACAAATATTAAATACTAGAAAAGAGAAAAAATTAAGAAGTCCCGTTTATCTCTAACACTCGAACGCCTGCCTTGTACTGCAAGATCCAGCCGGTGTTACAGCGACGGCACTCTCGAGTTTCTCAAGGTCACACCATTAGGCCCGGGGGGAGTGGAAGGCAGTATGATGAATTATTCCACTTTGTGTGAGAGAGAGAGGGATAGCGTTCTGCACGCACTTCGAGGTATGAACCCTCGCCCACGCGAATCCGAAGTCACCAAGGCAGACGGGTCTTATATGAGAGTTGAACCCAGGGCTGTAGCAAACAGCCCACATATTTGTTCTTTTAAATTTACTCCTGAAAGCGCTCAACAATTCTCGGGCCAATCTTCATCTCCCAACCATACATAGCTGGGTCAAAATGACTTCCAGATATTAGAATGTGAAGGAAAGAGGGGATTTTAATGTATTTTTTGTTTCATTTTTTATAGCCTAAGATTGGCATATGATGGATCATATGTGATTCATGATGTGAATTGTAAAATATGTTTTCTTATTTTTCTTTAGACTTTCCAATCTCTGGAAGAGAGAGAGAGAGAGAGAGAGAGAGAGAGAGAGAGAGGAGGTAAAAAGTCATAGATAAGGCATGAGTTTTTATATGACTGCCGGAATGTGCTTTTTTCAGACAAAAATCTTTCAATACAGAATATCCTTATTTTCGTGGTAAAATGAAAAAAGGTACATAAACATTTGAATATTTAACGTTGCAAACATTTAACCTCCCCTTAAATATTTTCGAAATGAAACAAGATATGATAAATTTAATTGTGCCCATGTCAGGGGCTCACAAAATGGGAGGGGGGGGGGTTATGCACAACCCAGAAAATTAAATAACTGTCGTTAACTCCATAAAATGGATATTCGCGGACTGAAAACTACAACTCCAATTAGTGATAACAGAATTGGTTTCACTATTCTAAACCTCATACATTCTGAAATA
Organism: Metallyticus violacea; assembly: GCA_030762175.1. Lineage (NCBI taxonomy): Eukaryota > Metazoa > Arthropoda > Insecta > Mantodea > Metallyticidae > Metallyticus > Metallyticus violacea. Next base: position 13,012,322 of record CM060839.1, on the reverse strand, counting down.
GTTACATTTTTAAATGGATACACTGCTTATGGTGTTAAACAAAAGAGGTAATCCGTACTTAGAGCAATGTAATAGTATTCAGTAAACAAACCATTATCAGTGTTTTCAGTGTCTCCTAATTTGGTCCATATTGATATTTGGAAGCAGTTACAAGATAATAATATATTCCTAAGTAATATTTTGGATGAAGTTTCGTTCAAAAATCAAGGTAATGTGAATTCGAGGAGCTGGACCGTGCAAAATCCCACTGGCTTCACGAGGTTGCTCGTCAATGATAATGGAGTGTCAATGTTTGGTGCGGTATCCTGACAACCGCATTCTAAATCCCTGTTTTTAACACGTACAGCGATACTCATCATTTCAGCAAGACACTCCACCCCTTCTCAAGGAGAATGTGGGATTGGAAACGCTTTATCAATGTGGTTCCAGCACGATGGGTACCCGCCCATGTTCCCACAGAAGTTATGGATGCAAAGTTTACAAATCGGTGAATAGAACGTGGTAGTCCTGTGAGATGGTTACCTCCATGCCCGGATTAGACGCGATTAGACTATTTTCTCTGGGGTGCAGTGAAAGAATGAGTGTTTCAGGAACTCCCAACGACACTATGAAACAACTTATTACAGCAGCGTGTGTAGAAACACTACAATCTGTGCAACCGTCTCCACAAAGTGTATTGATGCAAACGGTCGTCACTTTGAACACCTGCTGAAGTGACACAGTTTCATCAGATAAGACCTTGCTTTGTGCTGGGTACAATGCAAACATGACGTTTCTTTGAGCTATAGGCAACTAGTAATTTTGTTTAGGAGAGTAATTCTTTTATCACTAATTCGATTTCTAGTTTTCAGTTCAAAACACACACACACACACACACACACAAACACGCACACGCACACGCACATACACACAATGTTCCATTTAAAAAATATGCAACTTTGAGTTGAAAGCGATGTTTATTTATTATTATTATTATTATTATTATTATTATTATTATTATTTTTTTTTTAATTTTTTGGATTGTGCATACCCCCTCATTGTGTGAGCCAGTACCTGACATGGGTACATTCCTGCGCAACCAAAGTTTGCATATTCCTTATCATTTCTAAGATATTTGCATAGTTAAGTGAGACATCCGGTATTTAAGTAGTTGATTGATTTATTTTATTTACGGAACGCTCTTTAAAATCTCAGGTCATCAGCGTCCCATTCAATTCAGGGCCGATAAATTTTGCTCAGAGGTCTCCTCTTTCAGGTTTGAGGTTCTTTATCGTGCCGTAAATGTACGACACGGGACCCCCTTCCGAAGGAAGCCATACTTAGCATTTTTACACCCGAAAAAAATCCATCGACCCTACCCGGGATCAAACCCGCGATCTTGGATTCAGGAAATCGTATTAAAGTAGGAACAAATCTATACGCTCTCTACACAGCATTTAAAAGGGCAAGAAGCTACGTCCCGAATGAAGGACCTTACATGGCAATTGTCGCCCACATCGATTTTGTGTCGAGAGAGATGAAGAAAAACATGGATAAGAGGCTCTTTTTAAAACTAGCACATGTTTGACAGTTTAACAGCCCGATAATCCGTTTATAGCACAAGGTGTTAAAATCCCACACAAAACCGCCAGATTTAACAGCTTTCGAGTTAACAAGGTGATGTCCACATTCTGACCATTCTTTGCGTGCAGTTAGACACGACGCTGGCTCATTTACGGGTTAATAAAATGTGGCTTTATAATTAGTTGTGATGTACACCGCGAGATAAATTCTGCATTCCACAATCATTTTAAGACAAAGTTACAGTTTCTTTTACTTTTATTGTGTATCTAGCACATTTCTTTTTACAGGGTGCATCAGAATTACTATTCCGAATTTTCTGATGTGACAGAGGACACGAAAATAAAACTTTTTTTTTGTAATAAAGTATTGTCCGGAAATTCTTCGTTTTGAATATAAAAGACAGAGTCCATCACTCAACTTATGACTGCATTTATGTTTCAACTAAATCACTTTCACTTTTACCTCTGTTTAAATGAGATGGGGGTGTTGCAACTACTCGTAAGTTCCTAGGTTCACCGTTGTTGTGGTCGTTCTGTACCACCTAGTCCGCTGGTTGTGCTATTCATTTCATTACTTGACGCAGCACCGAGCACGTAGTGTCAGTTCTGTGTGTTTACGGACCGTGTTCCTAGTACAGAAAATGAGATTTTCAAATGCGGAGTTGGCAGATGCTCATATGATTTATGAATTAGCCGAAGAGTCTTCGTGTTCGTATTCTGCAATACGAGACACTCTAGAAATACATCAGCGCATCAGGAAATCCATGAGATGGCGGGTTGATGGACGTATCTGTGCCAACGGAAGACATTTAAACATTTCATATGATTTTGTTTCCCACCGTTCTGTTTTTCAGTATTCTGCTATGTGGTACAGATATAGGGAAAAAAAAAAAAAAAAAAAAAGGATCTGTAAAGGAAATAAAGCAATGTATTTTATTACGTCGACGCATTATAAATAGATTGAATTGAATTTAATTAGGTTGACATATCTTTAATTACGTTGAAATATGTTAAATATGTCAACATTGAATATGTTTACATGCATTTAACTAGACTGGATTATACTTAATCAAATTAGCAATTTTATTAGGTTGACTTATATTTAATTACGTTGTCATATATTAAATTATGTTGCATTGTATTAAATTACGTTACAATGTATTAAATTATGTTGAAATGATTTTATTTTTTTGAAATTGGTCAAATTATATCGATATGTATTTAATTACGTTGACATTTATTTAAGTAGTTTTGAATTGTATTTAATTAGATTAACATATATTTGATTAGGTTGCAATGTATGTAATTATGTTGACAGGCATAATTGTAAGTAGAAACTGTAAACATTTCACTATTTCTTCATTGTAAACCCAATTACAAACTGAATAAATGCATACATACAAATACAAATTTAAATTAAGAATGTTATTTGTAGGTAAGTTATTGTTATTGACAACATGTCAGGCGTACGTATAAAATTAATTGCGGATGTTTGACAAAAGGAAGCATAAAAATTGTATTGGTAAAAACGATTCGAAGATGGAATAGAAATATATGTATCATTTTGAATGTGTAATAAAGCTAGCAATTAAATATCAAACAATGTGTAAACTGTACGTTCCATACCTGTGGCACACACACAAATAAATAAATAAACAAACAAATAAATAAACAAACAAATAAATAAATAAAAAACACACACACATACACACAACTGCAGCCGCACTTCTACTATAGGGGCATTTTGGTTAAGTTTAAGATGCGAAAAAAGTGTCCTTGGGCACTGGTTTTGAAGTCTGCCAATATCGAAGAATTTGATTCGCATGGTCCTTTGTCTATAATGGAGGAAAGTGTTGCTAAAACAAAGCTTGAAAGTAGCATAGTTGTAATAATATTTTAAACTAACACGCCTTGTCTTTTCTGTTTACTTTACCAGCTCTCGGCTCTTTGCTTTGTGGATTTTTAAGATCTGCAAATGAGGCTTATTCTTTTGTTTCCCCTCGCACAGAATAGCTTGCTTTGTGAAGAGGCTAGGGAAGCATCGTTAACAATGATTAACACCGTGATTTTCTCACACACTTCGTTTGCAGTTATTTGCTCAACAATTTAGAAATGCAAGCTCGGTGCCAAGCCCCTATTGGAATATCCTTAACTTTCTAATTAACAAAAGCATCTGTTCAGAGTAAAATATCTGGTTTACAAGCAAAATTGTATGTTTTGATTTGTGTAGTGCTTGAAGACCATTTTTGAATGAGTTCTTCAAGCATTTCCATAAAAAGAAAGTGAGACTCTGTTGACCAAGTAATGCCTCCAAATAGAGAAATCGGCTGATGGAATCGATTACAAAACAACTTAAAAACTGCCCTTAGCAAATGATCAGTAGCCCCATGTTGCCGGAAGACACATTTTTGGAATTAATACCAGGCGCTTCCAAATGTGGAAATAGAAAGTTTGGAAGCATTAGTTTCATTATAAAAAATGTAGCATACCAAACAGCGTTGCCAACAATATAGATGGATACTTTCGGTACTTGAGCCTTACTGATGGCTTGCCCTTTGGGGGCACTTACAGAAGGAAATGATGAGGAGTGGGAGACATCGGTCAGGATCCTTCTACAGCCATTGTTGTTAAGGTTCGAACTTGTGAGCGAAAGATTCCCATCAGGACCGTCCTCTCTGATTGAGGTTTATTCCAGGTTTTCCTCAGTCTCCATAAATGGCAAATGCCAGGAAGGTACCTTAAACTTAGACCTGGAACACTTTCTTCCTTTAAAAAAAATCCTTTTCCAGTTTATCATTTCATTTCATGCATCATCAGTGTCGACCGCCTGTGATGCCTCAGTAGTTAAAAGGAGCCTTAAACACTATTTAAAATATCTTGCAGTTGTATGAGCCTCTTGGAAGTTGCGTTTCCATTCCAGATTCCGGGAAAAACCTTTACAAAGCGCAAGCCACCAGCACACCGCACCAACCCACCTAACCTTGCACTTTCGACTCTGTAATAGAATCAATGAAATGAAATGGAAGAGCGCATAATTCGTGGAATGTAAATAACCATTTCAGGATTCGCCTATGTGACCAGGAAAACCACGAAAAAAGCAATATCAGATTTCCCAATTTTTCCCACATAGAAAATTTAAATTCTCAAATTATTCTCAGGCAGTAAAAGAATCCGTGAGGGCGGATTGATAAGTCAGATAAAAACATACCGAGTAAATTTTTTCCTATATACTTTTTTTTTGAGCTCTATACATTTTTGGACCACCCTGTACAGTAAAAATTCTGGAAAATGATATGAGAAAAATAATAATTAGTTACTCCGCGCACTGGAAGCATGAGGAATATCTGTTTCACTAATTATGTTACATTATTACAACCAAATTTTACTATTTATGGCATCAAAAGACTGTTTTATTATCTGATATATTTCTTCGGGGGGGGGGGAGCACCCCTAAGGTATATCTGAAAAAATACAGGGAACCCAGTCTATGCCGTACCTCTCTGTCTATGGATCCTGACCGCAAGTGAATCTACCAAGGGCCTAGGTACAAACGGCCTATCTTTAAACATAAGGCTTACTTAACTTACTGAACTATCCTCTTCTGACCCTAACAATGTTACCACAAAACGATAGAAAACTAAAATGTAATAACAAATGAATACTGTTTAAAATTTAAGTATCATAAAATAGGGATGCAGGTGAGGGGAATCTAAAATGCAATCAACATTGTTTTTAAACTTTCTCCTGTCTAAATTGTCGGTCCTAGTGGTAGCTATAATTGCCTTGTAGACACAAAGTCATGGGTTCAAAACCCGGTCAGAGTGGATGGATTTTTAGGATGTAAAAATCCTAAGTATGGCTTCCTTCGGAAAGGAAATAAAAGTTGTTGATCCCATATCGAATATTTACGGCACGTAAAAGAGCCTCAAGCCTGAAAGAAGAGGCCTCTGAGCAAAATTTATCTGCTGTTTCACGTCTTGAATTGAAAGAAACGATAATTACCAAAGATGTTAAACAACGCTCTTAATCAAATCAATGTATAAATTAACGTACTTTTTTGTTTTATTTCAATTAATGTTAAATGGGAAGTTATTCACATTTGTAAAATCCTTAAACTTATTCACAACTGTAACTAGGAAAGCTGTTGTGAATTTTAGAAAGAAAAAAAAACGAAAGATTTAAAATAAATAAACTAATATTTAAAATTCATTTTAAATATTTTTCCTATTTTCCAATATTTATAATTTCGATACAAAAATCTTACAAAATGGGAAAATTCCCATGAGATGGTGTTACGGATAACAAACTATTGCTTTAGTAGTGGTTGTCCACGCATATTTGAATCAATTCCCATCCTAAACCTCGCTTGTGAGAATGATAAAGAAAATAAGTAAGAATACTTGCAGTTTTGTGAGAAAATCTTCAAAAGCACGACTGGCTCTAGGCCTAGAATAACAAAACACGGTAAATCAAAATTACGACATAATTACAGAAGGCTTTGAATTCATATAAACTTTCGTGTGTTTGTGACTTAATTTAATAAAGCGTAAGCATTGATATCGTTATTGACTGCAATTAATTATTATATTATTCGTCCAAAGCCTTCTGAAACTTGTTTATTTTCAATGTTTCTCAGTTTGCATTTAACTATTAACCGCGATATTTACGTAAATCGTTCCTGTGTGCCTGAAATCCCTAAGAAGTAGAACAGACAGGAAGCTGATGCATGTCAAGACTTATTTATTGCATCATGCTCTTATGTGTTTGTACCAAAACTGGGTTAAAAAAATAATCGTTTCTCTTGATTTTAATGAGACCTGATTCTTCGATACAGGCGATCAACCACGTTACTCAATTCCCGCTGATTTACATCGCCTTTTATGGGAACTCAAAGGCGAAAGTTGCAAAGAATTCAACAGCCGTTAAGGGAAAACCGATCGAACTTTTTTTAAGTCTTTGGCTAGGCCATATGCATGCTAAGATTTTTCATTGGTAATATCAGCGCATGCCTGGAACAAAGCTACGTGAGAGCAAAGTCAATTGTCGTTCGTACAGCTGCAGTGAAACCAAAACAGAAGAGAAATTCCCCTTTACGACAGATATTCATATATTTGAAAGTGACATACAAAAAATATCAGAAAATGGATCTAAATTTATTTGAAAGTTCTGCCCCCCTGTTCACAACATTTGCATGCTGCAATGATCTCCCAATTGGAAGAAAATCAGCGTCCATGCACTTTTACTTCGCTTTTGACTAACGAAAAACCCACACAGTGTGTTCAACAGTGTGAAAACATACCTTAGTGAGACTTCAAGTTTGTGCTACGAGGGTAGGTCCATAAGTTCCCGGCCTTGCCGATATGGATTATCGCCTTCACGAAACCCTTATCTGATGTCATACGTTATCTGTTAAGCAAATAATTGCAGCTGTAACTTCCGCTCCTCTGTGTTCAGTTATAGTTGCATAAAGAAGGCTATGTGTAGAAGATTAAGACATGTTTAAAATGGAGTATCGACCTGTTATTAAATATTCACAAAAGAAGGACTTACTCCAAATGAAATTAAACAGTGATTGGACAGTGTATATGGGGAAGCACCCCCCTCATATTCTACCGTAAAAGAATGGGCCAATTTTTTTCGAATTAGTGGAGAAAGCGTTGAAGACAAAGAGCGTGCAAATCGACCCTTGGAGATGCTCACTCCTGAAAACCTCGCTCTTGTGGAAGGAGAAATTATGGAAGACCGGCGGCTCAAAGCTACAGAAATAGCAGCCAGGTTGGGCCTTTCTAAAACAACAGTCCTTCGAATTATTCATGAAATTTAAACATGAATAAGGTTAGTGCCTAGACTTCTTTCCTCAGTTCAAAAGCAGCAAAGAATTATCTGTTGTCAGCCATTTTAGAGCTCTGTCGTGACAACGAGAGAGATGTTCTGAAAACCATTGTTACAGGAGATAAAACTATGGTTCTCTACTATGATCCTTTGTCCAAAACAGAATTAATGGAGTGACGTAAACCTGGCGATGCACCGCCTCTAAAATCAAGGTCACTCAGTTAACCAAGAAGATCATGGCCACAATCTTTTGGGACTGTGAAGGAATACTCTTCATTGACTTCAAGGAGAGGAACATCACAGTAAATGGGGAGTACTATGCTGGCCTACTGCACAGACTACGTGCTTCCATCAAACAGAAAAGGCGAGGAAAACTGAGTGGTTGTGTGCGCCTTCTTCACGACAACGCGCCTGTGCACACAGTTCTTGTTGCATGTGAAGAAATGTGGCTTCAAGGAGATCGACCATCCGCACTACAGTCCAGATCTACTCCCAGTGACTATTTCCTCTTCTCAAAACTCAAGAAGGACCTTCGAGGAGGAAATTTAAGTGTAACGAAGTGATGAATGCTGTTTATGTCTATTTTGTAGATAAGAATTCAGACTATTTTGGGGAGGAGGGGTTGAAATGTTAAATCAACATGTTGAATGTATATTGCAATGAAGGGTAACTATAGTGAAAAGAGAAATATAGTTATCCTTATATATCGCTACTTTCTGTGAACGATTTTCTCAGATGCTGCCAGCTGGTAAGCGTCACTCTTAATCTTCAACAAGCCGCAAAACCTTCTTTACAGAGAATACTAACCACCAACAGTTTACGACCATTCTTGCGATGTTGCTACGGAGTTTCCTTCTCCTGAGGTAGTAATATCGACGCAAACAACAGCGCCATTATGCGTTCGCGTAAAAACAAGGCAGAGGAATTTTACAGCCAATAGTTACAACTTCTGCTACTATTACCTAACTTAATTAAGTGTTCCCTTTAAGTAGTACGCTTAGTACAATGCCCCGGCCTTCGGTCCGGTTACCAATCTAAACTATTTCTCTTATTAATTTTCGGAAGATAAAATAATATTTCTCCACAGGCATTTTAAGCTACCAAATTCCAAGAAGGTACAAGGTATATTTTATAAATTTCCGGTCTGACAAAGCTGCAGCGCAATAATAGAAGAACGTATCGCGCAGCAAATAAAGTTGAAAATTGCGTACTGTTTCCAATACCCTCCGTTCAATAAAGAATAATAATAATTTTTTACACGGATAATTTCTCGCGCTAAAATTAACTTTACAACGTATTGTTAGTTTAATGCATAATGTACACATGGTACTAGTTTCAATTTTGTCACTTTCGATTTCAGTCGGTCCTGGTGGTGTAGTGGTAACCTTCTAAACCCAAGATCGCGGATTTAATCCCGGCTAGGATCGATGGATTTTTTCGTGCGTAAATATCCTAAGTATGGCTTCCTTCCTACGGCACGATAAAGAACCTCAAGCCTGAAAGAAGAGACCTCTGAGCAAAATTTGTCGGCCGTTTCACGCCCGAATTAAATGGGACGCTCATGACCTGAGATGTTAAAGAGCGTCCGTAAATAAAACAAATAAAAAAAAAAAAAACCCGCACACGCCAAAAATGCAAAAGTGGTTGCTTCTGCTAGGAATGTTACGGTCATCTCATTTTCATACACAGGACTTGTGGAACAAAAGCAGGTTAGTTCAAAGATTACAAATATACATTGGTATATGAGATAATAGTAATATTCCCGATTGTTGGCCAAATAATAATAACAGGTTATCGAAAAGTTCCCCCGCACCGTGGTGATGATGTGCACCGTAAAGAATAAAGTTGGTACTCATACATTTCTAACATTCCTTCCTTCGGTCCTGGTCTAGTGGTAACCATACTTGCCTCGTAAACCCAAGATCGCGGGTTCAATCGCGGCCAGGGTCGATGGATTTGTTTTTAGGGCGTAAAAATCCTAAAAATCCTCGGAAAGGAAGTAAAGCCGTAGGTCCTGTGTCGGAGATTTACGGCACGAAAAAAACCTCAAGCCTGAAAGAAGAGGTCTCTGAACAAAATTTGCCAACCGTTTCAGGCCCTGAAGACCTGATGTGTTAAAGAGCGTCCGTAAATAAATAAATAAAAAAAAGCAATCAATTCATTGCTTCCTTTGAAACCGATTTTTATCAGGTAAAGTGTCCACCGTTGCTAAGGTTTGGACTTTAGAGTGTGCGCTTCCCTTGGTGGAAGTAAACAACAACTATACGCTCGGCGCGCGGTCAGTGCTGCCACTTGTAATCTACACATTTCTGCGGAGCGACTTTTTGATTACCTTTTATTGTTATATTATTGTGAAGTAATCATTTCCCCTCCTACCCTCTCCATTATCCCTAACGTATTGACTCACTGTCTTTGTTTCAGAACGAAAAATAAAATTGTAAAATATTAATTTTTTTCTAAAGTTACTTATACGCTGTCCCATCACACAAAGAGGATTGCCGTAAGCTTGTATGTCATACTTTCCAAATTTAATTCAAAATCAGATAAATGAATGAATTTTTAGCATCACCTATCAGTGACACCCAATGAAATTCTCAGAATTTCTGAAAGTGTTCCGAATATTATTCCACGATCCTCTCTCACAGTGACAGCTTCCATTACAGCACAAACTGGGAGCCCCGGGTACATCTGCTTCTCCTTTTTCAAAAATTTAAACCATTTTCGAGCTATGCTATAGGTAAGTACAAACTCTCCTTAGCAGAATTTCAGAGCAGCATATTATTTATCGCGTGTTACCTGCATTTTGCTTTAGGCGGAACTGAACATGTTTCAACTTGCATACTTCTCACAGAAGGGAATCGAAAGTGACAACAATGAAACTAGCACCACGTGTACATTATGTATTAAGCTAATAAAATATTGTAAAGTTAAATTTTAACATGAGAATTTATGCGTGCAAAATAACAGTACATTTTTTATTGAACAGCCCTCATATACGACTGGATACACTTACTTTAGAAATCTCTCAATTTGGGGAACTAGTTATTAAATAATTGACAAGTATGTTTCATGTTCATACTCCCGACTCAGGTATAACAAGGAAGTCTATTTCCAACCGATAATCGAACCCGGACAGGCCCTATGTGGTAGGTAAAATCATTTCATAAGGATTTATTCTACGTATGTTGTTCAAGCCTACTTTATTTTACCGCTCTATTTCAGCAGGCTTTGGAATTGCAATAAACAAGTGAATATCGTACAGGTTTCTCAGCGTCATGTTTACGTGAACGCCAAAGGAGGAAGGGGAGCTCCAAAAATGGAATCGTGGCTTCGTCATCGAATTAAAATCGGCTCATCGGAAAAGAGGAATAAAGATCCAGTTGCCTGGACCAGTGCGTGGGCTTGTTTAAACATGGCAACGTTGTTATACGCTGTAAAATACATTAGGAGTTACAACTGTCGCCGAATTGGCGAGGTCAATAGATACAGGATCAGAACTGCAACTGTTGTCCCCTGTAAACATTCGAATATCATCAAACGCTTACACATTTATTTTTACAAAACGCATTTCTTGGTTTCCAGTTCAGGATTTAGTAACGGCTTGAGTGTATAAAAACAAAGCAAAGGAAAATGCACTTTTCACTCTTGAGGAAAATGAGTGGTAGGAAGCTTTGATAATTTTTTTTTTTTTTTTTTTTGAGAGTGAGAAAGTGGTGATTTTTTTTATTTGGTTTATTTAAGGACGCTCTTTAACATCTCAGGTCATCAACGTCCCATTCAATTCAGGGCGTGAAATGGCGGACAAATTTTGCTCAGAGGTTTCTTATGTCAGACTTGAGGTTCTTTATCGTGCCGTAAATGTACGACACGGGACCCACGACTTTACTTCCCTTCCGAAGGAAGCCATACTTAGGATTTTTACGCCCGAAAAAAGCCATCGATCCGGACCGTGTTTGAACCCGCGATCTTGGGTTTAGGAGGCAAGTATGGTTACCACTACACCACCAGGACCGACATAGAGCGCGGTGGAAAGTACTTTGAAAAGATGTAACATAGTTTTGCTCTTCCCTGAAATGTATCAAACACGAAACGGTTAAGTTAACAAAATAATGTAAATATTAGTTATATAATCAGCTGCTGGGACCACACACAATTTATTTTTCATTGTATTTTACTGAAGAAAATAAAGCATGTGTTGCTAATCGGCCCGGTGGGCAAGGTTTTCATACTTCAGTGCACCCCGAACCAATGGACCATTCAGTCGAAGATGAGAGATGACTAACGTTACAGGGGCTCCGGAAAGCTACAGCATTTCTCCACCTGTTGCATTATCTAAAAAGATGAGCAAAAACAGTACGCAATATTGAGAAACGCCAAATACAAATGAGCAATATTTGGGAGACAGACGGTCAATCTCATTTTTCTAGATCTACAAGCTATCAAACTGCTGATGGATTCACAGCCTCACCCCAGAGAACACGCCCCTCATCTGTTTCAAACAGCAGTCCAAGAATATCTCGCTTAAGGTCGCCAAAATATCAAAATGGCATGAAGAAAGATCTGGACAGTAGGGAGGATGTTGAACTGTTTCCCCTCCCAAGTCCAAGTTGAGAGGTATAGTGGCGGACGTTATCACGGATAAGGATAATGGCATTTGATAATTTTTCGGTGTTTTATGGCGTGCCTCAGTTTCTGCAAGAAAGGCACTTAAAATACTGAAAATAGGCATTTATTAGAAGCGAAAACAAAGGGTAATATCGCTCATTATTAATGAAAATAGATATTTAAAATACTTAGTAATATCTTTTTCACTTAATTAAAGTATTTAAGCTTACTTTTCTCGGTTGCATTCAACAACAAAATGTTTTTTCAAGGTATCAACTGTCATAGTCAGCCGCTTGTCAGAGAGAACATTTTTCATCATGGAAAAAGAACGTTCTACTTCCACTGAAGTGATTGGAGCATATTTAAAACAAGCTATTTCAGAAGGACTTATACCAGTTACAACAGAATATTCACCTTTCAGGACATCATGAAAATGTTGTTCAGTAATTTTGAATAGTTCTGGCAAATGAGCAAAAGATGCGCAGTGGTTTCTGGTCGAGTTCATTTTCTATTTATGTGATTATAGGGGAATCAGGTTAGTATCTCTCTTACTTCCGTACTGAACACATTGTAGGGACGGTTTATTGTACAGCTGTACCGCTCTCATCTTTCTCGCTTGCAATTGTTTGTTACATTTATGCAGCCGAGAAGTTACGCGCACCATAAATTTCCTAAAATTGCCTCGCGCAGATCTGGGGCAGAAAATTCTATTTCAGTATTTACAATAAATGAATAAATAAATAAATAAAAGAATCAGATTACTTGACCACAATATTTTAATCCGAGACCCCCCAAAAGCGAATCCCAAGCGTTACCCTGAGCCACCCCGCTTGGTGTACAGACGTTCCTCAGTTGTGAACCAAACTGACTGAGGGGGTCTTTGATTGCTGTGTCCCAATGAGTGTCTTCCACTGCAATCCGTCGGTTTAAGATCTCATACCAGGCAACAACATCGGCGACAATGTTGCATGCTGTCACAAATGTTCACCCTAAACAAAAGACATGCGACGATGAATTTCTCGTCTTCTAACACTCTCGGCAATCGAACAAACACTTCCTTGCTCAACTTAACGAGGGAGTGACATTTAAATCCGTTGGGGATCATAATACTGACTGACCTTGGGTTTTTTTTTTTTTCGTGGTTTCGTGGTCTCCATGTTACTCGGGCGAGTGCTTATTTGGATATTTCCCTTCCACGAATTTCCCTCCTCCTCTCCCTCTCGTTTCACCTCTTTCATTAAGGGTAAGTGCCAAGCCAGGTGAGCCAGTGCGTTGCCACAGCAGCTTGAGCTTTGGAAAGGTTTCTGCTGTGGAAGGGTCCTTTCGAGGGATGCGAACAGTTTATACAGGGAGTCCACCTGTGTCAAGGTGATTTATTTGGAAACAATGTTAGATGCTCCGTCTAATTCACGCCGGGGCAAGTCACCGTAACATCGCACATTGCCCACCTCGCCCTGGCACTTTTCACCCTGTAACAGGACCAACGGAATGAAATGGCAGAAGGAAAAATTCGTGGAAAGGAAAAATATCTACCATCATTTCTCCTAAGCGACCAGGAAATCCACGAATAAACCCAAGATAAGAATGGCCGGCCTCAAGGAATTTGAACCCGAGACCTCCAGAATGCGAAAAATAAAAGTGTTTAAATTCCATTTTTACCAAACATTTTAAATGCTGTTTAATAAATAGTCGTTTGAACAGAATACTTTTGGAGAAGAAGAGAAAGGTGAAAATTTAAAGTTATTTACCTGCCTGAGCGACTTAAAGAGTTACAAAAAGCGAGTAGCGTTTGCAAAACTTCAGTCACAGAGGAACATATTCATCAAGAAGGCTGTTTATTACGCGAGTCATTTAGCAGACATACACAGACAGCCTCCTCTGTTTCGTTTTCTCTCCGCAGGAGGCTTTGAAATGAAAGACGCCCCTGACGAGTTTTTGTAACATGACCTGCCACGCCAATTTTGCAAGAACGTTGATTAAGAAGTGTTTAGTATTGAAACATGTGTTGGTTCTTAATTGAGCAGTGCGCAATCGGCCGCGACGGCGAATAATCTGATAACGTATGAATACTTTCCTGTTAGAAGGAAGGCACATGACCTGCATAGTGTTCGAACTAGAGAGAAGCGAAACAATGTGAAATATTTCAAAGAGAATTTCCCTCCTTTCTCCTTTTTCTTGCACTGTTTTTCATTTTTGTTTATTTTTCTTATTTTTACACCTCATTTAGCATTGTTTTCTTTTTTGCTCATTTTCTTTACTTATATGTATAAGTAAAGAATATATATATATTTCTTTTTTAGTTTCTGTATTTCTTTTGGCTACGAAATTCCATGTCTATTTTATTTTACTTTTTTGTTTTATGTTCTTTCTCTTCTCACTTTTGTTTTTTGAGCCCGTTTCGCTTCGATTTCTTTTCTTTCTGTTTTCTAACGCATTTCCTCTTTTTTCAAATTTTCTTTTATTTCCTTTTTTGTTTCTTTACTTCTTATTTTTAGTATATTTCTTTTCTGGATTTTTTTATATTTTCTCACTATATCTCTCCTTTCTTTCTCCCTTTTGCCTGCTTTCTATACCTTTTCCTCTGATTTCTTCTTTGTTATTCTTTCCGTTTTTTGTTCGTTTCAGTTACTTATTACATTAATGCCATTTTGCTCCTTTTCTTCTGTGCTCTCTTTCTGTCTACTTTCTTTATGTTTCCTTCATTTTCCTTTTCTTCTTGCCTTCCTTTTTACTAATTTATTTAATTTTACTTAAATATAGTTTTTGTCTTTATCATAGCTAGAAAATGGTTAAGCCGGAAACTTATGGACCTACCCTCGTATATATGGACGAAATTCTATGAGAGATAATTGGGAAAATACCTTTAGGATTCAATTAAATAGGAATAATACAATGAATAAGCTACTCTATGCTGATGATATACTAATTCAAGAAACAGAAAACGACTTGTGGAAAATGTTTTTGAACTGGAAAAACATGCACGAACTCATAAGCTCAACTATTAAAACGAAAGTAATGGCTTTTCAAGGAAAGTACCCTCACAGATCCGAAAAAGTAATAAATTATATAGTGCTGCAGCAAATACAAAATTTTGGTTGTAATATAACATATTAGAATACTTGTGGAATGTTATTAAAAAGAAAAACAAGCTTAAAGGTATACAGAACAATGGCGATTGCAGCGTTAACGTATGGTTGTGAAACATGGACGATAAAGGAAAATGAATGGGATAAAATAAATGCGGCAGAAATGAGATACCTTAGAAGCTATCAAAGAAGGTATAATAACGGAGAAAATAAAAAATGAAGAAATAAGAGAGGAATTAGGCATTACTCCAATTAATGACAAAATATATCAACGTAGAGAAATCATTCGCAGAGAATGGTTAAACTCCGCTACCAGATATAGACGTGATTTTCAACTTTTTGGGAAAAGAGATATAGGAAGACCGAGAGGTGCATGAGGCTGGAACAGGGAAAGTATTCTAATCCATCAAGAGATGATGATGATGATGATGATGATGATGATGATGATATTTTCCATCTTTAATTTATTCCTATTTTGTCTTCTATTTTTACTTTATTTCTCTGTTTTACTTGCTTCATATGCAATTTCCCACTAATGTCTTCTTTTTTTATACTCCTTGTTTTAATTTCATACCTATTCTATTCCGTGTTTTTTCAATGTTTCCCTTTTTGTGCTACGTTTATTAGTTTTTGAATCGTCTATGTTTGAATTTTTTTACATTTCATTTTTTCTCTATCTTTTCTTTGCCTGCTACTTTCCTCATTCTTTACTACAATATTTATTAAAGCATTAACATTTCTTCGTTTCTATACATTGGCTAAGCTATGACATCAAATTACTAGCTAACAATTTCTTTACATTTTGAAATAGACTTACTTTCATTTGCACAATCTACCAGCCGCCACTGTAGCAATGAGAGGCTCTAGATGTCGTTGCGACAGATCCTACCTAATTTATAATTAACATAAGCAGTGAAGGTCCAATTTAAGTCCACGCCATCAAAGGAACTGGCCGCGGATTATAATTCATGAAATGAAAAATGAACGCTGCCTGTAAAAACGTCCAATCTATCAAAGTGTCGTAAGTGTTGCAACCTTGTAATTACACACGCAGGAGAAAAAGTACATCTCGATCCTCATTAGATCGTATTATGTAAATTTCTGGTTATTCCGGCTAATAACGGCAAATTGTTGATAAACTGCTGCATTTTTCTTAATAAGTGCACATTTTATGTAGGGCACAAGCCACCACTGTTTTTATAACACTATTATCGACATTCTCTGGCAAAAACAAAGAAAAGATCACTTACAATAGTTACTAAAAATGAAGTTTAAATGTAAATTTTCAAGTATTTCCAGAAATAACATTTAACATTTTAAAGATTACACTTTAATGAACGTGTAACACATTAACTTGCATTTGTTTTTATAAATTTTGAGACAATGACCTTCATAAACGATAGATATACACTTTTTGTCATTTTTAACTTAACTTTTGTGTTCAATGTTTGTCCATAAACTTCACTAATGTTGAATTTGATGCTCACAACTTAAGTTTACCCTAAAAATAACAAAACAAAACCTCAGTATCTGGCTGCTCCCTGTTGCCTTACTTACGGCAGCCATTCTCTCGGGCATGGTTTCGATTTGAGTTATTATTATTATTATTATTATTATTATTATTATTATTATTATTATTATTATTATTATTATTATTATTATTATTATTATTAGTGTTTAACGCCCGTTTTTACCACTGAGGCACCACAGGCGGTGGACACTGATGAGATGAAATGATAAACTGGAAAAGAATTTTTTTAAGGAAGGAATTGTTCCAGAGCTAAGTTTAGGGTACCTTCCCGGCATTTGCCATTTATGAGGGCTAAGGAAAACCTGGAAAAAAACTCAGTCCAAGAGGACGGTCCTGACGGGATTCGAATTCCAAACCTCCCGCTTATGAGTCCGCGCCTTAACGAGCTCGGTTACCCGTGGCGGTAGGGTTCTGATGTCTCTTTGTTCGATTCCTCTCGGAGTTCCTGTAAAGTTTCCGGGACGGGATTACGAGCTCTATAGAAAATCTCTGGGATAGATTCGGTAGACATCCGAGATCGAAGAGCACCACCTCCCCATCAGGCAGCTACCCAATTGTCCTCACGAGGCTGGGTGAACCCTATTCTAGACCTTCATAACTTAGAAAAATTCCTAAACAGGCACTGGAAATCGAACCCGGGCCCACGACTGAAAAAAAAGCTCTCAATCAGCACAGCAGTAACAAGAGGCTTTCTTACTATGCGGTAAAGCAGAAATTCAAAGAAATTCAACCCAACCAAAAGAAAATGGCTCTAGACATGAAAACAGCTTTGAAACTTGGTATATTGCAAAGCGAAAGTAAACAGAGTACAAATAGCAAGCGACTATTTTCAAATAGCTCTGGGCTGGTTTAACGCCTAAAGTTCCTCCTGTATGTGCACTGGAGAAAGCTGGGAGTCTTCTAATCTCCCCCCTCAAGGGGGCAAGGATGAACACTCATGGGTACTAGAGGTCTGCCTAAAGAATCCAGATTTTCATATGGTTCCCAGTTGCTCGAACACATGACCAAGGTGTGCTAGAATTCTGTCTCTGTGTACGGAGAGACGTACATTACATGCGTACAGATGTCTAATACACAATGACTCTCACAATCAAAACCAAACTTTAAAAACAATTGCTAGTAAATAACAAAAACGTCCATTGTTATGGAACTTGTTTAGAAGTGATGTCTTATGCTACGAGGGGCATTCGAAAGATTTGCTAAGTGTCATCTTAAAGTGCAAGCTAAAATTCTAAAACTTTTCTCACAATTCTTCAAAGTACTCTCCATCTCTCTCTACACAGTTGTAGATGGTGCAACCACTTGTCCAAAGCACTGACTGAGATATTGTCAACAGAGCTGAATTTATAGCTTGAGTAAAATCCTGTACTCATTTAAAAGAGTTTCCAGCAGTGCAAGATTTCACTTGAGGAAATAACAGAAGTCGCACGGTGCAAGGACAGGGCTATAGGGTGGATGGTCAAGAAACTGGACTTTGGCGACTTTCAATTTCCTAAAATTTGCAACTGTTCTGTGAGGAGACGCATTGTCGTGCAAAAGCAACAGCCTTGAAGTTCCTGTTTTTGGACGTCGAAGCCTCAGCTCTTCAAATAAAAGATCCAAAATATAAGTGTCTTAGTATTCTCCATTCATTGTCATTCCTTCTGACATACAGTCAACCACATAGTTGAAGAAAACAGTGAACGTTCGCTTCCGAGAACGAAAATCTTGTGAAGAACAACTGGTCTTGAGTCATTCTCATTTACCCACACGCAGTTCTGAGCTTTATTTGGGGAGATATAGAAATAAAACCAACTTTCATCACCAGTACATGTATCTGTCAAACGTTTAGGAACATTTAGTGGAAACATGCTCAGCAGTTTCCTTGCGCATTCCTTTCTCCACTTCTTGTCTTTATTGTTCAGGGAATGTGGAACCCATTTTGCACAGATTTTTTGCATCTTTAAACGTTCATGAAGCATACTGTCAATGCTGCCAAAACTTGGATACTTAGTATTTCAACAGTAATATGTCGATTTTCCTCCACCAAGTACCTCACTATTTGAATTGTTCTCTCATTCACAGCTTCCCGAGTCCGGCCAGAGCGAGGGTTGTCTTTCAAAGTGTCTCGTCCTTCTTCAAATGACTGAATGCATCTTGCAGTGGTATCAAATGAAAACACTTTATCATCATTAAAAGTTATCAAGTCCTCGCTCTTTCACTTGCTTATAGCATATGAAAACATGGGATCTAACGTTTTCTTTAGAAATATTCATGCTTTTTACACAAGGCTGAACTCAACAAACTGTACGACAGTGACTATGCAAGTTTAAACTTGCAATTATACATGTTTTGATAGCTTAAGGTTTCATTGTTGCCAGCTGCATTAATTATAGACATTATTGTTCAAAAAGGATAGGTTGGTAGCAAAACTTTTGAATGATCCCCGTTCCAACACCTAATACAAAATGCGCCATGCGACAAAATTTATTGCAATAAAATTGCATTTTTTTCGGAAGTTTTTCAACCAACTATGTACAAATATTCTGAAATCAATTTTATACTTGCACTTTCCCGCTTTGGGGTAGTCTTATGACGTCATGCTGATATTTGTCCGTGAACTTCGATTTTTATACCACATTCTTGAATTTGTAAACCCAACGTGTTCATCGGATCACTGACCACAAGTCTTTGCTGGTACATGGTTGCAAGGAAGTCGGTATCTTAACAAAGAATTATCCTCATTTTTTGTCTTCTTTGATTTGTTGCGCATCTTCTGAAATATATCGGATGAGATTTTTCTTTTCTTTTCAAGACTCTTGCCATAAGTTTATGTAGCAATTAGTGGAAGAAAAAATAAATAAATAAAATGCCGTGCTTTTCAACGCCCGACTTAACATCACAGTGCCTTCTTGTTTCCATCATGTGTTATTAAAAACCAAGGCACTTAACCTGAGAAAGTGACACATTCAAGGTCAGAATGTGAAGTTAAAATTATCCTTGTGCTTTATTTCTTCTTTACCTAAGGACGAACCAGAAATGTTCTTTGTTTCCTCTCGATAAATATAACCAAGCAATTAACACATATCTGTACCAGAGTTTAACATAATTCGGAAGAATGGTCATAGAAAAACAGGCCACCTTGCACAAAACTCAAAGTTGGTAATCCTGCTGTTTACTACCTGTATTGCCATCTTTGGGGAAGTAGGCAACACAATCGTTGCTTGTGCAAGGGTAGTCAATAAAGGATCGAAGCAGTCCCCCATTAAATTGTATTCACTTGGCCCAACGTTTATGGAAGATGTGCTGGGACATAGTCTTCAGAACTGCCTCCGCTTTCTTCACAACAACTTTGATGAACCAAACGCTGGCCCGCAGTCGTTCTTCAGACGAGGGAACAGAAAAAGGTCACACAGGCTCGGTATATATGGAGGGTAGGGGACCAATTAGATGTTTTTTCTGGCCAAATGTCGAGCAACAACATTGCAAACGTAAGGGCGTGCACTGTCATGGGGAAGGCACCAACCAGATGGATGCAGTTCAGGGCGTTCTTGTAGCTCTCTCAAATACTTGTTACCATCCACATTAACTCTTGTTTACGGGGAGACTTCCTAACCTAACCTAACCTAACCTAAGTTGATAAACTTCCACCTTGGGCTTCTCTGGTATGGGAGAACCAGGTGATTTCCAAACTATTTGTTTTCGGGATCATAACGATGAAGTCAAGTTTCATTACATGTAATGATGTAATTCAGGTATTCCTCGTCATGCTCCGCTACCAGGCGCTGAAGCTCCAGACACAAGTTCACACTCACCATCTTCTGTTCAGATTTCAGTAATCTCGGCACGTTTCGTGTGTAAACGATCGCACAGAACAGTTAACACACTATCATGTCTACAAGTC
This sequence comes from Metallyticus violacea, assembly GCA_030762175.1. Classification (NCBI taxonomy): domain Eukaryota; kingdom Metazoa; phylum Arthropoda; class Insecta; order Mantodea; family Metallyticidae; genus Metallyticus; species Metallyticus violacea. The sequence continues at coordinate 12,991,823 of CM060839.1, read as the reverse complement.
TACACACTGTTATTCATCGACCTTCCCGAACACAGCTGTATTACTCATGATCTCGTTCACTGCAGTGATTGGAGCACCTTGACTGCTCTACTTTGTGTGATATTCGTGTACATTGGTTTGAAAGGATGAAAACATATATGAATGGTTAATTCCTTGGACCCATCAGCAGTCTAAAAGTTTCTAAAAGAACAGGATTGACCATCGTGTTCCTAGTGGAATAAATATATAATCAGTAATGGAAAGTACTCCTGTCAACGATACTATTTGTTGTATAATCAGTTTTCACTAGAAACAAGAGTACTAAGATTGTGAAGTTAAAATTACAAAATAAGGATTACATAACAGTTGAATGACAGACGTTGTAATGTTATAAAACTGAAACATTAAATTTTGTACATCACAAATGTCACTCCGCAGCACCGAAATACGAAATCGAATACAGTTACATGATACTCTAAACGCGTGAAATAAAATAGTATTATTGCCCGTTATATTAACTAACCTATCCTAATAATAAAATTTACTGACCCTTACATTCCGTGATTTATGAGAGAAACAAAAAACAAAACAACAGAGCAGTAAATCTGTTATCATAACAACTGAAGGCACGTTTCCACGAAACAAAAGAACGAGTTGGTCTACGAACAGGATTGTAACCAATCAGGGATAGAAAGATTGAAACCCAGGATATGATTATCGTGACCTTGGGAACAATGCGCCGTGCTTTGCCGGGAGTGCTCGTGATTCATGGTGACTGAGGAAAATGATGAATGCGCGTCCACGCCACAGCAGGTATTTAACTGGCCGCAAAATAATGCATAATTGCAAGATGAAATACTGCTAACCTCTAAGACCAACGCTCGGTAACGCGCAGGCGTGTTTTGCAATTTCTTTTTGTCATAGTCGAATGCGGTGCAGTGTAAAAGTAGGAAACCTGTTTTAACTCTACAGAGAGAAAGAACAGCATCAGGCTACCAGGAGATTCTCAGCATTATAATGCATCATAAACGAGTGTTTCAAATGTATTTATTTGTGATACAACTGATGAATCAATTATAATTATCTGATCAATTAAATAATTTGATAATAAATGAATACTTTCCAATGCCGTTGATGACATTCTTACACGGCTAAAAATACTTCTCAGCGAGCCAAATTATACATATTTTGAGAATAGGAAGATGTTATTTAAGGCTAAATTCGGAGAAAACTGTGGATAATGAATCAATCTGGCCCAATTTGTATACGTTTGCGATTGGTGGATCCTAGTGGTCTAATGGTAACCATCTTGCCTCGTAGACCCAAGAACGGACGTAAAAATCCCAAGTTTGGCTCCCTTCAGAAGTAAAGTAAAGCCATGGGTCCCGTGTCGTAGATTTACAGCACGAAAAAGAACCTCAAGCCTGAAAAATGAGATCTCTGAGCAAAATTTATCGGTCGTTTCACGCCCTGAATTAAATGGGACGCTGATGACTTGAGCTGTTAAAGAGAGTCCGTAAATAAACCAGTTTGCGACTGTTGATGTTTGGGAAAGCTCTTTGTCCTGGTGACATAATTCTTTTGGGTAGCAACGTGACCACTTTTTCTTCCATTTCTCTTTCAAACGGTTCAAAATGGCAGAATAATAGAACGCTGCTATTTTTTGTTCTGCCAGGTTTAATTTTTTAAAATCCCATTTTATAAAAACATTGAAATCACCACTAAAGCCCTCATTTCACCATTATAGTGCTTTGACTGATGTGTCCATGATGGGCAATCACCTACGGATAACACCACAGGTACGAGGGTAGATCCATAAGTTTCCGGCCTAACCATTTTCTAGGTATGATAAATACAAAAACTATATTTCACTCTTCAATGCACTCTTATTGCAACACACTTCTCACATCTTTGAATTAACATCCCTCTCCCCAAATAGTCATAAGTTTTGTCTGCAAAATGGGCATAAATAGCATTCATCACTGTTTCGTCACACTTAAATTTCGTTCGAAGGTCCTTCTTGAGTTTTGAGAAGAAGAAATAGTCACTGAGAGATAGATCGGGGCGGTCGATCTCCTTAAAGCCACATTTCCTCACAGCTTCCTCTGCAACAAGAGTTATGTACACAGGCGCGTTGTCGTGAAGAAGGCACACACCACCACTCAGCTTTCCTCAACTTTTCTCTTTGATGGAAGCATGTAGTCTGTGCAGTAGGTCAGCATAGTACTCCCCATTTACTGTGTTGTTCCTCTACTTGAAGTCAATGAAGAGTATTCCTTCACAGTCCCAAAAATTGTGGCCAAGATCTTCTTGGTTGACTGAGTGATCTTTACACGCGGTGCTTCGCCAGGTTTATGTCACTCCATTGATTCTCTTTGGACGAGGGATCATAGTAGAGGATCATAGTTTCATCTCCTGTAACAATGGTTTGCAGAACTTCTCTCTCGTTACCACGGCAGAGCTCCAAAAATGTCTGACAACAGATGACTCGTTGCTGCTTTTGGACTGAGGAAAGAAGTCTATGCACTAACCTTATTCATATTTAAATGTTCATGAATAATTCGAAGGACTGTTGTTTTATAAAGGCCCAATCTTGCTGCTATTTCTGTAACTTTGAGCTGCCGGTCTTCCATAATTTCTTCTTCCACAAGAGCGAGCGATGTTTTCAGGAGTGAGCGCATCAAAGGGTCGACTTACACACTGTTCGTCTTCAATGTTTTTTCGACCCATTCGAAAAAGTTTGGCCCATTCTTTTACGGTAAAATATGAGGGGGTGCTTTCTCATATACACCGTCCAATCGCTGTTTAATTTCATTTCAAGTAAGTCCTTTTATGAAGAACTAAATAACTGGTCCATACTCCATTTTGAACATGTCACAATCTTCTACACATAGCCTTCTTTATGCAACTATATCTGAACAACTAAACAGAGTGGAATGGAAGTTACATCTGCAATTATTTACTTAACAGATAAGGTATTTGACCAGATAGGGGTTTTGTGAAGGCGATAATCGACGAGGCCGGAAATTTATGGACCTACTCTCGTATATCTGAAACAGGAGGTGCTATTGACGCGCTGTTCACAAATGAAATTCAGACAATGTAACTCATAAAACAGGGCTGGTATTTACAGTGTTTTTAAAATGGGAATGGTATTGACCTTCTCCAGCTTCTGGCCAACCATCACCTTGCAGTATGGCAATATTGTGTCCCCGCTGTTATCGTGTACCAATTCGGAAAAGAGAATAAATATCATACGTGCCTAGCGCTGAGTCGAAATATTTCTGTATCATTTTAATTACATAATAAGACAAAACAAGTAGAGAATATTTCTGTGAGATGTACGCTCAAACAGCATAATTTTAGCTTCCATGATCCAATTTTACTACTGTTCTTATTTCATATTTACAACAGCTTACTATCTCAGTGTTATTATGAGACTCTCCAGCACATATACGACGATAACACATTCACATTACTGATGGCATGATTGCGCTGAGTCTGTATAGATGTACACACAACAGCAGCAATGTTAGCAACATATCTGGGGTCATAACACTAACAAATATATCTCTCTTTCTGCTTACTAATTAGTACGTTCATTTGCTAATCTGACAAGTGAAATGAAATTTCCAAGGCCGAGTTCGTGAGCGAGATGTGTTTCGGTTCGATTCCCACCAGGACCATCCACCCTGACAGAGGTTTAGCCAGGTTTTCCTTAGTCCTTATAAATGGCAAATGCCGGGGAAGTACCCTAAACTTAGGCCTGGAATGCTTCCTTCCTTAAAAAAATAATTTTCAAGTTTATCATTTAATTTCATATATTATCAGTTGTCCACCGCCTGTGGTGCCTCAGTAGTTAAAACGGGCATTAAGCGCTATTAACAAAAAGAAAGTTAAGTGAATAGTGGACTAATAGTTTAATCGTGTCGTACAGTAAGTGCTCTTAGTTCTAAAAAAAAAAAAAAAGAAATAGTAAAAAGTCAAGCGTGACAGATGATTTTTAATGTACGAGTAGGTAACATTTAAAAAAAAATCAGGAAAAAAAAAAGAGAAACGTTATCTTGATTTTAAATACTAGCCTGTTTACCTATAAAATTTAAGGTTCTAAACCGTAAGATTACCTACGTAAGGCATGTATGCTTTTCCGAATGCCAAAAGATTTTAAATGTATTGATTTCTGGTTCATTAAACATTCATTCATCCTCTCTTTAGACCTTCATTGTAATAAAAGGTGTTAAATTGTATTAAAAAGTGATCATAGTCAAATAGGGCATTTTTTTTAAAAAAAATGGGGCAAAATAAATTATTAACGTATAAATTAGTGAAATTACAAATTTAATAGATTTTATTATTTACTGAGGTTGGATAAACCAATATCCAACAGAAAAGGGGTTATCACCAAACCGAACGACATTTACAACATGCGACTCTATAGATATTTTCTATTTCCCTGATCACGTTCTTATATGCGCAATGAGTAAACGGTTTCGTTGAAGTTGCCAGGAAGATGCAGGAAATTGGATCTAACACTCGGAGTAACTCTCGACAACCGCACAAGTTATATCAGCATCAAAGAAAAAATAAAGCAACACAAGATGTGACGGAGAAAACTGGTTTGTGAATCTTGAACCAAACAAAAAAACAGCAAACCTGCGCTGAGAGTGCGTCCAGCGATTCTAATTTGCTTTGCTTCCCAGGATGCAACTTGCGAATGCGCAAGTTTCTTATGGAGTTGGACTTTGTAGTCAATATTGTCAAGTTCATATTCAATTTCGTGCTTCTTGATTTGCCTCTTAAATAATATTATAATAAGAGGATCAATATTGAACATTTGAAAATGTACAACCAGAAATGTCACACTTTCCTAGCTTTAGAACGAAGTATAGTTAGCAACATATGGAAGTCAGAGCGCGTTCCAATAATGTGTGGTATGAACCTGTGTATGTGTACGCGGGTGTTGCTGCGCCAGACGCTAGGATGGATCTCAAGGAGAGCATTTCCGCGCTATGATTTACTACTTCTTTAGTCGATTTAACGGAGAGAAAGTGCCTTGAAAGATTGCATCGCGCATTTTGAGGATCTTTATCCTTCGCAGAAATGAGCTGGACCTCATTCCGCTCGAACAACCATAGAAAAATCCAAGATTTGGAAGCGATTGTACTGCTAGCCTGATCTTGCGTCTTCAGATTATCATCTAATTCTATCTATAATCCCTTTCCTGCATGGAAGAAATTTGGAAGACCGAAGCCGCGGAAGTGGGTATTAGCAAATTCTTCGCATCAAAATTCTAAAACGGGTACCGTTATGGGATAACAAACTGCGCTGAAAGACTATAGAATATGATGAACTTAGCTTTGAAGATTAGTTTAATTTGTTGTTAGAGCACATTTCAAATAAAATTTTGTTTAAAAACCGACATTACTTAGAGACAGTGTCTATAAATATTTCAGAATGCTTACATAGGATTTTGAAGGCATAAATGTGCCTTATAGTTATTTAATTTATTAAAAAAGTAGTAATAAATATTTGAGATGCACTTTTATATTTAATTATGCCACATATGTATTTATGTAGAGTCATCCTTATAAGAATATAGGTAGAAAGAGCGCCTAGTTTTGTGCTATCCACACATACAATTCGATCCCGCGAAATACCCAAGTCCTTCCTGCTATTTATATTGTGACCTATATGTTGCATCAGGAGATGCCTAAACTAGGCGAGTGCTTCACCAAGTTGAATAACATAAAAATGAATATAAAATCCAAATTATGCTTCATTAATTAATAAAATTAAAACAAATTACGGTATTATTGTGTGGTATTAGGGGAACAAAATTAGAATTCTTGCAATCTACAAATATCACAAAAGGGAAACCGCATTTATTTAATTATTATTATTATTGAGATTAAGCAACAAAAATTTATAGTATACTATTAATTAAATGCAATATATGACCACTGATGACAAGGTTACACTGTTGAGTATTTTTAATTGTAACCATGTTTATGAACTGAGTTCTTGATATCATCTTTACATTCACTAAAATAGAGAAAAATAACAGAAAGTTTCGAGTTACATTATGTATTTAAGATGATGTTCATATGTTTCAATAAAACAAAAACATGTTACTATTTAAAAATAATTGCAATGTACAAAGTAAATAAAAACAATCGAAAGTTACATCGATTTTCAATGGCTTTGAAATTTAATTTAAATGTTATTAACATGTAACGTAAACGTTTTCTGAAGGTTATTACAGAGCGCTCTTACATACAAATATAATTCTCACACATATTAGATTAATATTTCACATTTTCAATCTTCACAAAGATGCTTTTGTTAAATATAAACATATGTATCGTTATAAATGCTATTTATGTGCTGAATTAATTTTACCTTTTATTTTGAAATCAGAGAGAGGAAATTAAAAGCCTAGAGCGCTTTTTAAATTTCGGTTTTCAGATATACCTTTACTCCTAATAGTCCGATTTCCCTAATTTTCAGAAAATATTTTTATTATTTTATTTAAAGGATACACACCGAATTTAGTTGTGAAAAAACAAATATTTGTGCCGCTGGAGCTTATTTAAAATGTTGGATTTCAGGTAAACCCCCACTCCTAATTCTTATTTCACTTATTTTTCAGAAACTACTTTTATTATTTAATTTCAATGACATATACGGGGTTTCCTTTAAAAACGTTTAAAATTGCGACTGCTAGAGTGATTTTTAAATTTCGCTTTATGCCCAAATCTTTAAAATTCAGTTTTCAGGTAAACCTCCACTCCTAATGGCCCGATATCCCTGAGTTTCAGAAACTATTTTTATCAATTTATTTTAATGGAAAATACTGAGTTTCATTAAGAAAAAACAAAAGTTGCGGCCGCTAGAGCGATTTTTAAACTTTCTTTTACATTTTCGTGTTTGGTTCACCCCCATTCCCAAGGGTCCAATTTTGCTAGTTAACTAGTTTGTTCATTGATGGTTATAGGTCGAGTTTCGTTGAGAAAAAACAAAAAGTGCAGCCGCTAGAGCGCTAACAAGCGTTTTTATAATTTTTTTCATATTCATTTTCGGTGCCTAGTAGGTGGATCGATGAAGATTTGAAGAAAAGTCCTTAGGAATTAGCTAAAACATTTCTTTAAACATCTCCATGGTATTACTACATAAAATTCCCAGCGCGAGGTACATCTGTATCTTTTTGGACAGGTTCCAGGCTCGACACAACACCACAGATCTGTCTCCTGACAAAAGCTGACCTGCTGATATATACCCGTGCATACCTTTTAATGTCGGCTGCATATGACGTCATCCACTGTCTTGCACATTAAGGCGTTCTAACCTGTTTGCCTCGTGTTTATTGTGAGAGCATGGATATTTAAAACTAAAATTCTGTAGGCGCTGTCATTTGTCTTTCAATTATGTTCACAGATGCAAATAAATCTATTTTTATTCCCATTCACCCATGCGCGTCGGTACAAAGATATATTTCTGACCCGAGGCTTTACACGCAGCGTTTCAAACAGTTGAAGGTTTATTAGCGAATGTCGAAACCAGTACTAACTTACACTAGGTAACATGGAAAGTGCACGAGGAAAGTTTATGCTCAGTTTATTGTAATATAAGTGTTGAAAGATATGCATCAAGCATTCGAACGCGATTAGTTAGTTGCATTTCAAGCGAGGATCGCAATGATACTTTCAACAAGTTTATTACATTACTACTTTTACACTACCGTATCGTAATGTAACCCATTTTTAATTTGGAAAGTTAAAAATTACGAGAGGAATGAATGAATAGTACTGTTTAACGCCCGTTTTTACTACTGAGGCACCACAGGCGATGGGCACCGGTGATACATGAAATGATATTTTGGGGAAAGGATTTATTTTTAAGGAAGGAAACGTCCCAGGCCTAAGTTTAGGGTACCTCCCCGGCATTTGCCATTTATGAGGACTGAGGAAAACCTGTAAAAAACCTGGTGGGATTCGAACCCCAGACCTTCCGCTCACGAGATCGCGATTTAACGACCTCGGCCACCCGTGGCGGTATAACGAGAGGTAGAAATATAAATGAATATATCAACATAGTTTGTTGGTTTTATTGAAGCATTTAGTAACTTTCCTCATGAATTGACAGTATCTGAGACCATAACTTGGTAGCTAAGGTCACCATACCTAACACCTTTGGACATTTTCTTATGGGATTCGTAAAAGATCACGTGTATAGATCTCGAGATTTGAAGTTCAGAATCCGCCTTGCGATTCAAAATGTCACCAATGAATAGCTTGACAGAGATTGACAAATCATCAGTGTCCATCGCCTGTGGTGCCTCATAAGTAACACAGGTGTTAAACACTATTAAAAAAAAATCTTCAACTGCACACGAACATCCCTTAGTTCGGGAATCAGCAGCAGTCTTGGAACCCACCGTGCACAAACACCTCTCACATGCAACTTTTCAGTTACCAACATGTGGGTGACATCCAATGAATTTTTCAGCTTCTGAAAGTGTTCTCAATGTTATTCGGCGATCCTCTCTCACAACGACAGCAGCGGTGTTAATGTTCTCTTCTCTTAAAGACAAAGTGAAGTCCCAGATCTTCTTCCTTTGAAATTGATTGCCTGTTCTCCTTTAAACCTTTTATACCGTCTTCAAACTGTGCTATAGAGAAGATATAGGCCTCTTGTAACATTGCATAGACCTCAGCTGAAGATTCGTTGAGAGAGAACAGCTTATTGATCGTCACATGTTACCTTCATTTTGCTATAGACGGAAATAAACACATCTCAATTTGCACACCTCTCAGAGACGAAAGTGACAACAGTACGTTAAACTAACAAAATATTATAAGGTTAAATTTTAACGCGAGGAATTAGACCTGTAAATAATTATGATCATTCTTTAATGAGCAGTTCTCGTACATTAAAACCATTAAAGACTGTGTTTATACAGTGGTGCAAGCAAATAAGAAACACACAACCATCCCTAACAAAGTCTCATTGAAACTAAACTCAAGCTGCTACCTGCATATGCATTGTAGGCTTTACGACTCTCATTCAGAGATCCCCACATTTGTGAGCTTTAAAGGAGCTTGTGAGATGGACAAATGGTTGCCACGGCAACGGACGATCTTCTTTACGACAGATGTAGAGAAACTTGCTGACAGTAACGGATAAATACACTTGTTATTGCCTCTATCTTCATGTTATAAAATAATAAACTTGTACACCAAAGTGAATAACGCTGATTTAATGTGTGTACATTCATGGATTTCTTATTTCCCTCATTGATTACTTACCTGCAGGCCTGTTCCCGTAGTGCCATACACAGCCAAATTACTACCTTGGCACAAAGAACCGCCCCGTGTTTGATTTGCCGCCCACGGTGTTATTAACTTAACCACAATTATGGTAATTTCCCGGTAGAATAAAAGAATGCGGCCTAGAGCATCGGTCGACATGCCGCGTGTGTTTATTGGTGCCAACAAGCGGCAGAAAGCTTTTGATCTAGGACGAGAAACAAAAATAGGTGTCATAAAACAAAGAGATGAGGGGTTGTTGATAATAGGGATTCCTTAGAGACAGCATTTTAGTGTAAAGGGGCTTAGAGTAGAGAAAACCAACCTATTCACAAAAGCTCACGTGAAAAACAAAAGCAATTTTATCAGGAAAAATCAGTAAGTTGCAAATTGAGAGAGATGTTATTTGAATAAGGTAATTGAAATAAAAAAAATCCAATGCAGAGTCCCTTATAAATCTAACGTAGTTGTTCCATCTGCGCCGCCGCTGTAACCTAGCAGAGTAATATTTTGACTGTCGTCGAAGCGGCATCGTCGGAAAAGTATCGCCCTCCCCGAAGATGTTGTGTAAGGGAATCGAACACCATACCTCGAGGGTTGACCGAGGTCGTTAAGGCACAGACTCAGCTAGGGTTCGAATCCCACCAGAAGGTTCTCCCTGACTGAGTTTTTTCCAGATTTTCTCAGTTCTCATAAATTGTAAATGCCAGGGAGGTACCCTAAACCAAGGTCTGGAACGTTTCTTTCCTTTAAAAAAAAAAAAAAAAAAAAAAAAAAAAAAAACCTTTCCCAATTTATCATTTCATTTGTATCATCAGTGTCCACCCCTGTGGTGCCTCAGCAGTAAAACGGGCGTTAAACACAATTAAAACTTCGAACACTTTAAAGAATCCTCGAAGCAAGGTCGGGATTGTATGAGGTATGACCTGCAACTTCTCGTTTACATTTTTTCGATCGTATCTGGCTGTATGGGGATGCGCGTTGTCTTGCTATAACACGCCTTAGGTATTTATGGAACATATGCAACTGTGATGAATGATCAAATAGGGGATTTAAAATTATTTGGATTTTGGATGGTGAATCACATGGCAATGCCAGAGAAGACAGTTCGAGAGAAATAGGTGTGTGTGTGTGGGGGGGTTCCAGATATGGATAAGCCCCTTCTGGCGTAAATGTTCTGAAAATGTGTCCTACTTTTGAACTAAGAAGTTTATACCTATTTGACTATGATCAAATGGGGCATAAAACGAATTTAATTTGTGACAAAATAAATTCCCCTTTAATGTAAAATCTTTTTATGGTAAAGATGTTAAAACTTTTAAGGCTTTTATTCATAATTTCAATATAATTTTAATATATCATGTTAGCGCTAACAGTTCTATCACGTGTGATAGAAACGTAGTATAAAATTATTATTATTATTATCACTGGTGTTGTTATTATGATGGGCTAGTTTGATTTTTACTAGTATGATAAATTTTTCGAAGACAATTAATTTATTGCAGAACTCATTTAAGAGATTTACAAGGCGTTACTTTTAATTAGAAACCAGCCTGTGATTTATCTTTTTAATCACAGTAGATTGTTATTGCTATATCTCTAGAGTATGGATTTCATCCTATGCCGAGCACATTAACCACAAGCTTGGAAACCCGGAAGCCGACCTACTTAATCAAACAAGTTTTAACTTTTATACCTTACCCATAACCCACGCGTCTAAATCTTGTTTAATTACATGTAGTTATTTATTATCATTCGTCAGTGAACTTGCTTTGAATGCCTATACCAGTTCAAATCAAGATGCTTCAAAATTAAAAAATATTGACGTCTACTTAAGTAGAGATAAGGATTGGTCCTTTAACTACAGGGGGCGTTCGAAAATGATTTACAATAGCTGTGATTTAATGAATATCGCGCAACATATAGGCACGTCCATTATTAGGGCGATGGAATGATACTATTACGCCATGCAGACACTAGATGGCGGTTGTAAGCAGTGTGTGTAGCGAAAAGACAGTGTTCGTATGTTGTCAAATAGAGATAGACGTGAACAAAATGAAAGGCGACTACCATGGGCAAAGATGGATTGCTTGTTTTTTTGTTTGTTTGTTTGTTTTTTTAAGGAAGCCGTCATAACTGCGGTATATGGTCACTGTCCTGTGTTCCATTAACTTTGAAGGGGGTTCCTAACACCAAAACAGGGGAGAGGAACTTATATAAACACATGTACGGAAATCCTTAGTTTTGAGTTATTAATCACTTCCACTTGTTTCAAGGTGCAATCTAACAACTAACAAGTTCGTAATCGAAAATAAAATTAATTTTGTTAAGTAACTTATAAGACAAAATATTATTCGCAAAATGCAGCAATACCACTGCTGAAAGTTAGCATTTATATGATTTGATAATAAACCTATTAAAGATATGATAGTAATATTAGTTTAAACTCTGAAGCAAATTTTCGTTAATAACTCAAAAACTAAGTATTTCCTGCAGTTATTTTCTTTCTTTCTTTCTTTGGGGGGGGGGGGTGAGCAACCCGCCACCAAAATTTATAAAAAGTATTTCCGAAACATCCTGTATAATAATTATATTTCCCTTTCTCTAGTTGTTATTTAATTACATGTTCCAAGTTTATTAAGATATGCATATATAGTCGGTCCTGGGGGTGTAGTGGTAACCATGCTTGCCTTCTAAACCCAAGATCGTGGGTTCAATCTCGGCCAGAATCGATGGATTTTTTTCGGGCGTAAAAATCCTAAGTATGGCTTCCTTCGAGAGGGAAGTAAAGCCGTTGGTCCCGTGTCGTACATTTACGGCACGAAAAAGAACCTCAAGCCTGAAAGAAGAGACCTCTGAGCAAAATTTGTCGGCCGTTTCAGGCCCTGATTTGAATAGGACGCTGATTACTTGGGATGTTGAAAGATCGTCCGTAAATAAACCAAGCCAACAACAAAAACAATACATGCGCTACTCGTGAACATTGTGTTATGAGCACATTCCTCTGACTAGCCATCTCTTCAGTTCCCAACTCTACATTCCCCCAAAGCATTCTTTTTCTATAACATATAATTATAGTAAACTAAAATTTGCTCAAAAATTGACTGAAAGGATAAACGTTTATACTGGCCAAGCTTAATGTAATTGCATCTAGTATACGTATATCGATACCTAAGAAGTATCGATAAGAACATTACTGTTCGTAGCCTGTAAACAACAAAAGCACTGTCGTTTAATGCTGGCTATCAAATTGCTGTCATCATCCCAAACCGCAAAGTCTGTGGTTTAAGCCACCGGTGTACGACACGCGCATTGCTTCTCCGTACGTCATGACCTTATCAGCAACCACCTCCTGGAATTGCAGAATTATGTCACTTGTTCTACATCAGCTATGTGTGGAAGTGACTTTGTTTCGTCATGATACTTCTGTACCTCATACAGGGGCAGCTAGTGTGTATATACTCAATAGAGACTATACACAGTAGGTACAATACAATTTATTCAAAATATCAGCCTTTGCCTTGATACACCTTTTCAAATGCTCCGGCCACTCATGTATCGCACACATCTAGGGGTTTGAGGTTGCTGTCTTCACCAAATCTACCTTGACAAATCTCATCAAACACTCCAGTCATTCCATGTATCGCTGCAGGCCCATATCTAGGGGTATTGGTGATTCTGTCTTCACACCTGTAAGTTAGGTGAAAGAGCGAAGACTTGGTAGCTGTTCATGGTGTTCATTTCATACCACTGCAAGGTGGATTCGATCATTTGAAGAAGGGCGAGAGACTTTGAAAGGCAACCCTCGCTCTGGCCGGCCTCGGGAAGCTGTGAACGAGGGAACAATTCAAAGAGTGAGGAACTTGGTGGAGGAATATCGACATAGTACTGTTGAAATGCTAAGTATGGAAGTGAACACATATGTTAACAGCATTGACAGTATACTCAATGAGCATTTAAGGCTGCGAAAAATATATGCAAAATGGATTCCACATTTCCTAACCAATGAAGAGGAGAAAGGAATGTGGAAGGAAATTGCTGAGCATGTTTACACCAAATGGTTCTAAATGTTTGACGGATATAAATACTGGTGATGAAAGTTGGTTTTATTTCTATACCTCCCCAAATAAAGCTCAGAACTGCGTGTGGGTAAATGAGAATGACACAAGACCAGTTGTTCTTCGACAAGGTTTTCGTTCTTGGAAGCGAATGCTCACTGTTTTCTTCAACTATGAAGGATCATTAGCGGTTGACTGTATGTCAGAAGGAATGACAATGAATGGAGAATTCTATGGCACTTATATTTTGGATCTTTTATTTGAAGAGTTGAGGCGGCGACGTCCAACAAGGCTGTTGCTTTTGTAGGACAGTGCATATCCTAGCAGAGCAGCTACAAATTGAGGAAACTGGAAGTCGCCAAAGTTCAGTTGCTAGACCATCCACCCTACAGCCCTGACCTTGCATCGTGAGATTTCTGGTTGTGTCCTAAAGTGAAATCTTGCATTGCTAGAAAACCTTCCAAACGAGTGCAGGACCTTGCTCAAGCTATAAATTCAGTTCTGTTGACAATATCGCAGTCAGTGCTTTTGACAAGTGGGTGCACCGCCTATAACTGTGTGTGGAGATAGATGGGGAGTACTTTGAAGTAATGTGAGGATAAGAATTCAGTCCTTAGCTTGGAGTTCAAAAATGCCACTTCAACACATTGAATGCCCTTCGTAAATTATGCCGTATCTAGCTGAATTATTATTGCTATATTTTTAAAGTGTTGTTTGCCTCTTTACTTTTTACAAAATTTCGAGAAATTATGAATTTATTTCTGTATTGCAGTGTACTAACGAATAGTTTTAGCTCCGTCACTTTCATTTCATGTCATATACACTGCCTAGCTGTCTCCATAGCTTACTCCTTTTATGGATTAAACAAAAAAGTTGAATGTCGTATTGCCGCTAGGACTTGCATGCAGTTGTTATGGAAACCAGAATAAGATAACAAATGACTGTTACTATGTCCATAAGGAGGCCGTGATTAAGTTGCATATCTGAGCACTTTATTAGAATGTCTTCATTAATCTTGCTTAGGAATACTTTCCGTTCTACAACTGCCATCATTTGTCATCTCCATGTTTCTCCGCCACGTGCCACCGGCTTCTCATCGGGAGCAACTCATACTTTTGAAATATGTTTCTTCATCACTTCGTAACCAGATCAAGCCGTAACTCGTGTATAGGACTACCCCAGCTAAAACACTAACATGCTATTATATTTGCAAGGTGACCCGGCATCTCTATAATCATGACTGGAGAATTTATGACAGAGAGTTTGGTCCCGAGGTTATCCACTTCGAGTGGAGGTGAACAGTATGGATATATATACCGGGCTATTGCGTAACATCACGGCATTCTTTGTCATCATCTATTTATGTATCGCTATTGTTATGTTGAATAACACGAAGCGATTTCGTAACCTAGCACGGTGTTTTCGTTCTGCCCGGTTTCGGATCTAGTTCTCACCCACGAGTTGCAGAAATGGGTGCAGGTGATTAAATAGATGAAAACGACTGCACATCAATCTGTAAATGAGAGCCTTGAGAAAGAAAACTTTTATATCAAGGATATACTTGGTGATTTGTTCTAAAACTTCACGGCCTGACCAAGAAAGCACAAGATTTAAGATATATATTGTGTGTGTGTGTTTTTTATTTTATTTTATTTTTCAACATAGCCACTTTGTAAATCAATACATTTATTCCAACTGCTTTCCAACTTTATAATGCACTCAGTAAAATAATATTTGTCCATCTGCGAAAAACAAGCATCTATCCCAGCTTCAATCTCATCATTTGATGTAAATCTTCGTCCACCCAGCCATTTCTTCAGGTTTGGGAACAAAAAGTAAATGCTGGGAGCCAAATCCGGCGAATACAACGGTGGAAGCACTTGAAAGCGAAGGGCATGCAATTTTGCAACAACATTCCAGACGTTAAGGCGCATTATCATGATGAAAGAGAACTTTCTTTTTAGCAAGGTGTGGACGTTTAACCTGAAATGCATCCTTCACTTTGTCTTGTAGTGAAGCGTAACTGGTGATTGTTCTGACCTTCTGCAGGTAGTCTACGAGCACCACACCATGAGAATCCCAGAAAACCGTAGCCATGACTCTTCCTGCAGATGGAACCGTTTTTGTTTTCTTTGGTGCACTTTCACCTGTTGCCACCCACTGTTTGGACTGCTGCTTCGTCTCTGGCGTGTAGTAATGAATCCATGTTTCATCTGCTGTTATGAAACGTTGGAGAAACTCACTGGAATTTTGTTTAAAAAGTCTAAACACTCTTGGGAAATGTTCATTCGAATGCATTGTTAAAAAACGCGACACCCATCAAGCGGGAAGCTTTCTCATACCTAAAACTTGTTTAAAATACAGTGGACACGGCCTATCGAGGTATTTGTAATGTCAGCCTACTCGCGTACCTTCAATTGGCGATCATTGAGCACGACATTGTGAATTTTTGTCACACTCTCGTCAGTGGTAGCAGTTTTGGGACAGCCTGAGCGCTCAATAACTTGAATGAATGTACAACCACGCTCAAATTCAGCAGCCCACATTTTAATCGTTGAAAAGGATGGGGAAAAACTCTTTAATGTGGAATTTAACTCATTTTGTATTTGTGTTAGGGGTAAACCCTTCAAAACAAAGCATTTTATCACATTCCATATTTCAGTTTTATTCATTTTGTAGAAAATGCTAACACTAGTTTGTTTACACAATCATCACAAAAAAGCGACTACACTTACGCGTCTGAGAATTTACACTGAAGAATTTTCTTAACTGGATCATAGTAATTTGCTCATCTTCACTACATCTCTGAGTCAGGCTGTTGATTTACAAGGTAAATATAAATAACTAGATAAGTATAAAAGGAAAAAAAACATTTAGAAAATAGCAGATTTAATATCGCAATATTTCTAAAAGTTATATATATATATATATATATATATATATAACTTGTAGTTGTTTCAGCGTTTATATAACGTAAACGCTAGTTTTCAGAGTTTCAATGTAATTAACATAAATTTATTTTTATTTCATAAATTATTATTACCTTGTATGGTTCGATTTTTACATTCTCCCTTTCTAAGGAAGTGTACATTATATATATATATATATATATATATATATATATATATATATATAATTTAAAATTTAATATGCATAAAATGCAAGGCGTACAAAGCTTAAATGAAATGAAAAAAAAAACATAACATACTAACGGTATGAATTCAATTTATTTCCGAAAAGGTTTACGTGAATATAAAAAAAATTGAATAAACAGGAAATAATATAAATATCGCAAGTACATTAAATATATTAATAATTAAATTCACGCAAACATTATAAATAACGGACTCTTTTGTCAATTTCAATTTCATTATGGAGAACTGGGGCCGAAGTCGCTAAGGCGTGGACTCGTGAGCTGGAGGTATGGGGTTCGATTCCTACCAGAACCGTCCTCCCTGATTGAAGATGTTTCCAGGTTTTCCTCAGTCCTCATAAATGGAAAATATCGGGAAGATACTGTAAACTTAGGCCAGTAACGCTGCCTTCTTTAAAAAAAAACCTTGCCCAATTTATCACTTCATATATTATCAGTACCCACCGCCACTCCTCTCTCAGAACTAAAAACCGCTGTTAAATTAATAAAAAGGGGGGTCAAGTATGCAGTAAGTAGCTGTGTCTCTTACCGAGCGACCACGGCCAGTCACTATAAATGTGCACCAGAGTAGAGAATTTATCTACAGCGCGATAAATAGGAAACGCTGCTGTACGATCAACACCGAGACTTTCATGGCTTTGTCGTCCGTTTCGTGACGAAGCGAATGCATATCCGTGTAACTGATTGCAATTCTAGCAAACTACAAGTCTGTACCTTATGACAAAAGACGTTGACTATTTCTTACATCCAGTCAACCAAGAAGATCATGACCACAATCTTTTGGCACTGTGAAGGAATACTCTTCATTGACTTCAAGGAGAGGAACACCACAGTAAATGGGGAGTACTATGCTGGCCTACTGCACAGACTACGTACTTACATCAAAGAAAAAAGGCAAGGAAAGCTGAGTGGTGGTGTGCGCCTTCTTCACGACAACGCGCCTGTGCACACAGCTCTTGTTGCAAAGGAAGCTGTGAAGAAATGTGGCTTCAAAGAAATCGATCTCCCCCCCTTACAGTCCAGATTCGCTTCCAGTGACTATTTTCTCTTCTCAAAACTCAAGAAGGACCTTCGAGGAAGGAAATTTAAGTGTGACGAAGAAGTGATGGACGTTTTTCATGCCCATTTTGCAGACAAGACTTCTGACTTTTTTGGGGGGGGGAGGGTGTGAATTCAAAGATGTGAGAAATGTATAGCAATAAAGGGTAACTATATTGAAAAGTGAAATATATTTTTGTCTGTATCATACCTAGAAGATGGTTAAGCCAGAAACTTATGGACCTACCCTCGTAGAGTTAATTGTTCTACAATTAAATTCATTAATGTTGAAGCATTTACGTGATCATGTATGGATGCAAAGTAATAAATACTGGAGTGTAAAAAAAATGAATTTTATACACAAAAACGCTTTGCATGATACAAAGTAAATACATACAGAGCAATAGTCTTTTTTTCTTTTTCTTTTTTTTTTTTCTTTTTGAGAATGCTATGCATAAATGCTGAGAGGCTCACAAATGACGTGTTTTCACAACTGGCTGACGTGAGTATTTCCAACAAGAGCTGATGCAAGTGAATGCCAGAAATGTGTGGATGTAGTGAGAATGCTACTGTAATTGCTGTAATAAGGTAAGTGGTTTTTTTCATCTTAATTGTAGTTCTAATTGCGAGAACTTGAATTACGGGGCTGAGTTAAAAGGTAACTTTAATTTAGCAATAAACATTCAGAAGAATGTACTGCACATACAGGGTGAATCTAAAGTCCTTCCCTGGTTTCGGGGGGTTGACATAGTGTAAACACTTACATCAATGGAAAGTGTATCTCTCCAAGTTTGCAGTCGTAATAGGCATCATGGTGGTCACCGGTGCACAAAAGCTTTCTGCGTGTTACAATTCGCTAAAGGTGAGTCCTTTGTGATGGCACAACGACGATTTCGTACGAAACACCAACAAGAGTCACTTACAGCCAAAATAATTCGTGCATGGTACAAAAAGTTTGAAGCGACTGGCTGCTTGGGCGATGGACAAGGAACAGGCCGGCCAAGAGTGTCGGTTGAGACCGTTGAGCGTGTGCGAGCTGTATTTGTTAGGAACCCTAAAAAGTCGACACGTCGCGCGAGCCAGGAATGTGTCAACGGTGAGTGATGCAGCTCGCTCTGTTCGATCTCGATTATATCAGACACTATCGCTGTACTAAAACAAGTGATACGAGACAATCGAAGGGTAATGATCGATGAGATGGTTGTGGAATTGTAGATCAGTCATGGCTAAGTTAAAATGTTCTTTCAGAACTAAAAACACTATACAAGATAAAAGAGTATCTTTGATATTGCTTGAAATCTAAGAAATATATTATTTTTAGTAGTTCTTAAAAATATATTTCGCCATAGAATTTGCTTTTAGCTATTGCGGTTGTACCCATGAGACGTTTATTAACATTTTTCTTCGCATCGAACCTATCCAGAGGCACCGAAAATGACAATGAACACACACACACACACACACACACACACACACACACATATATATATATATATATATATATATATATATATAATAACTAAAGAACAGAAAAATAATAAGACACTTAAATATTCACAGAATTATAGCTCGCTATATTTCGAACCACTCGTGTTTTTCAAAGGTATTTTCTTCAAGTGCGATCCTTGTCTGAATGTTCAAGTGTTTTATTACTCTTCTGCTTCTATAGTTGTTCCTATTTTAGTTACATTATTCAAAGTGTTACTTTATTTTTCTTATATATATTATGCGATATAATATATATATATATATATATATATATATATATATATATATATATATATATATATATATATATATATATATATACAAAACCGAGTAGAGGTTAAAGCGAAATTTAAAAATCGCTCTGGGGCTGAAATTTTAATTTTTTAAACTAAACTCTGTATATGCCATTCAAATAAAATAGTAAAAATAGTTTCTGAAAATCAGTGAAATCAGGTTATTAGGAATGGGGGTTTACTCGAAATCTAACATTTAAAATCCCTCTTGCAGCACCAATATTTGCTTTTTAGCAACGAGATTTGATATATTTCATTTAAATAAAATAAAAAATAGTTTCTGAAAATAATAAAATAGGGTGATTAGGAGTGGGGGTTACCTGAAACTTAACATTTAATAAAGCTCTAGTGGCACCAATATTTGTTTATCAGTACTAAATTCGGTATATACTATTTAAATAAAATGGTTTCTGAAAATAAGGGATATTGGACCATTAGGAGTAGGCGTATATCTGAAAATCGAAAATTAAAAACCGCTCTTTCATTCAATTTTTTTCATTTGTTTCAAAATAAAATGACAAATTAATTCAGCATATAAACTGTATTTATAACGATACATATGTTTTATATTTAACAAAAGTATCGTCGTGAAGATAGCAAATGTGAAATATTAATATAATATGTGTATGAGAATTATATTTGTATGTAAGAGCGCTCTGTAATAACCTTCAGAAAACGTTTACGTTACATGTTAATAACATTTAAATTAAATTTCAAAGCCACTGAAAATCGATGTAACTTTCGACTGTTTTTATTTACTTAGTACATTGCAATTGTTTTTAAATAGTAACATGTTTTTGTTTTATTGAAACATATGAACATCATCTTAAATACACAACGTAACTCGAAACTTTCTGTTGTTTCTCTCTATTTTAGTGAATGTAAAGTTGATATCAAGGGCTCAGTTCATAACATATATTTAATTTAATTTAATTAATAGTACAATTAACTTTTGTTGTTTAATCTCAATAATAATAATAATCTAAAAATGTGGTTTCTCTTTTGTAATACTTATAGATTGCAAGAATTCTAATTGTGTTCCCCTTATACCATACAGTAATGTTATAGCTTAATTTCATTTCCTTAATTAATAAGACCTAATTTAGATTATATATACAGTTATTCATTTTGGTGAGGAATTCTCTTATTTTACGCAGTTCCTGTGTGATGAACGAAATCCTTAAAATTGTCTGTATGTTCACCAAAAGTGTAAAAGCAAACACGAACCATCTAAAGGACCCAGTTCATATTTTCCTAACCTTGGCTACAAGCTGACTGAATGGAATGATGCAAGCCTCGTTGCAGTGAAAGGTAAGAAAGTGCCTTATAAGGATTTGCTGTTGGTAGGCCGAACCAATAAGTACACACCAGCCTTGTCTCATTCACAAGTCGTAACGAGATTGCGGTCACCTTCCCCACCTGTTGCCCTGTCTGTACCTTCCTCACTGACGCATAACGAACTGATGACCTAATGCATAAGCTTAGAATACTTTTAGAAAAGAAAACGTTTGACACTAGGCGACGAAATGTTTAGCTTAATATCCTTAATATAGTAAACTTCTAATTTTATTGTTTTAATTTATATTGAAAAACCTTCGCAGCATGACAATGGTACAATAAAAAGTTTAATCAGTTAAAAGCACGCTTTACTTGGCTATTTTGTTACTGAGAAATTAAATAATATATGAAAATAATATTTACGCAAGCTCTTTAACCTCTCAGGTAATCAGTGTCCCATCCAATTCAGGGTATGAAACGAACGATAAATTTGACTTGTAATTTTTACGTGCCGTAAATGTACGACATGTGTCTATTTATGAAAATAAAACAGTGAACTGATCTATGTGAAATCGGTCACGAAAGTATGTAAAGTAGTATTGTTTTGGAAACACAGTCCTTGTATAATGGAAGCATTCTTGCTTTATTCGCGGCGTGTCTGGATTCAATTTCCTAATGGGTTAGTTTTCTGAGTGGTTTTCAATCAGGTCTAAAGATGAATGCGAGGGAAATTTACACCACACAGTTCCCGGAGCTCATTCTGTCGAATTATCATCTATCATCCCCCCCCCCCCCGGCAGCTATCTTTGGAATAACGTTGTCGCACCTTCCAGGCATCCAACCTAAGGAGTCATCAACAAAGTACTTGTTCGAGGACTAGCCAATAAAAACACAGTGTGAAACAATTTTTAACTAGAACAGATTTCGCATAATTGGAGAAACCATCTCAATACATAACGCCAGCAAAGAGCAAGAGAGAGCTTTTAGTCGGTTGTGTATAATGGATTCACTAGTAACGGACGCTGCTCTGAAATTTTGCTTCCGTCTGCAGAAATCCGGTGACAGCAAGCCATATGGCGATATTCAGATACAATCAATCAAGAGTTTAGGGAGGGTCGTATTTTAACAAAGCAGGCGGTGAGGTGCTTCTAGGTATGATGACAAAAATTATATTTCACTTTTCAATATAGTTACCCTTTATTGCAATACACTTCTCACCTCTTAGAATTAACATTTCAATCACCCTCCCCTCTAATAGTCAGAAGTCTTGTCTGCAACATGGACATCAAGCATCCATCACTTCTTCGTCACTCTTAAATCTCTTTCCTCGAAGGTCATTTTTGAGTTTTCATAAGAGGAAATAGTCATTGGGAGCTAGATCAGGACTTTAGGGGGGATGGTCGACCTCCTTGAAGTCACATTTCTTCACAACTTCCTTTGCAACAAGAGCTGTGTGCACAGGAGCGTTGTAGTGAAGAAGGTGCACACCATCACTCAGCTTTCCTCGCCTTTTCTCTTTGATGGAAGCACGTAGTCTGTGCAGTAGGCCAGTATAGTACTCCCCATTTACTGTGGCGTTCCTCTCCTTGAAGTCAATGAAGAGGATTTCTTCACAGTCCCAAAAGATTGTGGCCATGATCTTCTTGGTTGACTGAGTGAACTTGGCCTTTAGAGACGGTACTTCGTCAGGTTTGCGCCACTCCATTGATTCTCTTTTGGACAAGGGATCGTAGTAGAGGATCATAGTTTTATCTCCTGTAACAATGGTTTGCAGAACTTCTCTCTCGTTGCACGGCAGAGCTCCAAAAATGTCTGACAGCAGATAACTCGTTGCTGCTTTTGGACTGAGGAAAGAAGTCTAGGCACCCATCTTGCACTAACTTTATTTATGTTTAAATGTTCATGAATAATTCGAAAGACTGTTGTTTTAGAAAGGCCCAACCTTGCCGCTATTTCTGTAACTTTGAGCCGCCGGCAGGTCTTCTATTATTTCTACTTCCACAAGAGCTAGCGATGTTTTCAGGAGTGAGCACCTCCAAGGGCCGACCTGCAAGCTCTTCGTCTTCAATGCTTTCTCTACCCATTCGAAAAAGTTTGGCGCATTCTTTTACGGTAGAATATGAGGGGGATGCTTCTCCATGTACACTGTCCAATCGCTGCTTAATTTTATTTGGGGTAAGTCCTTGTTTTATGAAGAACTTAATAACAGCTCGAAACTCCATTTTGAACATGCCATAATCTTCTACACGTATCCTTCTTTATGCAACTCTATCTGAACAAGTGAACACGGCGGAGCGGAAGTTACAGCTGGAATTAATAACTTAACAGATAAGGCATGACACCAAATAAGGGTTTTGTGAGGGCGATAATCCTTATCGGCGAGACCGGGAACCTTATGGACCTACTATCGTAGCTGTAAGGAATGTGAATCCCTTTTTAGAAACATTTAGAACTTAAAAAATGTACCAATAAAACCACCATAAAGAATATCATTTAGGCATTAACCAGCCATGTAAAATATGCACAATTTACAAAAAATCCTTAATTTTACATAAAATTCAACTAACGAAAAAAAAGTAATTCGGTTAAAATATTTGCGAAGAGTCCAAAAATATAAATACTATCTCACAAGTAATGTCGATTTTAAGCAAAACTTTATTTGAAACGTATTTTAATTAGAAATTAAACTAATCTTCACTATAAAGGTAATTTGATTCTTGAGCCATCTTTCAGCAAGGTTTGTTATTCCATCACGGTACCAGTTTTTTGATTATGATGCGAAGAATTTGTCGATATCCACTTCCACGTCTCCAAAGTTTTCGAAATTTCTTTCACGTAGTAAATAAATGATGGATAGAAATAGATAACAATCTGAAGGCGCAAGATCAGGGCTATATGCTGGATGTGGAAGCAATTCGACCGCGGTAATTCACCCATTGTTCATCACACGTGAGAATTCTCCTGATAAATATCACCCATGGGATAAACTGACGATAGATATGAACTATGCTTTGGACCTGTTCAGGTGTCAATTCATGAGGTACAGATCTACAGCTTCTTTATGATTTTTAAGAGTCTTAAAGTGGCGATGTATGGTATCTGTTGATGACGAAGTTGTTCTGACAACCTACAAGTACTTTTTTGAGGATTTCCTTCCAAAGCACTGCGTATATATTCAATATTCCATACCTTTAGTCATCCATGACGTGGCAAGTCATTAGTATTTTCAGCTCCTTTATTTAGACACGTATTCCATCCGCTTCACATAGCAGCTTTATAATCTTGACGGCAGTAAGATTTTAGAATAAATCTAATTTAAACATACGGTGTACTAAAGAAACCGAGATATGAGCAACAAATATCACTTTTAAATCTGCCCATTATCCCAGACACGATTCCAATCTACGTGCGTTGTGTCATCTACTGCTCAAGAGGGCGTTAATTACTTTAAAAAAAATTCACGTCAGAGAAACATTTAATTTGTTTTTTCTGTCTTTTCCTATATTCCGTACCAAATTCGCACTGAAATACGACCTCATGACGTCTGGAATGTGATGTAGAAGATTTTGGTTCGTGCTGTACACTGCAAAGGAAAGGGCGGTCCCCTCACTGAGCTAGGCAACCCATCAGACACATGTGCGGGCGGACCAGTTTCATGCTGCCTGCAAGGCGCAGGTCCAAAATATCTTTCCTCGAACTGCACACAGCACTGTTCATACAAACTTAGATATCATGCGCATTGCTAAGGCTTTTGTTATAGACTTTTTTTGAAAATCCTAACGATTTATTCTCTTGTTAGTAGCACTGAGCTTGGCCAATTTCTTAATAGGTGGCCACTACTGTGTACAGAAAGCACATATGTTTCTGTTGCTATAGCCAAAAGCTTGGTGTTTAAGGCAACAATCTGCGACTGTCTAAATCTGAAGTCAATGATCCGACTCTAACAGAATTTTACTAGACCATGTTTGTAGCTTCTCCTACCCATTGTCGGAGGGTCGATGAGGTCTACTTAAAGACAAGACGAATAGAGAATGAGTGTGATAAAAACGTCAACCTTGAGTTATTTCGTGTTTACCCTGTTTACTTAGGCGAATATTAACTGTCATTTCATTCTATAGTTCTGGTTACAGCGTTGAAAGTGATAGGCTAAGCGGCATGGTGTTTGGTGCTGTGCGGCGTGGCGGTGGATTTGTGTCTTGGATAAATTTCCTGTCCTGGCATATGGCGGGTTCTGCCTGAGGGAAACTGTCATGATACTACAGGCCTGCCCACGTATACCTAAGATCTGGAGAAAGGGACCGCGAATCGCCTTATTCCTAGCTACCCGTTGTGTTGTTGTCTCATCCCTTCCCCGGAGATTGTCTAATTTTAGGCTATAGATACATTGGGATTAGCAACGCGGGTAGCTTGTAGTACTCTAAGGAAACATGTTTCTTACCACCGCCTCTACTACCTGAGCTCTCGACCCGTCTTGGCAGAGCGGGAAGGTTCAAAGTCCAAACAGTAATGTTACATTATTTAGCTTTTTTTTAAAGCGAATTCGGAAAGAATGTAGCTATTGCGGTTGTACCCATGAAAAGATTTTTTAAACATTTCTTCCCGAAAATCAGCGATATCAAACTATTATTAGTAGGGGTTTACCTGAAACCTAAAATTTAAAAATTGCTCCAGCGGCACCAATAGAAAACTGCTTTTTCTCTACGAAACTCTGTATACCATTTAAATAAAATAAGAGAATTATATTCTGAAAATAAGTGAAATCAGACAATTAGGAATGTCGGTATACCTGAAAACAGAATTTAAAGAGGTGGGGTTAAAGAGAAAATTTAATAATCGCTCTAGCGGCCGAAATTTTTACTTTTTCTCAACGCAACATGCAAAATGACAATGAAAATAAGTGAAATCAGACAATTCGGAATAGGAGTTTACCTAAAACCAACAATTTAAGCACCAATATTTACTTTTTCGCAACGAAACTCGATATATACCATTTAAGTAAAATAAGGAAAATAACTTCTGAAAATCAGGGAAATCGGGCTGTTAGCACTAGGAGTATATGTGAAAACGTAAATTGAAAAAGCGCTCTAGAGACATCAATTTCTCTGCATAGAGCTCTGTGATACCCTTTACAAATTGGACTTGCTGAGGAATTTGCTTAGTTTAAGTAGCTCTTGTGTGCCAAATGTTTTATTAATATTGTTTTTAACATTACAGAGAGCAATACTATACTTTTATTACTGATTTTCTTCCTTGTGTTTATAATTTTTAAACGAAGATTAGAAATTTTCATTACATATTATTATTATTATTATTATTATTATTATTATTATTATTAACTTTACAGATCGATTCCGCGCTTGACCAAGTAACAGAATGTAAGAGGGGGCTAGTTTTTGCTGGGAGCCAACAGTTGATTGACATTTATTTTTGTAGTATATGGGAAAACACCGAAATAACCTATCCAGGCAATTCAACCCAACCACATTCTAACTCGCACATACTGCATCCCAACACCACGGCTCTGAACTATTTTTACAAGTGATAACCACTAAGTGAGGTATATTAACCCGGTTGGTGCTAGTCCGTATTATTACCATGGTAGAGAGGTGGCGAATCCAACTCTTGACGTCACCGTCAAGCGTTACTACTGTTTCACGGGTGTACTTTTTAAAAAATGTATTTGTTTTATTTATGGACGCTCTTTAACATCTCAGGTCATCAGCGTTACATTCAATTCAGGGCGTGAAACGGCCGATAAATTTTGCTCAGAGGCCTCTTCTTTCAGATTTCAGTTCTTTTACGTGCCGCAAATCTACGACACAGAACTCACAGATTTATTTCCCTTCTGAAGGAAGCCCTGCATATGCTTTTTACACGTGAAAAAAATCCATCGACTCTGGCCGGGATTGAACCTGCGATCATGAGTCTATCAAAGTGTACAAAAGACCCTATCCTATAAAATCTACAAAAAGTATTGCTGAATTACTGTTTTGTACCAACAGTTAGGAGGAACGAGGAGTTATGAACAACCGTTGTGTCCTACGGCACCACAAGCCCCATATCTGATTCGCAAGTGTCAAAGTATCCAAGAAACTACTCTCCAGTTCCAAGATCTTAAAGGTAAGTTAACAAAAGTGGAGGAAACGAAGTTGGAAACTGATCTATTAGAAAAATTCACCTCCACTCTGTCGCTTGGAGACATTAAAAAACGTCTGCAAGTCCTGCTTATAAAGTAATGAACATTTACTTAAAGCCATGCACTACAGGTGCTGCAACAACCGCACGAAAGCGGAATATCTGTACGTGACATTCAAAGGCTGAGGAAGGTATGTGGACGGTGTTAGAGCTGGTCATGGAATTGGTCGATGGGGCACGTATGAAACGTGGGACGTGAGAATTGACAGCCGACCTTCACCACATGCTGCACGCGCCGGGCAGTACAGCATCCTCTGTACCGCCCCACATGTTACGAAAAAAGTAATTTCTTCAGCGAGAAACTTTACAGATTCACCTACATGGAATACAAACTCGCTACCGGAAATATCTACGAAGTTTTCTCGCTGTCACAGAAACACAGAAACTTTACATGCACACAGTTGTAGAAATAAGTATCAGAAGAAATAGTTCGAACGATATTCCCAGATGCAGAGGTCGTTGTAGAGGGCAAATGGTATTTTTGCGGGGGCTGAACAAGGACATTACGCAAGAACTAGCAGCAGTTTCACCTTGGGCTGCATCTGTTGCCGTGGAAACATTTACGGGAGCGATATCACAACTATTCCAAGATTCATAACCCCATTTTAAACACACAATTTGCATCACGTCTGTGTCATACTTGCCTCTAGTAATTTTAGTGACAATTTAAATGCTTACGAACAAGCGGCTATTTTACCAAGAAAATACTCTATTCACATTTCCTTTGAAACACCTAGGCCCTGGTTTTTAATAGTGTTTTTCCCTCGATTCCAACCCTGTTTCATAGGAGCATTTCCTCCCCGCTGGTCTAGACGTTTGACTCGTGATTGAAATGACGCGGTTTCGAGTCTGCTGCAGGTAAGATATTTATAAATTGTTAAAATGTGCTTTAGAGTAACTAGAAACGTATAAGTTAGGTAAGAGGTGATATTACGAGAGGATAAATACGGCAGTGAACAGATAGATAGAGAATGTGAAGAGATGGGGAGACATCAAGTAATAATTATTTTCCGTTTTAGGAAATCCCTTTAGTGCAAGAAGGACATAAGTACTGATAAGCGTATTTTAAAAGAGTACCTAGCTCTGTATACGCTTTTATGATACACCTAACCTCAATCCAATCGAGCATTTTCCTTTCACCTCATCTTATTTAACTAAATATTTTAATAACAAAACATTTAATAATCACTTTATCATCACGAAACACACGTTCGTTCTATGAAAGATCAAATGTAGCCTACATTTTAAACGAAAGGTTACTGTTGCGAAAAAAAATTGAAGAACGCATGTAAAGGTTACTAAGTAACGTTAAGTTTGTTTTGTGAAACAAATAACTGTGCGTGATTCTAAACTACAAAAGAAAAGGGGTCAGTGAACCATAGTATCCCTGTTCTGTTTGCAATGTTTGCCACTTCATAATGACCTTGACATGCGTTGAAGCAGGATAAAATCGTGTACATGTTTACAAAAGCGGGCTCTGTCAGTCTCGACATTCCCTGGCATTAAACTAGGCAGATTCCTCCTTCACTTAACTCTCTGACCTTCAGCTGTTTTCTCAATTCCCCTTTCTTTTTCCATTCTGTTCTCTTTTCCAGCATATTAATGCGAAAAACACGTAAGTAAATAATATGGATGAACAACATAAGTATCGACCACTAGTGCGGTATTTTTTTCTTGCGGTCGACAAAAGGCATATTACCGACGGCCATGTTCACCATTCTCGATCAAATCCGTGCTGATCGATAATTAATGACACGTAATCAAACTTTGACCGCGGTGAAATTGTAGTTAATTCTCGTTCAACGAGCCATCGTCAGCTGACCGGGAGCTAGGTTGCTGAACGATCACGATTCTACGATAATTAATAAAAGGAAAGCATCTACTTCTATAGCCAAAGAGGTTGTATTGCAATCATACTCTCCTTGTCCATATCGCTTTGTTTTTGTTTTGTGTTTGATTACCATATGTAAGTAGAAAACAAATGAAGGTCTCCAATTTTTTCTCTGCATGAGTAAGACTCTCTGTTAGAACTAGTTGTCTCATATACCGATAAATTGGAAAATAAATACTGATTCGAGGTATGCAATGATTTAGCCATTGCAATAAATCGCTGTTTGTTAAAATAGCGTGGGTCATGAAGTTAAAATTCTATTCACGGGCGATCGCGGTTAGTGAGAAACTCAAATCTCTCAGTCATTTCATTTACTGACCTTTGATAACCGGAATTTTGCTTCAAATTTCCTGCCTCTATACTCTTCAAAAGGGTCCCCTCTTCCCACAGTGATCCGGTTTAGAAGCAGGTCCCGATTTAAGTAATCCAGTTATATTATCTCGTTCTCATTACATTCAAGAAAATCGAAATGGGCAGCCAGTTTGTGTAACTTGATCACAATCAAGGAGTTGATCGGTTCAACACTCGCGGTCAAAGTTGACCATAATCAACCCCCTCGTTTAACTTTGATCATTATGGATGCACCGAAAAATCGCATTGAACGCGGTCAAATGCCGACTTGGCCGCCTTCAAACATTGATAGAGGAGGGTTCACATAGCTATGAGTGTTGAGCAACCAATCAGTTATGAGTCAAAAGCAGGATTGCCAAACGTACGATTAATTTATCTATTTTCATTTTATTTGCTACCGCAATATCTTTTTAATAATTATCTGGAATTTTGATTCCGAATGTTACGATTTCTATCAAAACACACACTTATATATGTAAATATTAATATATGCACTTAGCTATTAAATAATCTGCTAGACACCGCCACGGGTGGCCGAGATCGTTAAGGCAAGGGCTCGTGAGCGTGAAGTCTAGGGTTCGAATCCCGCCAGGACCGTCCTCCCTGATTCAGGTTTTTTCCAGGTTTTCCTCAGTCCTCATAAATGGCAAATGCCAGGGAGGTAACCTAAAGTTAGGCCTGGAACGTTTCCTTCCTTAAAATACTTTCCCAATTTATCATTTCATCTCATATATCATCAGTGTTCACCGCATGTGGTGCCTCAGTAGTAAAAACAGACGTTAAACACTAATAACACACATCCGCTAGACAGTTTCTGGTCTAAACATGTCAGGAAAAACCCCAAAAATCAGGAGAAATTTGAACCCGACACCTCCCAAATGCGAGCCTTAAACGTTGCCGTCAGAGCTGCCCAGTTCGGTATGCAACAGTTAAAATGCGTCAAAATTAAAGAATATGGGCGCTATTCATTACGACAATAATAAGAGATGGTATTTTCTAAAATACATACAAAGACAGGAGTTTGGACACGAACTAAGGACCACTGTGGAACATAATGATACCAGTGTAAAGCGATACAGCCAATGACAGCCCTAACTTTGACAATGCGGCTCGAATTTCAGCGTTACTGCCTTGCTAAAGAGAGCATGGTGCGTAGGCTTTTGTTTTTAATTTCTCTAGCCGATCGCGTTCGTGGACAAGGTCATGTGCTATACACGCCGGATCAGGGATTTTGTTAGATCTACTAACTTCATCTAACATATTATAAATAGAATCAACTAGGCAATTGGTAGCTGAAATACCTTGGGGTGGAGTACAGTGTGTAACATTATACTTATGTGACGTCATCATCAAATCGACCAGTTAAATGAAACAAAATTTTGAATTTTGATCCATCGCAGCTCCATATCGCGAAATTATCGTAAAGTTTTATGAGATTTCTGACCACTTTTCTGTGTTTTTAATAATTATAAATTTAACTAACTTAATGTATATTCACTCAAGCAATTGTTTTTGCGTATTCAGCCCAACAGTCTGAAATCATTTTATAAATTATGTAATAATATCTGCCTAAGCAACCATACATTTCAATATACACGTTGTTCAGAATTGTAAAATGTTATCTCTGTTTTGTGTTTTTCAGTTGATATTAGTAAATCAAATGGTAGCGATTGTAACTGACTATTTCTGTCTCACGGTTTCTGAATTGGCATTATTAGCAATCGGCTGCTAGGTGGCTAATGTTAAGTATTCATTATATATAATTATTACAATTTTATAAGAAGTTTCAGGGAAATATATTTATATTCCCATTTTATTTGTAACGCAGTCTTAAAATATCACTCGAGGATCTGAGATTTCCAGATAAATTCACCCATTACATTCATGAATTTATCGGCAATCTCAGCTCTCTTGTGATAATTGCACTCAAGTGCCTTTCAGCCAATGTAAGGCTTCAATAATACCTTATTCACCAATCAGAATGAAACTTTTCGATAGTTTTAAAACATGGTTGCTCAAAAACTAACAACGGATAGTTTTTTTCTTCTGCGTTCATTCTTTTTATTCCTATAATACCTGCTTCGATTCGTCTAGGGATCTAGGAAGCCTATTCCTGTGCATTTTCACAAAATATGACGTAATTGATACAAAAATAGTACCTAGTAATAATATGATAATAGTGTTCAGTTGTATTTTATTTAATTTAGATATCCGCGCGGTTTTGCTTGGAATAATGTCTAACAAAAAAAGTGTAATATATTTCTCCTTAAAATCGTCAAGACTATCAGTTTTAATACTGGATATTCAAAGTGACTTTTGTTAAAAAAAAAAAAAAATAAAATAAATACCATTAAAATCTAAACAAAAATGTAGAAAAATACGTTTAGATGATGTGCAACATAAATTCAACGTTTTAAAGTGCAAATATTCTGTGCATGTAATTAAACAGTTAAATATAATGATAATGCCCGGCTTCAATTAGCAAACGCGGTTTGAAGTTTAAATAGTGCCGCACCTGGCACATTTATCTACTTGTGTACAAAACGAAGAAAAAAATATAAATAAATACATTTAATGCTGAAGTAATTGAATTGTATTAGCGACAAAGGTAATTTAAATATACGACGCTTTCCACAGACATACCCACTAAGATATTCTCTTTTAGCAAGTACAGTTTTTTTTTGTAATTTCTAACGAATACGACAAACTTTTCTCAGCAATGATCGCAATTTATTTCTATGTTATAAAATGTTTGTAATTTTGAGAGAGAGAAAACCGCTGCAGCATTGAAACAGATGCATTCAGGAAATGTCATGAGCTACCTTTATGGAAGCTGACACATCTGAAGATCTGCACACAAAACTGAACTAAGCGCCCGTTTCCTGCCATTGTGATGCGTGACAACGGTTACTCCATCTTCAGGCTGGACAGAGGCACGCCCACCTGTTGTAACGCATATCTGAAGTAAAGTGAAAAACTCTCATGTTTAGGTTCTTATCACGTGACACCTCGAACAGTAGGTACTTCACTTTTTTAACATCAGTGACCTTGTCGCCGGGGGAAGCTCAGTGACTGCCTTTGAAGGTTTTCAAAAAATCTTTTTTTTCACTTTCAAATACATTAGCTTGTTACTAAATTATACACTGGTATTTTTCAACATAATTCTTTGCAAATCTATGGCTTTGAATGTCTGAACTTGCATGTTGTCCCGGTATAGTTTTCATCCTGCGGCAGTGACCGCACTTATATGTGGCTTCGCATTGTCCTGGAAATTTTTGATCATTCTAACTAACTAACCTGCATGATAATTTGGCGCGCCATTGCGGCGAGGTAATAATATTCCCGGTTTTTTTTTTTTAAAGAAACAATTAATAGTGATAGGTGTGTGCAGAATATTTTGCAATCCTTTTTTTTTTTTTTTTTTTTTTTTTTTTCCCGTAAATTAAGTGTGAATGAATTTAGGTTCGCGACTTTCCAACTCTGCAATGGGACATACAGCCCCCTTGCATGCAATTCATGAAAGATTCGACAATATGTCATCACTAACAACATAGGCCCTCTCGTACGGGAAGGGCATTAAAGGAAAAATGTACAAGACAAATCCACACACACATTAAATGAACTGAAAAATAACAATCGTGAAGAAATTTCTAGTATTTCTCAGAGGGAACTGCAGAGGGTAATGGTTAATTTCATTAGCCCATGCCAGAAATGTACGGAAAATGAAGGGAGGCGGTTTCAGCGTTTCTTGCTTGATAATGGTAAGTAAATGTACCGTTCAAGTGCTACTAGTAATTGATGCGAAGGAAAAATCCACTTCTATACGAATAAGATTCTATTTTTTTAAACTTTAAACAAGCCGAGAAAAGTTGCATTGTTTCAAATTGCCTGGCACCATCAAATCCCAATTTCCGTGGTACAGACTACAGAAGGAAAGGATTAAAAAACGAAATTAACCCATATTAATATCATTAATGAAGTTCATAATACTAAAAATAAATTATCCTACATGTATGATTAATATTTAATACTAACATTGAAAATATTATCCATAAATTATACGTGTTAATTTACCTTTACGTATTTTGATCAATTTCTGATGGAAATTATGATTTTCTTTGACTATTTCACTCATGTGACGTTCTTAAAATCGACCAATGAAATGGAACCAAATTTTGAACTTTGACCAAAAGAGGTGAAATTATCGAGAAAAAATTATCAAATACGTTTTATCACGCGACGTGCATTTGTCTTGTGGGCAGTATAGCCAAATCTATACCTCCACTATATAATTCCTGAACACGCATCACTGACCACTTTTGCTAGAGGCAGTGGTGGGCTATTGATAGCAACAAAAGCATGAACAATGAACAATCATAACGAAATAGGCAGGTTTCTTCAAAACATTTTGGTGATGCGTCAAATGTACAAATTAACCCATCATTAGGAATTCCAAAACACAGAATACAAAGAAAAATAGAGACACTATGTTTTCTTTTTTCTTTTTCCCTGTTTTTATTTTTATTATTTTTTCAGTTGGTATTAGAAAATTGAACGGTGGCAATTGTAATAGTCGACTTTTGCCCTTTATAGTCTCACGGTTTCTGAATAGAATAGGTGGTGTAGTGGTTACCATACTTGCCTCCTACACCCAAGCACGCGGGTTCGAACCCGGCCAGGACCGATGGATTTTTTCGGGCGTAAAAATCCTAAGTATGGCTTCCTTCGGAAGGGAAGTAAAGCCGTGGGTCCCGTGTAGTACATTTACGGCACGAAAAAGAACCTCAAGCTTGAAAGAGAGGCCTCTGAGCAAAATTTGTCGGCCGTTTCACGCCCTGAGTTGAATGGGACGCTGATGACCTGAGATGTTAAAGAGCGTCCATAAATAAATCAATCAATCAATCAATGAATAGAATAGATAGATATCCATAAGTACGTATAACATTTTATACAAGTGTTAATACTCTGTGCGCGAATTTCAAATATATATATATATATTATTTTTATTCTATTCAAGAAATAATCCTAAACCCTGTTTCGCTCTTCTCTATTGTCATTACTGACAATTGGCATTCTTCTGTCGCAAGATTAAAGTTAAGTACAAATATACAATTATTACAATTTTGTAAGCTAAATTGAGAAGAAATATATTTACATTCATATTTTATTCATGAAATAGCCCTCACTACGTTCGTGAATTTAACAGTAATCTCAGACCCTCTCGTGATATTACTTGTGATAAAATTTCATTGGTGTAATTTTCATGCTATCTTATACTGACATGTTTAAGGAATGTAAATATTGCATTTCCTACGCCATTCATTGATCTTTTTGGTCAGACACAATATATGATTTTGTCTGGCCGATATTGTATAACACAATTGATGTTCAAAATTGAATACATATTACATTTTTAACTAAAAAAAATTTACCTAGCGATATTAAACAACGCCTTGAAGGTGTGTATGGGAAAGTTTCCACTTGATATTCCACTATGCGTGAGTGGTCAAATTATTTCATTTGAGTAAATAGAATCTTGAATGATCCACGTGAGAGTGGGCTGATGGATGTGATAACAAAAGAAAACACCCCCCTTTCCGAGAAAGAAGTTCTGAGTTACAAAAGAAATAGCTACAAAGTTGAGGATTTCTAAAACAACTGTGTTTCGCAACCTCAATTAACATTTGCCTATGTATAAAGTCAGTACTAGGAGGGTACCCCAAATTCTTATTGTAGTTCAAATGCAAGTGTGCCTGGAATGTTGTCAGAATTGTTTGAACTTTTGCCATATTAACGGAAAGGCAGTAATAGAATCAATCGACCACAGAGAATTAAATTATGATACTCTACTATCGTTTTTTTTTTTTTTTTTTTTTTTTTCAAAAATAGAATCAATGATGTGGCGGCAGATTGTAACATCCCCTAGAAATACAAAGGTCACACAGTCCGGAAACAAAAGTATCCCTACAATTGTTTTCGTATAGAAATTCTTTTGATAGACTTCAAAGAAAGGGACACAACGGGGAATGGACCTGCTATGCCCAGTCGAGGATTTGTTTTATTCATTTATTTGATCAGTAGCATATGCTTTTAAAAACGCTGATAAATTTTGCTCAGAGGCCTCTTCTTTCAGGCCTGAGATTCTTTTATGTGCCGTAATTGTACGACTCGGGACCAATGGCTTTACTCATATTCCAAAGGAAGCCACACTTAAATGCATCGATCCTAGTTGGGTTTAAATCCACGACCTTGGAACTACGATGAAAATATGGCTACTACTAGACCACAAGGACCGAAGGAGTTGACATGACAATGCATCAGTCCACACTGGCTGCTGTTGTCAAGGCTGCTGTAAACACAGTGGCTTCCAGGAATTGACTCATTCACCGTACAGTCTAGACCTTGCCCAAAGCGATCGTTACTTGTATTCAAAAGTAAAATATCACCTCCGAGAACAGAGATTCACGAACAATATACAGTATATTATTTTTAATTAAAACTAAGAAATGTTGAAAGGAAATTAAACTGAAAATTATAAATATATTTTTTCTACCTATCGGAAACTTACGAACCACCTCATATATGTTCCACAAAATATAATTTTTCTCTTAATAAACATTGCATTGCATCGAAATTACGAACTTTGCAGATTTTAAAAACTCGTCATTTGTTATAAGCACACATTCTTACCACGAATTAAAATTATCATATTAGACGTTTATTTAAATAAATTCTTCTTAAATACTTTATATAAGAAAAAAAATAAAACTAAATTTTAACCATAATAATTTTGCGCAATGCATTGCTAGATAATAGTTGTTTATCTCTCATGAAAAATTAATATTTTTATACTTCTGTCCGGATCTACAATTCGAAATGAAAACACTGTAAGGTTTGTGCACACCTTAATCTGAAATTTTCTTGCACAACTCTCCTAGTAACGCTACCTCCGTAAAATTGCGAGACAAAAGACGAACGGTTTTCGTTAAAAGTATAAAAAATTGCATTAACAGAAAATGAAATAGCTGAAAATGCACTTTTTAATTGTTGTCAGAGTAATCTGGCCAGTGAATTGACAAAGTACCTTTAAAGCCTAGATGCTGGAAATTCTTACATGCTTATCTTTTTTGCTGTAACATTTTAAGAAGTAACTTGTCCAGGTTTAAGCACATATGCAACATTCCAAACATGCAAAACACGTGTTAAAACCACGCTTTCCAGGGCCACATTTACAAGTAGTAACAAAAGGCGATATATACTTTTCTGATATGAGCAGTTGAAAGTGTAAAATTAACGGGTGTCAAGGGAAATTTCAGCGTTTCCTAAAACATTTTAGAGGTATATTCAAAGAAAAGGCAAACAAAAATTCCGAAGGCTGCCACTTAACGCCCTGGTGAAAGATATCTATTAGACACATGTGCAGTCAATTGGAAACAAATCTGCAATCCTTAAATCAAGAGTGTTTTGTTTTGAGAGTGTGTGCAGAGGTCAGTGCAGATTGAATTTGGCCAGGGGTCTTTATGAGTCTAGACTGGTGGAGCCATGCAACAGGTGGCGCGAAGTCGATTCCAAGACGTGTTCTGCCGGTGGCGCCTGCGCAGTAAAGCGGGTCACGGACGCCATCTAATTGTCATTTCATAACACCGCAGATGTTACTTGCTGTGAACAACCAGATCTCCGATAATAGAACCTATGTTTCCCTGGACTCTGCGAAAACCTTTCACCCCCATTATTCTTCAGAAAGTCATGGCCTTTCGCTGCTTGAAATTTACTTTTCCTTCGCGTGAAATAGTTTCTTGCCAAGGGATATGCCAAATGTGTACGTTTGGAGAAGGTGAATCACACCAAGTACTGTTAACGGGCGCTCCACCTCAGAAATAGAGTTCTTCGTCAATACTAGGTGCTTAGACGCTAGAAATATAAACTATAACGTTGAAAAACAATCCACGGGGTTTTTAAAGCGCTTATATCTTTGAATTGCTAAGCATACCTAATCTGTTTTACAGAAGTGATTGTTATTACGGTAACAAATAATTGGTTGATTAATTTAATTGATAAGTAAAATACAGTTTTTGTTAAAATAAATATCTTGTAAATACCATAAATTTAATGTTCTAATTCCTATATTGTTATCTGATTTATATGTGCATAAATTATGCAAATTGTCACAATTAAAAAAAATGGTAATTTCATTTAAAAAACTGACATTTCCAAATTAAAAATGACAACATTCAAAAACATCGAAGGGCCACAGTTGCACTTTTTTCCCATTCAAGTTTTTATTTTAAATCATCATATTAACACTGTTATGGACTCCCGATTATAATTTGAGTTATCGATAATTAATATAGAATATAAGATATTTTTGCTTAGATGAGGACTAAAGTAGCCAAAACATGCTGTTATTAAGTTTTATTTTGAAATGTTCCTCAGAACATTTCTAAGTGTTAGAAATTGAGTAACGATATCCTAATAAAAATTCCTAGTTTGGAGAGGAATTCGAAGAGAGAGAGATGAAAACGTTGATATCGATATTCCTCTAAAAAAATAGATACACTGTAGGACCTCTTATGCTTATCAAACAAAATAACGAAAAAATACTAAATTTTCAGTTATATGAACGTGTTTAAATTTTATTTGCATCCGAATGTAAGTAACAGCAGTTCAAAAAATTTAAATTAGAAATAACTTTAATTTTAATAAAAACATATCAATTAGTTATTGAGGGGAAGTTTAAAACTAAGTTTATTACATTTTAGGTTTCAACCCCTCGCCTCCAGTAAGCCCCATTTTGACATTTCAAATGTCAGCCCTATATTATGAGGTGAAACTTTTACAAAAAAAATTACTTTTGTCAGCTGAGTTTACTTAAGTAATTTATGCTTTCTAAAATGGACATTCAAAAAGTTTTGCAACCAGCCTATCCATTGTGGACAAAAATGTTTAAAAATGTAAATAACGCAGCTGGCAACAATGGTCAAAATATGCATGTACAAGTTTAAACACCCATAGTCCCTGTCGTACAGTCTGTTGAGTTCAGTCCTGTGTCAATAGCTGGTGAATATTTCTAAAGAAAACTTTACATTCTGCATTTTCACACGCTATAAGCAGGTGAAAGAGCGAGCACTTGGTAGCTGTTCATGGTGATCAAGTGTGTTCATTTGATATCATTGTAAGATGAATTCGATCATTTGAAGAAGGGTGAGAGACTTTGAAAGACAACCCTTGCTCTGACCGGCCTCGGGAAGCTGTGAACGAGAGAACAATTCAAAGAGTGAGGAACTTGGTGAAGGAAAATCGACATATTACTGTTGATATATACTGAATGTTGACAGAATTGACAGCACACTCCATGAACATTTAAAACTGTGAAAAATGGTGCAAAATGTGTTCAACATTCCCTAACCAAAGAAGAGAAGAAGAGGAGAAAGGAATGTACAAGGAAACTGCTGAGCATGTTTACACCAAATGTTCTAAACGTTTGACAGATGTATGCACTGGTGATGAAAGTTGGTTTTATTTCTATACCTCCCCAAATAAAGCTCAGAACTGCGTGTGGGTAAATGAGAATGACACAAGACCCAGTTGTTCTTCACAAGATTTTCCTTCTCGGAAGCGAATGTTCACTGTTTTCTTCAACTATGAAGGATCATTAGTGGTTAACTGCGTGTCAGAAGGAATGACAATGAATGGAGAATACTATGACACTTATATTTTGGATCTTTTATTTGAAGAGTTGAGGCGGCGGCGTCCAAAGTCAGGAACTTCAAGTTGTTGCTTTTGCACAACGCGTCTCCTCACAGAACAGCTGCAAATTTGAGGAAACGAAGTCGCCAAAGTCCAGTTTCTTGAACATCCACCATACAGCCCTGACCTGACACTGTACGACTTCTAGTTGTTTCCTCGAGTGAAATCTTGCATTGCTGGAAAATCTTTTAAATGGGTGCAGATCTTGCTCAAGCTATAAATTCAGCTCTGTTGACAATATCTCAGTCAGTGCTCTTGACAAGTGGCTGCACCGTCTACAACTGTGTGTGGGGAGAGATGGAGAGTACTTTGAAGAATTCCATACTTAGTTTGAACTTTAAGGTGACCCTTGCAAAAAATTTTGATTGCTCCTCGTATACATTTGATTTTCTCAATGACAGAGCACACTTCATCCATAGTTTTCTTCAAATGTCAACGAAAGTTAAAACAACTTAGAGTGTGCAGGATGACAAAGAATCTCTATGGACAGTTAATTGGTGTCTATCTATTTTCCATCTTTACAATAAATCTTTGAAGAACAAGTAATCCAAAACGAAGAACCTGTAAAACCTGTATGAACTGATCTCAAAGCCGCCAATTCTTTGGAAAATCTCGAAGCTAATCTTTATGCATAGGCTGCGGACACTGAGGGTGAGATGGTTTAATGGATGGATGCTCTAGAACACAAGAGGATACTGTCGAACTTGAGGCCGGTCTTTCGGGATTACGCCTCCAAAGAGCACCTCCGTGAAGAAATAATGAGTGAAGGGACACATCAAGAGGGCAAGATTTACGGGCGGCGACTGCGCGGACGCAAATGAGATCCCTAACGTGTTTTTAATAGAAACCCCGACTTTGATAGAGTTCTCGCCCTCAGAAGACTCATGTCCATTCCAGACCCCGGGAAAGCGCAAGCCACTGTCACACCGCACAATCCCATCTTCACTGTGCAGAGAACCAACGAAATAAAATGGTATCAAATGGAAGAACAGAAAAGTTGTGGAATGTAAATATTTTCACAGCATTCATCTAAGTGACTAGGGAAAACCACGAAAAAAACCGAGGTCAATGAGTCCTATGGAAAGTGAACCGACGCCCACCGAGTTCCTACCGCTACCACCTGAGCCACCCCTGGCCCTTTAACTTCCCAGATCATCAGTATTGCATTCAATTCAGGGCGTGAAACGACCGGTAAATTGAGCTCAGAGGCCATATGTTAACATATCTTAAGTTTTCTATTGTTGTTTGAATAAAAAATAAGCCAGTTAATTATAACATAAAAATAACTTTTTATATTACTATTATCAATATTAAAATTAATAAAGTGAATTTCGAAAATCCCAACTAATTCGCTTACATTTTGAAACAATTTATAAAAAAAAAAAAAAAAAAAACACGACTATTACATTAAATGATCAATTATTTTTGTAGGGGTGGCTGTAGATGAGGGGGTGAAACAGAAAATGCAATCAACATTGGTTATAAATTTAACCCCTCAATATTAAAATCGATGCGGTTTTTTTTTTCTTTGTATAAATGAAATTAACTTTAAATAGGCAGTCCTGAAATGAAATCCCTGTATTTTAATATTAATCGAAAGTATGATAGATCGACTATCGAAGCGAATGTTTATCGATAACTTATCGAATTTTGAATTTAGACACTGCATTGATGTACATGGCGGCGTGGATTACTCAAATAGTTGGTGTCTAGGAAAGCAAAAATGCACTGTGCACTCACCAAGGGTTGGTGGCCTAGGGTTGGCTGGGGGTTCCACTTGCCGGTGAGAGAAGTTTCTTTGCTTCGTCTGAAGGTTGGCTTGTTGGTTTGCGTTCGCTTGGTTCGACCGCCGGTCACTCAATACACTTCAACTTCTCCAGCATCCAGCAGTCCACGTCTGGAGGGTCACGTGATGGTCGCGACGTCACGATCCCCACCACTCCTGTTGCATGCAGTATAAGGTAAGCAATTTCACTCTGGACAGTGCATAATGTTTACAGACAAAGTGGAAGGGATTTAAATGTTGCGGATATTACGTCATGATTACACCGTACCCATAGGGGAGGCGTACAGTTGCTCATGTGTATTTATTAATAATTATAGTAAATTTTGTAACTTGTGAACCGAATGCAGAATTTAATAATTTCCAACCTTTTTAATGAAATCAGATTAAAAATTTTGCAAAAAAAAACGCTACATTTTATAAAAATTTACAATAAAACACCCAAGAAAAATTTGAAATAACTACTTAAAAAAATGTAATTGTTATTAACATTGTATAACAGCTTGAACCTTCCGGTATTATTCAAAAATACATGGTTGGCTTCCGGTGACCATGTTTACAATCTCTGAGCCTAGCAAACATCGCCATATTTTCCACGTCTTTTGTAATTTTTATTAAATTTAAGTAAATTTTATGTTATGCAAGCAAAGAGAAGAGAAAAAACATCATGTAAAATGTCAGCCTAGTTGGTGCAACATTTTTGAGATATTTAATTTTTAATTATTTTAATAGGCAATGAAAATTCAAAAAGTTCTTTGTGAAACACATTTTAGCTAAGCTTCGTTAATTTTTTTATTTTTGTGAAGCATCCCAATTTTGGATTTTAACTTCCAAAACTTTTAGTAGACATAAAAACACTTATTAAACGACAACATTTTATGTTTTTTTTAATTTGAATTAATATTTGTATTGTTATTTCCAGCACATCTAAAAGAAAACTTAACTTTTTCAAGCAATTACATACCGAATATGAAATCAATCAGATAAAAAACTGCACTCTGAAGATGCAAAATATTTCAAATCTTAGAAAACAGAATTCTGCAAGCACAACAGTTTGAAAGTCTGCGCATGGCTACTGAACCTTGAAAAATTGAGATAGGATAAAAACAATATTGCAAAAATTTTCGACATGCACTCATTACACCAG
The DNA here is from genome assembly GCA_030762175.1 of Metallyticus violacea. Classification (NCBI taxonomy): domain Eukaryota; kingdom Metazoa; phylum Arthropoda; class Insecta; order Mantodea; family Metallyticidae; genus Metallyticus; species Metallyticus violacea. Next base: position 12,950,116 of record CM060839.1, on the reverse strand, counting down.
ATTTGGACATTTGCTAGAAGCTCTCTCGGCTCCTTAAAGCAGCCAGAAAAAAAGTTCTCTCTTTGATCTTGGTACTACTCAGATGTGGAGTGTTCCCCGATTTATGCAGCTCGTTCCTGTGTAGCCAACATAAATTATTTGGTTATCTTATAAGAAAGTTCGGTGTTTTGTTTAATGCTTTTCTTTTGTTTGGAAATTTCATTTATAGGGTGCCATGGTTATCAGTGTGTATTTTGTGAGCACGTGTCAGTAGGCAATTGTCGGTCCTGGTAACCATACTTGCCTTCTAAACCCAAGATCGCGGGTTCAAACCCGGCCAGAGCCGATGGGTTTTTTCGGGCATAAAAATCCTAAGTATGGCTTCCTTCGGAAGGGAAGTAAAGCTGTGGGTCCCCATGTCATACATTTACGGCACGTAAAAGAACCTCAAGCTGAAAGAAGAGACCTCTGAGCAAAATTTGTCGGCCTTTACACGCCGTGGTTTGAATGGAACGCTGATGACCTGAGATGTTAAAGAGCGTCCGTAAATAAAACAAATGAATAAATAAACCAGTCGTCAGTTAATAGATAATCATAAAATGGAGGTAACAAAGTTTGAGATTGGAGTTCTTCGAAAGAATTACTGGAAACAAGATTATAAAGCTGCCGTCACTACTCGAAGAATGTGTCGTTACTGTGTAGCACAACGATGGTTCTAGCGTTTCAACGATGGAGAAGAAAACACTAAAGATTTACCACCTCCTGGAAGAGTACAGGTATGGAATATTGAGAATACACACAGAGTTGTGGGGAAAAATGCGTAAAATGTGCTGTAGGCGGTCAGAAAAGCTTGGTGCATCAAAATATATCATACAAAAGTTGTAGTTCTGTATCTGACACCAGAACAGACCAAATGTAGAGTGGATATCTGTCGTCAGCTTATAGTAAATCCCATAGGCGATAGATTTGTCAGAAAATTTGTCATGTGTGATGATAATGTGTATATTATCGTCCCCAAATTGTTACTTGATTCCCGTCAGTCTGCCAAAGTTATCACAAAACTAAATCAGTTCGGCTCCAAAGGAATGTTAAGTGTCTGGAGGAATTTTGAAAGTGTGGTTTACTGGAGTTTGTTCCAAACGGGTGTGCATCCGATGGAAAAATTTACCCTCAACAGATGAAACGTGTTCATGAAGTTTTGAGACAGAGATATCCAGCACTAGTTGATCGAAATAGAGTTATCCTTCAGCAGGGCTTGAGAGATCCCACACAGCTAACAAACCTCACTGAAAGATGGCTCATGACTAACGACCCTTTACGTTGAAGATAGATTAATTTCTTGTTAGAATATATTTCTGTTTAAAAACCATTACTTATGAGACAGTTCTAAGATTTTCTATTATAAAAATGGCTGGTCTAAAATATCGAAGCTTCCAATTCACATAAAATAATTGAAGAACGTGCACATTCATGAAGTAATAATAGCGCTCGCTCGCTTCCTAAAACTAGCAACCGCATATTCGTTATTGCAATTAAGTTTCTAATTTTCTGAGAACTAAAACACTGCAATATACTGCATTCAAAGCATTAGCCTTTATGATATACACTTACCTCGTAACAAACAGCGCCTTGTATTCCAGAACGAAACTGAGAGCCATATCAAATCAATTAGATAAATTCTTAGAGTAGGAAAAGTCATATTTTTGAAAAAGCTAAATGAGCATTAAGTCTAAGCCAATAAAAAAGCAAAACAGCTTTGACACACCAAATAACCTCTCTGATTACATCACACCACCTGCTTGTAACACCACTTTGATGAACAAAAACGCTGGTTCTATATCTTATTTTTGTGACGGAGGGGGGGGGGCACACGGAGCTAGGTCCGGGCTGTATGGAGAAAGGGATACTTCGATGTGTTTTCTGGCCAAACGTTGACCAACATCGTTGCAACCCCGAGGGTGTGTATTGTCATGATAAGAGCACCAACCAGAAATATGCAGCTCAGGGTGTTTTCATAGGACGTTCAAAACACTCTGGAAATAACCTCCATTAACCATGGTTTGAGGGGTAGTTCAGGTTGATAAACCATTCCACGACAGTCGAAGAGCGAAATCACAATAACTTTTCCTGTCGGCCGAACAAACTTGACTCTCTTTGGTGTCGGAGAACCAGGTGATTTTCAGACTGAGGTCGCCTGTTTGCTTTCAGGATCGTAATGGTAAAGCAAAGTCGCATCACTTGTAATGATGGAATTCAGTGATACCTTGTCATGCTCTGCTACCAGCCGATGAAGCTCCCGACACACCGTCTTCTGTTCAGACATCAGCAATCTCGGCACAGACGTGTCTCATGTGTACGTGATCATGCAGAATAGTGATCGCACTATCGTAGGAAATCTGTAACCTGTCTGCCATTCTATCCACTGTTATTCGTCCATCTTCCCGAACAATGACGGCAGCTGTGTTAATCATGGGGTCGTTCACAGCAGTGGTTGGAGCCTCTGGATTGCCTGCTTTGTGTTGAAACATGGTTCTCCTTAAACTGTTTGAGCCAGTGCAGCTGAATGTGGCATAACATAATCGTCATATTCTTGCTGTAGCATCGCGTGCGCTTCCATACCGAACTTCTGCAGACGGAAGCAAAATTTCAGAGCAGTGTACTGCTAGTTATAAGCAACTCTTTTTACACAGCGGAACCCCAAACCCTATCTTTACTAAGAGACATGCGCGTACAGTCATCCAAAGTTTTTCACCAATTAAAAGAGTTCTTTTCGTAAAAATTGTTTAACTAACATATCTTCTCTGAACTGTCAAATACCTCCCAGAAAAAATAAATCAGCAAAATAAATCCACAAAAGAGCAAATGAAGCTGTAGGCTAAAAATAGAAATGCTTGTTTTAAAATGTATATTAGACACTGCTGTGCATATACTGTAAAGATTTAACGTTTTAATTGTTATTTGATGCTTCAAAACACAATACTTAAATTTAAAATGTGATTTATTACACGTCAAATTTCACTTGTTTCAAATATATTTAGACGTTTCTGTCAGCCTTTAATGTCGCATTTGACTCTCAAAAGAAATTATTTTTGTTGTTGCCTAAATCGAAAAGTTCATATAAACTTTAATTTAATTTGTATTTTGCCCTATGCTCAGAAATTATGCCATCGCTGAAGAATTTATGAAAACATTATAGGTTTTAAGCTATTTCACATGTGTTGTTAATAATAACATTTTATTTATTTTATAAATGAGAATTTTAAGAAAGAAAAATAAGGTATTTGAATAAACCATATTCATAGCATAATATCTATATATTTTAAAAATATTTTATTTGTTTTCGCTTTGATTGCATTTGTCTTTTCGCGACGTCTGTAAATTAAACGTGAATATTATATCTGCTAAGTTTGTGGTCAAGAACGAAGTGAAATGAATTGATGGTGTAAATGAGCTCAGAGCATTTGTCGCCTTAACGCTATCTGGCACTTACCTTCTCAGAGTAACGAAAAACTCCAAAAAAAAAAAAAAAAAATTATCTTACACAGACAGAATGGTTTGACCAGGATTCGAACCCAGGACCTCAGGATTAGTAGTTGCAAATAATACTGATAGATCACGGAGGCGGTTTAACATATAACTTATTTTCAGAAATGGATGCTTTCAGAATTTCTTGTTTAGTCTGTTTTTATATAATGCTCCTAGCTTGTGTTTTGTTATGCAAAAATGCAAGAAACAAATTACGCATGCTTTCGGATAAGAACAAATGAAAATCGTTAATATTTCATTGACCCTCTCTGCTCTGATATCAAAACAACTATACAAATGACATATTTCTCGCTAGAATTAATAATAAAAAAACCTATTTTGTATGTTTATACTGTTGTGTCATTCACGATGAAATATTTATGAACTTTGTGACACAGATAACGTCATTAAGGTCAACTGAAGGTATATTACATCGATGCACTGACCTCATTAAGCTATCTATGTTCTGGGGAACAGAGCGATAGAGCGCAAGCTCCTCGCAATGTTGCGATTCTTAGAATGGGCACGCCTCGTTTAGAACAAGGCAACCGCAGGATGACCCTGAGAATGTTTACATTTGTTGATAAGCACAGCTTTAGAATTGACATGACCAATGATGCAAATACTTGCAACTGAAGTCTTTTTCTGACGCCCACTTACTCACCGCCAAGTTGACCTTTTTGACACTGTCAAATAGATCACCAGATCATCACTATTACATGATATACAGAACTTTATGCACATCCATTCCATACTGACAACGCTCAATGCTCTTTAACCATCATTACAGCTGTAATAATACATACGGTTTGCATAAAACGATAATTTAAAACATTCAGTGTTTTTGCGGATTTTAAATATACCATGTTTAAAACCTTAATGATGAAATCAATTTGTATATTTATGTACGAGGGTAAGTTTCCAGTCTAACCAATTTCTAGATATTGTAAAGACAAAAACTATATTTCACTTGTGAATATAGTTACCCACACTTCTTTGAATTAACATTTCTTCCCCCCCAAAATAGAAATCTTATCTGCAAAATGGGCATAAACAGCATCCATACTTCTTCCTCACACTTAAATGTCCTTCCTCAAAGGTCCTTCTTGAGTTTTGAGATGAAGAAATAGCCCCTGGGAGCTAGATCTGGGCTGTAGGGTGGATGGTCGATTTCCTTGAAGCCACATTCAACGGAAGTTACAGCTGCAATTAGTTACTTAACACATAAGGTATGACACTAGATAAGGGTTTTGTGAAGGCGATAATCCTTATCGGCAAGGCTGGAAACTTGTGGACCTGCCCTCGTAAATGAGATTTTATTTGTGCAAGAATATTATATAATGTATGTTGGGTGATTTTTCCTTGGCAGTATCGCTCTACGTGCAGTTGGCATAGTTGAACGAGCTGTGCAATTTTGGTCTCGTTCAGCCGGCCGGGGAGCTGGAGGAACGTGTTTTTTCATTTACAGACGCTCTTTAACATCTCAGGTCATCAGCGTTCCATTCAACTCAGGGCGTGAAACGGCCGACAAATTTTGCTCAGAGGCCTCTCTTTCAGGCTTGAGGTTCTTTATCGTGCCGTAAATGTACGACACGGGACCCACGGCTTTACTTCCCTTCCGAAGGAAGCCATACTTAGGATTTTTACGCCCCGAAAAAATCCATCGGTCCTGGCCGGGTTCGAACCCGCGATCTTGGGTTTAGGAGGCAAGGAGGAACGTGTTGTCGTGTGTGGCGACCTAATACAATAATTATATTAGATATTCTATTTCCCAAAGAATATTTATTTGCGTGCGTGCGTACAGAATTGACCTGTGTTGTAAGGAGATGTTTCAAGAGAGATTCCCTCATAAACATAAAATAAAATCTACAATACTCCATCCCGGCACCTTGTTGCCTATACCGGGACGTATATTCCAAATTTTATCATTTATTATTTATTAAATTATTTCATTATACATAATACACTTTAAAGATCATAATCTATAAAGAAAGTAACATATAACACTAAACTAAATACAACATAGAACCAAACAATTATTTAACTAATTTAAAAATTTACATACTACTGGAAACCAGTAGTTGCCATTAGCTGGTAACCAGTTAACCACAAGAACTAAAGTCTGTAGGGATAAATAAAATAAAATTAAGTAACGATCGCGCAAATGAACTCGGAGCCCTTGATGCCTTAAAGCTATCTGGCATTCTCAGGGTAATGAAAAAATTACCCAGACAACTTGACCTGACCGGGATACGAACCCACGACCTCCGAATTAGTAGTCACAAACTCTGTCACTAGACCACGGAGGCGATTGACATATTTTTCATTTTCAGTTTAATAGACAAGCGGCTCGAAATATTTGTGCCGTCTACTGGGAGAATGTCATTAGAGAGCGCGGCAAGAAAATAGTTCTGTTGTATCAAAAGAGAGTCGCTTTGACGTGAGCGATTCACCACGTTCAGGAAGACCATCGAACTTTGATGAAGACCTTCCGAACTCTTTAATTCATGATAATCCACGCCAGTCAACGAAAATTAGCACATGAATTGAGCTAATTGTGACCAATTGAAGGAAAAAGTTCGAGAAGATTGCATCAAGTGCTACTGCAACACGATTATGCATGCCCGCAATCCGATAGTATGACGAAAGCAGCTATCCAGGAGCTTGATTGGCAGATGATTCCACATCCCCCATATTCTCCCGATACTGCGCCCGCAGACTTCCATCCTTTCCGTTCTCTATCCAACAATCTTCTAGCTTTACTGATTTGGCTTGATGACTTCTTCAGCTCCAAACCAGCAGATTTCTTCAGATGTGAAATCAAGAAACTACTTCAATATTGGGAGAGAGTCATAGATAATGGAGGAGAATAATTTCTTTAAGTTATTCATCTCAAATTAATCTTTTATCACAGTTAAAAAAATTAACTAATGTATGTACCAACCTGATATATCAAAAATTCGTCATGCAGGAGCTGCGTAAACTAAACGAATTCCTCAGCAAGTAGAATTTGTGAACGTTATTACACAGTGCTAGAACAGTGAAGTACCATGTTGAGTTTACAGAAATTATGAAGAATCAGTAACTCGTGTATCTACTACATGGAAATAATTATAAAATGAGCGCTTTTTAAATTTCTGTTTTCAGATATATTCACCTCTCCTAATAATTTGATTTACCTGATTTTCAGAAAGTAATTATTTTATATTTATGGTTTGTTCCGATTTTTTTAAACAATGAAACAAATGTTGGTGCCGCTAGGTCGATTTTGACCTTTTGGTTTCAGGTGAACTCCCACTCCTAATAATCTGATTTCCCTGGTTTTCAGAAACTAATTTTCTTAATTTATTTCAATCGCATATATTGAGTTTCGTTGAGAAAAACAAAAATTGCGACCGCTATAATGATTTTTTTAAATGTTCGCATTAGGGTAACCCCCACTCCTAATATTTCGATTTTGTTGATATTTGAATTTGAATAATCGTTTATTAATTGGTCATATATACAAAATTTCGTTGCAAAAATACGGCCGCTAGAGCGTTAACAGACAGATAGACACACACACACACATACACACACACATCACATGGAACATATCAGTAGGACAAGTAATTTTATACTAAATATGTGATATACACATTTGTAAAAAAATGCCATTAGCTATTAATGTCAATTTTTTAAAATATTGCATTAGTTCTTTGGAGTTAATGCCCATCGAATTGGTGATCCAAATTTACGTCAAATATATAGCTTTAATTCAAGAGAGCTAATGGACTTCGTGAAAAAACACATAATCCTATACTTCCTAATCTCTTTATATGACGGTAGATCCACAAGTTTCCGGCCTCGCATTTAAGAAATACAGCCTTCGCAAAACCCTTACCTGGCGTCATACCTTATCTGTTAAGTAAATGATTGCATCTATAACTCTCACTCCGCCGTGTTCAGTTGTTCAGACATAGTTGCATAAAGAAGGCTATATGTAGAAGATTGTGACATGTTCAAAATGGAGTATCGAGCTGTTATTAAGTTCTTCACAAAAGAAGCGAACGAAATTACACAGCGATTGGACGGTGTATATGGGGAAGCATCCCCCTCACATTCTACCATAAAAGAATGGGTCAACTTTTTTCGATTGGGTCGAGAAAGCATTGAAGACGAAGAGCGTGCAGGTCGGCCCTTGGAGGTGCTCACCCCTGAAAACATCGCTCTTATGGAAGGAGAAATTATGCAAGACCAACGGCTCAAAGTTAAAGAAATAGCAGCAAGGTTGGGTCTTTCTAAAAAAATTATTCATGATCATTTAAACATGAATAAGGTTAATGCCTAGATTTCTTTCCTCAGTCCAAAAGCAGCAACGAGTCATCTGTTGTTAGGTATTTGTGGAGCTCTGCCGTGACAACGAGAGAGAAGTTCTGCAAACCATTGTTACAGGAGATGAAACTATGATCCTCTACTATGATCTCTTGTCCAAAAGAGAATCAATGGAATGGCGTAAACCTGACGAAGCACCGCCTCTAAAGGTCAAGATCACTCAGTCAACCAAGCAGATCATTGTCACAATCTTTTGGCACTGTGAAGGAATACTCTTCATTGACTTCAAGGAGAGGAACACCACAGTAAATGGGGAGTACTATGCTGGCCTACTGCACAGACTACGTGCTTCCATCAAAGAGAAAAGGCGAGGAAAGCTGAGTGGTGGTGTGCGCCTTCTTCACGACAATGCGCCTGTGCACACAACTCTTGTTGCAGAGGAAGCTGTGAAGAAATGTGGCTTCAAGGAGATCGACCATCCACCCTACAACACAGATCCAGCTCCCAGTGATTATTTCCTCTTCTCAAAACTCAAAAAGGACTTTCGAGGAAGAAAATTTAAGTGTTATGAAAAAGTGATGGGTGCTGTTTATGACTATTTTGTGACAAAATTTCTCACTATTTCCGGGAAGGGGGGGGGGGAGAATTGAAATGTTAATTCAAAGATGTGAGAAGTATATTGCAATAAAGGGAACTATATTGAAAGTGAAATATATTTTTTGTCTTTATCAAACCTAGAAAATGGTTACGGCGGAAACTTATTGCCCTACGTTCGTATGTATATTTTTAAGATGATACTAACATCTAAGGTTCCTTGGTGTTTGATTTCATAAAGATTAGAATGTTAGATGTCTGTAAGCTCCAGTTATTTACTAATAACTTCAATCTTGTACTTCTGTAAAACAATCTCCTACTGTTTTCTTGTCAACGAATTGCATGAACGAGACGATTGATGGCATTGATGAAAGGCAGCCCATTTCAACACTTTCCCAGACAAGTGTGTGCTGGTAGTTTCGAAAGTTGTCGGGTCCTTTGACTGGTTCATAAGTTATTGTCGTTTGCTGAAAGAGAAAAGTGTCGCTGTTCATTACAGGCATTTGCCTGACATGGCCAACTGTAATTTTCTCACCTGGCTAGGAAAACGCACTTTCTTGCCCAAATGCAGGAGTAGCAGCGGCAGTTACGTAAGGGGCAATGTGGGAGTACGGGCTAAGGTCAGGGTTTCCTGCAGACTACTACGCTCTTTGGAATACACAGCTTCTCACCTACGTGAGAGTATTCAACAAAACGTTGATTAATGTTTTGTCTCGCGAATGCACATAAGGACTGGTTTCTTGTTGATATTTCGTGTAGTGTGTTGACTGACAGAGAGAAATGTACGTTTATATTGGGTGTTAATGAATTACACAGCAGAGATTGTAGAGGGGTCTTAAACAAGCAACGTGGAATCTGTGGATCAAGAGCATGGTGAAATTAGATGCAGATAAGTCGTTACAGCAAACCAGGGCAAGAATTTGCCTGACAATGTCCTGAAACCAGCTCACAGAAGAAGGAAATTGCGATCTTCAAGATTTACAACTAAATCTCTAATATCTTCCATTAATTACATGACAGACAGTACGACAATGAACAACTATTAGCTGATTTATTGTATTATGTGGTATAGCCTAGAGACAGCTATCCACCTGACTATATGACTAGCAAATTATTATTATTATTATTATTATTATTATTATTATTATTATTATTATTATTATTATTATGTTTTGTGTAGTATGCTCATGCATAAGAGGGGAAGATGAAAAAAATCTGTCACGCAGGAGCTGCGTAAACTAAGAAAATTCCTCAGCAAGTCCAATTTGTGAAGAGTGTTACAGAGAGATAAAGCGATTTTTAAATTTTCGGTTTCAGGTATTTCCCATTCCTAATAATCTACTTTTTCTGATTTTCAAAAAAAATGTTATTATTGTTTTATTTCAATGACATAAACCGAGTTTAGATTAGTAAAAACAAAAACTGTGGCCGCTCCAGCTATTTTTAAAAAATTTCCTGGTCGGATTTTCCTGATTTTCAGAAACTATTTTTCTTATTTTATTTAAATGCGAGTATATATATATATATATATATATTTGGAAAAAACAAATATTGCCACTAGAGATATTTTTAAGATTTGAAGTTTCTAATAGTCTGATTTTGCTGATTTCCAGGATTTTTTTTTTTTTTAATTTTATGTCAATGACACATTTCGAGTTTCGTTAAAAAAATGCATCCGTTTTCCATGATTCGTAGACATTTTTTTAAAATTTTATTTCAATTGATACATCGAGTTTTGTTAAAAAAAAATTGCAGCCGCTAATGCGATTTTTAAATTTTCGGTTTCAAGTAAACCCCCAACTGAATAATTTGATTTCGCTGACTTTTAGAAACTATTTTTCTTATTTCATTTCAATAGCATATACCGAGTTTCGTTTGACAAAAACAAAAATTGCGGCGGCTAGAGCAATTTTTACATTTTCCCTTTAGGTAAACCCCCACTGTTTATATTTCCCATTTCCAACTCCTAATGGTCCGATTTCCCTGATTTCCAGAACCTGTATTTTTATTTTATTTAAATATACGGAGTTTCGATGAGGAAAAGAAAAACAAATATTAATACTGCTATAGCGATTTTACATTTTGAGTTCAAGTAAACCCCCACTTATAGTAGTCTTAATTTCGCCGATTTTCATAAATTATTTATTTATTTTATTTAAATGGTATATACAGAGAATTTTTGCGAAAAAGAAAAAAAAAACATTGCTGCTAGAGCGATTTTTAAATTTTGGATTCAAATAAACCCCCACTTCTAAAAGTCTGATTTCGCTGATTTTCAGAAATTATTTTTTTTAGTTCATTTAAATGACATATACAGAGTTTCTTTGCGAAAAAAAAAAACAAAAAAACATTGCCAATAGAGCGATTTTTAAATTTTGGGGTTCAAATAAACACCCAATTCTAATAGTCTGATTTCGCTGATTTTCAGAAATAGTTTTTTTAATTTTATTTTAATGGATATATCGAGTTTTGATGAGGGGAAAAAACTGCTGCCACTTTCAAATGTTTCAAATTTTGGGTTTCAGTTAAAACCCCATTCCTAACACTCCGATTTCCAAGATTTTCAAACAATACATTTTTATTTAATTTTTATATATATCGAGTATTGTTGAAAACAAAAAAAATTGCGGCCGATAGAAGATTTTTAAATTTTCGGTTTCAAGTAAACCCCCCACTGAATAATTTTATTTCGCTGATTTTCAGAAACTATTTTTCTTATTTCATTTAAATGGCATAAGTGACCAAAATTGCGGCTGTTAGAGCAATATTTACATTTTCCCTTTAGATTAACACCCACTCTTCAAATTTCCTATTTCAGGTAAACCCCCCTCCTAATAGTCCAATTTCACTGACTTTTGGAAACTATTTGGCTTATTTTATTTCAATGGCATACACTTACTTTTCTTTTAAAGAAATTAAAATTGGTTATTGTAAGTGCAGAGATTGGATACTTATAATACTTTTTTTCCAAAATGTGTGACAAGTGTATTTGATATAATAGAGAGAGGTATTCCAGACGCTGAACCAAAGAATACGCTTTCTGAAAACTCAATGTTTGCTTCTATAAACAGTGCTAACTGCATTAAAATAATGAAATATTTTGAATAATACACAAATAGAATGAGAAATGAAATGAATGTATTTGAATACAAAAAATAATGGGAAGTCAAATGCTCATCTATAGTTGGACAAAATGGCCTTATGTGATCGCAAAGACTTTAAGGCGAATTCCTAGTAAACAAATTTAAATATTCTACCAACCTGACATCCAAACAGGTTGATCCGTTTGGGCATTATGGATAAAATGAAAACACTGCACATTTACTACTGAACTTTATATTTTGATACTTGGTGTATACAACATTCAAAGATGGAATATTTCTCAGAGCGCTACATGGTCCCCATTACCCATTTTGGACAACTCATAATGGTGATGCAATTCAGCCTCTGTCCATTGTAACATCAGGATGGTGATTTTTTTTAGTAAGCTTGAGTATTTTTTAATTTCAGATCATCAATGTTCCTGATTTCTGTGAATAGACAGCGTCTCTAACAAAACCCCACACGAAGAAATCCACATTACATACAACTGAAAGCGGTATTTTGAAAATGACGAACCTCTGATGTCTAGTGAGGGAGTGCACCAACTTGCTGGAATACAATCTTCGTATTGTTGTCTTACTCAAGCTGTGGCAACAGAAACATCCGCAGCATATCCAAATAATATCCATATCGTGCTGTCTTTTCTGCAAAGAAGATTGCTCCATACATTTTATACGTTAACTTTTGGACTTGATCTTTTCAAGCTCTTAGGAGACGTACGGTTTTTTCCCTTGCTCAAATAATGCAGTTGTTAGTGTTTACTCTCCCGCTGACATAGCCATTTGTTTAAGAAGCCGTCACCATGTTCAATCCGTTGAAACATCATGGATGCAAATTTGAAACAGTTTTTCATGACTGTCGTCACATAAGGCTTGTAGACGTTATAAGTGATACGGGTACATTTTCAGGTACTTACGAACAATACGCTGACACGTGTATGGTACATTCATCTCTGCTGACAGTCGTCTTAAACGTTTCGTAGGGTTTGTTGTCATGGCTGCAGAGATAGCTGCTTCTCATACCGGGTTTCGCCTACGACCTTTTAGCACTGAGTCTGTTTCTACAAATGTTCGATACCACAACATTGTGGAATCGCATTTATAAACATTACGCACACCATACTCACGCCAAAATTCACTTTGAGCTTGCTTAACACTCTCAGTTGATTTGTAGTAGCAATTTCAATCATTTATGATTTTCATTTGTCATTGTTGATTTTCATTCTTGCCTGTACCAAAACGCTCGTCTTTTAAAGCAAAATATTATCAGCAAGATATGTCTCCCACTGTCATATTAGCTTTTATAATAATGTTCTTCACCCTTGAGAACTGTTAAGGGTGAGGGTTTAGCCCCCTCTCCCCCTCTTCCTCCGTCCTCTAGAAGTCGGCGCCTATGATAATGGGGACAAAAGCTACAAGACAATTTTACTGTGTACTGCGGCTATTGAAACTTGCAGTTAGAGATTTCATAAATGGCCACTAGATGCCTTAAATTATTTGATAGAAAGTGGGATATTTAACGTCGAAGACAGTTTCTTTTCGCAGTTTCGAATTATTTATAGGCAAGTGCAAAATATCTTCCAAATAAGCGCTGAAATTAGAAAGTAGCGTGTTAGGTGTGAGTCACCGCGCATGGCCTCTTGCGCAACTTGGCACGGGTACCCGGTTAGCACCACAGTGTGAATGTAAATAAAACTTAATCCCTCATTATCACTGCCATCATCAGTTCTTTACGCTCTGCCGCACGATTTTATACAACTGTCGATCTTCCCCTGTACGGAAGCGGTCATTCATTCACTCGCTGCAAGGTTGGTTTCTATGGTTACGGCCAGGTGCGGCTAAGACCATCGCTGATAGTTTTTCCCTAATTTAATTGAACGTAACTTTCGGTCTAGAATTAATTATTTTATGACATAAATATAAGTTTAAAAGGAAATTAAATTACTTCAGAAAAACTATGAGCTTTTACAAGTTTTGTTTTATTTATTTGGTTTAATTACGGACGCTCTTTAACATCTCAGGCCGATAAATTTTGCTAAGAAACCTCTTCTTTCAGGCTTGAGGATCTTTTACGTGCCGTAAATCTAGGATACGGGACACACGGCTTCAGTTATTTTCCGAAGGAAGCCATATTTAGAATTTTTACGCCCGAAAAAAATTTCATCGACCCTGACTGGGATTAAACCCGCAATTTTGAGTCTTAGACTGCCATGACCGACATTTTTACAAGTTGTGCTCGGCAAGATAATTAAAGAACATTTATCTTGACGCTTAATTTTATTATAAGCAACTAAACTGAACTTTTATAGGATAGGAATGAAAGTACTTTTGGAATAAAAACAATTGGTTATTACAGCAGGAATAAAACAAAGGTGAAAAATTAAACATCACTCATTAGCTTTTGAGAAACATAATATTTTATACACCAAGTAATATGAAAAAAAGGGTCTGAGATTGCCGATAAATTCAGGTAAGTATTGAATGAATTTATCCGGAGAGCTGATACCCTTGGGTGATATTTGTTAGGACTATTGCATGAATAAAACAAAATTTTAAGTATAACTCCAGTAAAATGGTTTACAAATTTGTAATATTTGTATTATGAATAATTAACCTTTACAAGTCATCTTGCAACAGACGAATGACGATTGTCAGTAATGCCAATAGAAAAAGCCCAAATACAGGCTAAGGGCTATTTTATGAATAGAATAAAGTAATATATATTTGAAATTCTCCATTTTGCGTTATGATTGTCGATAGTCGATATTTTTGTTGCTATAATATCTTCACACACCCTCCGCTGTGGTGCCTAAGTAGTTAACGGGCGTTAAACACTAAATTAAAAAAAAAATCCACATCTAATTGATCCTGGTAGTCTAGTGGCAACCATATTTGCCTCCTAAACCCAAGATCGCGGGTTCGAACCCGGCCAGGGTCGATGGACTTTTTTCGGGTGTAAAAATCCTAAATATGGCTTCCTTCGGAAGAGAAGTAAAGCGGTGGGGCACGTGTCGTACATTTACGTCACGAAAAAAGAACCTCAAGCCTGAAAGAAGAGACCTCTGAGCAAAATTTATCGGCCGTTTGACGCCCTGAGTAGAGTGGGACGCTGATGACTTGAGACGTTAAAGAGCGTCCGTAAGTAAAATAAATGGAAATTACCCACAGCTTGCTAGCAAAGTGATGAGTGATGCGTGCTCTGGAATTATTGGGGAATAGAATTGATTACACTCACCAGAAGACAAATGCACGTCGGGCGGTAAAGGGGTTAGTGAAATTTTGCGATAATTTCATTGCGATATCAGAATGTTAATTGGTCAACATTTAAAATTTTGTTTCATTTCATTGGTCCAGTTTATGATGACTTCACATAAGTGAAATGGTGTAATTCGATTCCCATTGGACAATCGAGTATCAATAAGCCCGTTCACTGGTTGAAAGATATTAGCATGAAATTATTTCCGAAAATTTTCCACTCTTGGCAATCAATTTCTTATTACTGTAAGTCAAAATAATTTTATTTATTAATAAATACATTTTTTAATAAATTTAATTTCACACAAAAATAAGTAATGTTGTTCGAAACATAACGGGGTTATATTTAGCGAATATAATAATAAATAAACAATGTTATAAGATAAATTATGGACAAAGGTAATTACGTGTTTATACAGTGAGGCTATTTAAGGTAGAGGCCGCCTGATCGTGAATACTTACTGCGGAAATGCAGCCGTACAACCGGCAAAAGGAAGATAGAGTTACCGCGCATAAAGTTAGTATTTTATTTTACTGAAAGTAAACAGTTATATTGAATTTAAAGCTGATAACTATCAACACTAACCTGAACTAGAGAAGCAGAAATAGGTAACACATAATAGTCACACAATTTTGGCTACATTTCGAACCGCTTGTGTTTTTCTTCAAAGGCAGAAGATAAGTGAAGGTAGTAAAAATAAATATTGAGTTTCTAATGTAACGTTATGCATGGAAACAGGTTAAACAAGCAACAAGAAGGGGGGAGATAGAAAAACGAAAATAATACCTAAGATTTATACCTGACAGTGTACACGCTTTATGCAAAAATATACCTGCAATCTGTTTATCTCTGAGTAAACTTTCAGGGAGTCTGTAGCGCATCAATAAGAGTTAGACTAAAAGCATCATCGAAATCCTTACAGTGAGACAAGACATGTTGGGCAACCGGCAAGGGAGATTGGTTTTAACAGAACGTCTATGATTATTCATACGTAGCGAAATAACAGTAGAAGTTAAACCGATATAAAATGCTTTACAAGGTTTCTAAACTAACATTCGAGGGTAGGTCCATAAGTTTCCGGTCTAACCATTTTCTAGCTATCATAAAGATAAAAACTATATTTCACTTTTCAATATAGTTACCCCTTATTGCATTACACTTCTCACATCTTTGAACTAACATTTCATTCACCCCCCCCCCATAAAGCCACATTTCTTCACAGCTTCGTTTGCAACAAGAACTGTGTGCACAGGTGCATTGTCGTGAAGAAGGTGCACACCATCACTCAGCTTTCCTCGACTTTTCTCTTTGATGTAAGCACGTAGTCTGTGCAGTAGGCCAACATAGTACTCCCCATTTACTGTGCTGTTCCTCTCCTTGAAGTCAATGAAGAGATTCCTTCACAGTCCCAAAAGATTGTGACCATGATCTTCTTGGTTGACTGAGTAACCTTGGCCTTTAGAGGTGGTGCTTCGCCAGGTTTAAGCCACTCCATTGATTCTCTTTTGGACAAGGGACCATACATAGTACAGGACCATAGTTTTATCTCCTGTAACAATGATTTGCAGAACTTCTCTCAATCATAATAACTGTGCCAGAGGTTCTGACAAAAAATCCCTCCTCAAAGCGAACTATAGAAAATTGACATAAGACGGTGCCATTCTGGTGCCCATTGCAGTGTCTTTAATTTGTAGATAACATTTATTATCAAAACTAAATGCAATGCGAGTGACAGCCAAATAAACTGGACTTGGCATCGATTCTCAGTTTACCCCATCCACCTAAATTCCACTCCCTTACTGCATATCAGCATCCCAAGAGCAAATGCATCCCTTGTAGCTCTCCTGCTAGTAAAAGTGCAGTTGTTAATTTATTAAATTAATTGGTTTGTTTATTTCTGCTTCTCTAGTTCTTGTTATTTTAGTTACATTGTTTCAGAAGTGTATATATACTTAAAATAAAGTTACTCTCAGACTCTTATTTAAAGTATATATATAAAAGGACATACAAACATTGCGTCTTATGTAGTACCTCAATATACTTTTTAAAAAGTTAATTTTTCTGTTGTACACCTGCTGCAGTCAATCTGATGTGCCGTAATTTACGTTGACATATATAGTTTTTACTTTATCAGTCTTCTGTTGTGTAATAATCAGAGCCCTTTGCTATCTGGTGGATAAATTTAAGATGCAGATAGAAATGAACATGTTTCCGTACATTTAGGATCAGTAGGGCTAGTTTGATTTTGTCATTTTGACTTCTGTTGCCTACTTTAAGGTTTAAAACCCTTTCTTATTTTCCTGTTTTTGAGTCATTGTGGATTTTTTCTGCGATTATTTAAGCATTTTAAAAAACACATAAAGAATGTCGATATATCGAAGTGAAAAACGTTATAAAAGTTTAATGGCATTTTTACCTCATAGAATTTTCTATTAAAAATCTTGTTATATATTTGTTTCTTTTCAAGACGTCAAAAACTTTTCTCTCAACTCATTCACTTAAGCGCTTTAAATAGCAGAACCTTCATTAGTGAAAGGAACGCACGGTTACTTCGGGCATACGAATACCACAAAATAGAGGAGGGCAGTACTGTAGTTTTCAATAGTTCTGGCGAATGACTTGTGTCTATCTGCGCGAGACAATTCTAGGATATTTCTGATGGGGGTAACTTGTCAGCTGTATAAATATAACAAAAACAATTGCAAGCGAGAAAGATGAGAGCGATACAGCTGTACAATAAACCGTCTCTACAATGTGTTCAGTACGGAAGTAAGAGAGATACTAACCTGATTCCCCTATAAACGCATAAACAGAAAATGAACTCAACCAGAAACCACTGCGCATCTTTTGCTCATTCACCAGCACTATTTAAAACGACTTTATTTTGTCTTGATCAACATTTCCATGATGTCCTGAAAGGTGAATGTTCTGTTGTAACTGGTATGAGTTCTTCCGAAATAACTTGTTTTAAATATGCTCCAATCACTTCAGTGGAAGTAGAACATTCTTTTTCCATGATGAAAAATTGTTTTTTTTTTTATGACAAGTGGCTGACTATGACAGTTGATACCTTGAAAAAACATCTTGTTGTTGCTTGTAACCAAGAAAAGTGAGTTTAAGCATTTTAATTATGTGATAAAATTATTTAGTGTCTTAAATACCTATTTTCAAAAACTATAAGTAATATTATATTATTACTATTTTCAGTATTTAAGTACCTTTATAACTGCCTATTTTAACAAAAATAAATGCCTGAATTCCGGTAATAAGTACTCAAACAATCAGTATATATATGTACTCAAACTGCGTTGTAGATATTCAACATTATTTTCAAATTAAATCGTTATATGATGTTAGGGCTGCACCAGCTTTTTAAGTCAGGGCAGCAGCTAATTACTGCTGAAAAGATTATTCAGTGCCAAACAATTGTACTGGGAGAAAGCACTATGGTTGTACTTAATCAAAATCGATATTCCATTATTTGCCTAAAAGCTTTCATAAGGTGATAAAGTGTCATTATAAGGTTATTTAAATGTTATCGGAATTTCACAAAAATTCTATTTTTGTATGACATCTATATGAATTTATACAGTGGTAAGTAAATTACTGATGAGTCCAAAATTGGCGTACGTTTGTTAGCAAATATCTTCTCAGGACAAGAGGAAAACTCCAGGAGAGATGTTATGGTATCCAACGCAAGCTGTACACATTTTCTTAGTTACAATATGCTTCATACATATCTCAAAATTTTAAACAACAAATTTTCGATACGTGGGGTAAAATTGCGACGCGACTTTTATCGCTTCGTTTTTCAGGAGCAGGAATGCCGCAACATGTGACATGGACTCGGTCAAGGAGGCCTGCAATAGAAATAGAGCAAGAAACAGGTTTCCCTGCAGCAGGCATAGTTTACAGTTCCTTGCCTACATAATACGAGAGTTATATCTCTTGGTCAGTGCCACAAATCTACCTCAGGGTGAAGATCTCGTTCGCCGAGTAAGATCTCACTAAATTCCTCTCGTGATGCGCTGCACTAAGACTGGAACAGTTCTATCAAAGTGGGGGATGAATTTACGCCTCTTTCGGACTAAAGCAACCTTCCTTTGGCATGCCCCAACTACAGAAATAGATCAGATTGGCACAAGTGAAACACATGAGTAATATCTACCTTTGTAAAGGCCGAGATTGTAACACCAGAGGCTCCCGACCACTAATAAACTGTCAATGTGCAGCGGTTTGAGGAATATGTTTCACTACTGTCTAAGTATAACTGAAACACAACTTAAAGCTGATGGCGTTTGCTTTTGGCATGGCAACACTGCAGTGTTAGGAGTTTGTCATTTGTCTATACCTAAGCTGAAGAAGAAACCGGGCCGGTAGTTAAGGTGGGGACTCGTGAGCGAGAATTCTGGGGTTCGATTTCCACCAGGACTGTCCTCCCTGACTAGGTTTTTTTTTTTTTCCAGGTTTTCCTCAGTCCTCATATATTGTAAATGTGGGGGAGGTACCCTAAACTTAGGTCTGGAACGTTTCCTCCCTTAAGAAATGTCCTTTCCCAATTTATCATTTCATCTCATGTTCAAGCTTAACAGAGGAGCAGGTACAGAGGCGGCCCGAAAAATTTGTGTCGTTAAGGCAAGCACGGTAACAAAATGGTCGTTTTGGCGTGAGTAATTCTTCACGTATTAGGAAGACCATTTGGGTTTTCATGAAGGTTGTTTAAATGCTTTGATGCAAATGGAAGAATGGCCAACTATGACAGAAATAATCGTGGTATATTTGCATTGAACAAGATTAAAATTTTTGTAGTTCGGTAAAAAAATTTGTATATTAACATTTTTTTTTTTTTTTTTTTTGCAAAAAAATTTATTTATCACAAGTAAACGACAGGGTCTGAGGTTACCGATAAATTCATGCACGTAGTGAGTCTGGAATGTTCAGGCCCTCGAGTGATATTTATTACGACTATTTCACGAATAAAATAAGAATTTAAATATAATTCCTCTAAACTTGGCTTACAAAATTGTAATAATTGTATATTTGTACTTAGCTTTTCAGTTATTTGCAGTTCACTGAAGTTTCCCTTTTTGCATACTCGTCGCTGCCGCAGGCCGGGCTCTAGCACCAATGAAAAGAAGAAGGAGATATTTCCTTGCTTCAGTCTAGCTCAAGAGCTGGCCGTTTGTGCCTACGCCCAAAGTGGGGACAGCTCCGGTAGGAAGAGGTCAGATGAAGGAGTCACCGCGCGGGCAGGAGAGGGGATTCCTAGCATTGTTTCCATATCAAATGTTTTTGTTTTTGTTTTATAATTGAATTGGACTGCTTTAGATTTACAAGGGTTCATTACAATTTTCCATTGTTTGCAACAGATTGTCAGCACTTCAACTTTAGAATACATTTTGCTCTATTTTTTTTAAAAAATGGACCTTGATCTTTTCCCCATGTACCCTTCAATATGTATCGCACATAAAACTCTTCCACTACTAAGGGTGTGGCAGTACCGAATAGCACACCTGGCTGACAAAGCCTCCCTCGAACTAACCACAAGCTGCTAACTGCACTTGTACTATAAGGCGTTGACAAATGGCTTATCCATGTTCTGTTGACCGTAATTCAAATAACCTTACTGTATTTTTTTAGAAGATTTAGCTAGAGTATGTCTAAGCTACACGATTCTTTAAAAAGCACGTGCCGGGGCAATAAAACGTGCTCTTTGTCGTAGATCTTTAGGGAAATGCTATTGCATTAATTACCAGCATGTGCTTTTATCGCTTTTCGCGGATATGTAAAACCACACTCCGCATACAGTATTTCCCATTTGTATTTTATTTTATATTTTTGTATAGAAATATATTTTAAATAAAACCTATGAGTGAAATGAGAAAAAAATTTAAATCTATAAGAATTTTCAATTTTTAAAATTAATAAAATTTTCAGAGAAAACGTTTTTTAAAAATTATTATTTATTTTATTTATTTTTCTGCAGATTGTTACAATGGATGCTACTACACATTCTGTACAATTTAATTGAATTTAAACAGAAACTGTGATGCGTGGGACATTTTGAATGTGCGAAAATGAAGTTTTCAGAAAAACGCTATTTTATAGAAACATATTTTGGGAAACAGTGTGATTTAAAATGACACGCGGAGCTCTTTAATTGACTTGTAGAGCCTGAAGGGAGGGGGGACATGCAAATGTTGACACCGTGGACGCCCAAAGGTTCAAAGAAACATTTGCAGCAAAAAACGATTTTGGATTTTTTGACCAATTTTGGCCAAAAACCCACTCCCAGTCTCACTACTGTCCATTAGCGTCTATTACATCGCAATTAGTAATGAAATAATAATTAAGAACAATAATTATAACATGCATAAATATTAATAATAACTGTAATATCCTTAAAATTAGTTTAAGCAAATTAAGTGATCATTTAAACAGACATACAGATTTGACTTTTGTAAAGTCATTCAAATACAAAACGGTTAGACATTTACATCTAATTGCAATACAAGTAGAACAAACAATTTAACCAAAGTATAGGAAAATAAAATGTAATGCAAAATACAATTTACTTTATATATGTATAAGAAAAGGTTTCAGTCCGCATCAACAACTAGAATTTGTAATTTGATTTGCATAAGAAAGCTTCAAATGTTCTAATGCAAACTTTATTTTAACAGCTTTATCTAAAACAAATCATGATCTAGTGATAAACCTTCCTTGACAATGTTTATTAATGAAGTCACTCTGTCAATCATCGAGATCATTATTATTATTATTATTATTATTATTACTAGCAAGGCAACTCGCGAAATTATCCAATTTCTTCATCTGACATATTTCAACTCCTTATTCCAATGCACTCCAACTTCTTCACAGGAAAACACAAATGTTTGAAAGACACAAACTTCCAAATTACTTGGATCTTTCCTTCCATTGGAAAGATGGAAAGTACACACTACAGTATTATCATTAACTTCAAAATTTATCCACTTTTCCTTTAATGATTAGTAAATTTAAACATGGTAGTGTGCGGTATACTGCCATAATTAATGGTTCAACCGGGCACACAGCAAGAGCAACCCATGTTGTACTAAACACCTTTTATTATGCATTTTCTGGCGTAATTTCATTAAATAAATATTAACTTATAAAATAAAGAACTAACATGCTACTGTTAATTTACTTCTATAAACCACGTAACTGTAACGAACCAAATAAACAAACCAACGTTCTTAATAGGAACAACATATCTGATATCGCAGATATTTTCCAAACTATCGATACTGGCGGTCTTGGTATTACCAAAAATAAAATGTTTTCATCCTACAAGTAACTGACATACAGTTTTAAGTTGAATTAGTAAAGGAACTTCGGAGCCCCGGAGCTTTAACAGTCATATATGTAAAGAATGTGGGTTATAACATGTTTAGTACATTTTTTGACTTCTCTTCTATTATTAAGTAAAACTGGAAGTGAAGGAAAGGCTGTAATTAAACCGAGGGGCATATACGCCCTCTAGACCGGCCCTAAGCGACCCAGGGACTTGCCTCACCTCAGTATTATGGATTCTTTCAATACGCCGTTTTATGACCCCTTTGTACAGCCCAATCTGCAGTTAAAGAGAAATGTCAAGCAAGCCCTTTCTTACTCTCCTGTTATCTTCAGTTCTCTTTTTTCCTTATATTCCCCTGCCTCACTTTATTTTATTTGTACTCATTTGTGTCCTCTCCTTCCTCTTTTCGCTTTATCTTTTCTTTTTCTTATTTGTATTTTTATTTTTCCAATTCCATTTTATTTTTTCCCCCCATCATTTTCCCTTTGTTTTCTTCTTTTCCTCATTACTATGCTATTTCATTCCGTTATATAATAATTAAATTACTTTTATCTTTTTTATTTTATACTATTGTATCCTTCCTTATTTCCTTCCACCTTTTCTATCCTCTTAACTCTTCACTGTCCTTAATTATTTAAATTCTTTTCCGTTTCTCTTCTCTTATTTTATCCCATAGTTTCCTCTTATTTTCATCTTCCTTTTTCTATTCTTTCTTTTTCTATTCTCTTCTTTCACTCCACTCTACTTGTTATATTTACTGTCTTCAACGTTTTTGTTTTTCTCTGCCTGTTTTCGTCCTCTCTTATGCAACTGATTTTCCTCTCGCCCATCTTTGCCCGCCCGCCCGCTGTTCCTTTCCTTTCGGTTTTTAATAGAATTTTTCCTTGACCTTTTAATTTTTTTTTTTTTCCCCTAACAAACTCTCGCGGTACCCTTGAGATTACCATTCTACTTGGTAAAAACAGCTTCGTTTCTTCGCACGAGATGCAGCGCAAGATTTGTAAAGCATATGCAAAGTTTTAACATTAAACGGCATCGTGATGTCATCATTACCACAGGACATGCGCAGACGTGCCAAGTGAACTGTTACAGCAGGTTAGATAAGCACAAACTGGAGGCTGCCTCGCCCATCAGAAGAACCACACAGTATTAGTTTATCGTCACCCCACTTCAGTACATAATAAACCGTATTTTATTACCTGCACATTATACAAATGTTTTCTAAGTTTTTAAAGGTGCTTGCGGTTGTTTTCCCTATCGGTTGTTTTCGATAGTCTTCTGTCTTCTGCACACAATTCCCATGGAAGCAGGTTCGACATAGCTCGCGGTTATAAAATAATTGACAATCATCTATTAAAGTTCTGGCAGCATTTTTTTTTAAAGAGCTACTCTTGTTACCACCCAGACTTGCAGTTCGCGATCTGCTGATGTGCGAGGAAGGCAAGACGAGAGTATTACTCAGATCTGAGACCCTGGACGAGGTCAGATCGTAACACGTGTGACAACTAGGAGACATTTGTGGCTTTTCCGTGGGCGCTACCAGTCAGGGGGACAGAGCAGGAGCAGCTTGTGCTGGAAATGTTGGCAGGGCGGGCAGAGTTCCCGCAGGAACTATGAGGAAGTGGTTGGAATCATCGGGGAACACCTCGTCACGTCACTTTCACTGGGGGTGACGTCACGAGCAGTGGCGGGGCTGCTGTAACACATTCGGGTTGGCTTGATGCTTCTGTCCACCTGGCAAGGACGCGAAATCCATTTCTGAAGAGACAAGGTGGAGAACTAGCTCAGTACCACGCGCATTCCCCTAGAAAACTTGACTTGAATTGCTCATGCTTTTGTGTTCAAGCAGACGCTATAGTCTTTAAACATGAGCGTTGTTAAAATAATTAAATGTCTTGCAAAGAAAAAAAAATTAAATATAATCTGACACTTTTCTGGAATTTCTGAAGAGATTCAAGAGTGCCTCTATTATTCTGAAAGCCTAAAAGTCTCCTATACTATAATACAAAACAGCCTTTACTAAATTTGGTAATTAACGATATCTTCAGAATTTATTTTGACAGAATCTGCCGCTTAATTTGTATTCATTTACACTTTTTAGCGCATAAAACGACAAAAATAAAGTAATATATGCAATAAATGTGCTTACATTTATGAATTTCCAATCCGGCATTTCAATTTACGCTAACAGTCTAACAAATTAGGGTCGAATAAAAAAAGATTTAAGAGATATAATATTTTAATTTTTCATTTAATCTCTTTGGTAACAAACTGAAGATAACTTAAACTTTATAATCTACAACACTAATTAAATATACAAATTTGAAAATCAAATGACATTGAATAAACTAAATATACATACATTTTCTATTTTTATTATTTCCAGTTGTACTTGGAGATTGCTTTTAACTGTAATTTAAAAAGTAGCTACAGGTTAATCATAATTTCTGTTGCATAAAAATAGCCTCATACCACATAACCTGGAATTTACAATAACCGTTAAACCTATGGCAACATCGCGAAATAATAGAGAAATTCATGTTTAGAGCGAGTTGTTGTTCAACTGTTCAAACTGAGAAAATTAATAATTATTATTCAGTTTTTCCGCCTTTTAGACACATGTTTTCTCCTAATATGTCTTCAAACTTGGATGAGGAAAATTCAAAGCGAACGTGAGTGATAAATTTTAGCAAACGTGAGAACGATATTATTATTGATCTGGTGCTAAAATGTGAGGAAATAATCGAAAACAGAATAAATAAATAAATAAAAAAAAAGATCTCAAATAAGGAATAAAGAACGTACATGGGGGGGGGGGGTGCAAAGAGTAAAATAATTCCATTCTGAACGCTTCTGCATTATAACCCCAGACGATATTAATAGTTATATATGTGCAGTCTGTAGCAACTGCAGGAAAGTAGCAGAATGTTATAGAAGCCTAGCGTCACTTTCTTTACATCGCCCTATTCGTTTGGCATTTTAATGAATTAAAGTCTCAAAGTTGCTACTGCTGTAGTAACTTTATGGATGATTCTACTGGTCGTTCCTTACTCCACTTTGAATATTTTTTTTTTTTAATTTATTTACGGACGTTCTTTGACATCTCAGGTCATCAGTGTCCCATTCTATTCAGGGTATGAAAAGACGGACAAATTTTGCTCAGAGGCCTCTCTTTCAGGTTTGAGGCTCTTTATCGTGCCGTAAATGTACGACACGGGACCCACGGCTTTACTTCCCTTCCGAAGGAAGCCATACTTAGGATTTTTACGCCCCCAAAAAAGCCTTCAACCCTGACCGGGTTTGAACCCGCGATCTTAGGTTTAGAAGGCAAGTATGGTTACCACTACAACACCAGGACCGACACACTTTGAATATATCTCCAATAACTATATGGAAGCCCCCTGTCACATAGAACATTAAAGTTCCTAGTATCATGAACATCGAATTCAAAGTATGATTTCACTTGTTTGTGATTGTGGATCAGTTCTAGGAACGGATTATTTCTATCATGAAATACACGAGCAGCACAGTGAAATGCATCTTCGGATGAGATATCGGAAATCAAAAATCTGTGTAATACACTGCTTGTAAGTTACTTAACAATACCTCAATTGAATTCATCTCTGTCTGTTGTTATTACGCGAAAAAAAAGTGAACATTGATGAAACTTTACCTACGTGAAACTAAAATAAAAGACAATCACCATTAAGTTGTTATGCTTCTTTGCTGTGAGAAATGTTTTATTTAACAGTAAACTCCAGTTAGTGCTTTAACTTGTAAAATTTCGCGAGTTAGATTTAATTTGAGGTTAAGACGAAATAATATTAGATTAGTGTTTATACAACAAAATTCCCAAGTATAGCTGATGGTTAATTTTATATATCCTAAACTCAAGTTAACTCTTTATACAACTGGCCCTGAGTAATCATAAAGTGTGTCTGATGTTTTTAATTGCCCGCCATGTTGATTACTGATTTCTAGTTTCTACTGATGTTTACGCCAATAATATTTCAGTGCACTGTTCTGTTGATATTGCATTAAAACAATTGCATGTAAGTGCGATAAAACGAAAATTGATAAAAATGCAAACGATAAAATTGTGGCGATAGGCAGCTGTGATTGGTTGTACTTTCTGACACTCTCATACCGACCGGATTGAAGAACTAAAAAATCACTGCAAATGCTACCTTTTTTTTTTTTTTTTAATTTTTTTAAAGAACCAGCATTTGCTACATTTATTTTATGATGGTTATCTGAAAGGTTCTCGGAGTGAAGCACAAAATAAAACCTAATTCTTTTGAAATTGTAATTTCTCTTATTTATTCGGTTTATTTACGGACGCTGTTTAACACCTCAGGTCATCAGCGTCCCATTCAATTCCGGGCGTGAAAAAGCCGACAAATTTTGCTCAGAGGTCTCTTCTTTCAGGCTTGAGGTTTTTTTATGTGCCGTAAATCTACAACATGAGACCCATAGCTTTACTTCCCTTTCCAAGAACGTCATACTTAAGATTTTACAACCCTGACAGAGATTGAATACGCGATCTTGTATTTACGAGGTCATTT
This sequence comes from Metallyticus violacea, assembly GCA_030762175.1. Classification (NCBI taxonomy): domain Eukaryota; kingdom Metazoa; phylum Arthropoda; class Insecta; order Mantodea; family Metallyticidae; genus Metallyticus; species Metallyticus violacea. The sequence goes on along the minus strand of CM060839.1, from coordinate 12,923,443 downwards.
CTCTGCATAGTTTCGCTTGACACTGATGTACTTTGTCCATTGATGTTCTAAAGTGTTTATTTCATAATGGAAATCAAGTTCCTACAATCCCACATAATACTCCTAAATTGATGCGTTAAGTTCCTAATTGAATAACATTTTCCTTCCAGCAAGGAATTTAATTTTGCGCTTTGAATTGAGATTTAAGTCCGATGTAGCCAAACCTGGTGAATAAGGCGGATGTGGTAGCAGAGCATAGCCCATTTCATCGATTTTCTCAATTGCAATGTCGGTCCTGGTGGTGTAGTGGTAACCATACTTGTCTCCTAAACTCAAAATTGCGGGTTCAAACACGGTCAGGATCGATGGATTTTTTTCGGGCGTAAAAATCCTAAGTATGGCTTCCTTGGGAAGGGAAGTAAAGCCGCGGGTCCCGTGTTGTAGATTTACGACACGATAAAGAACCTCAAGCCTAAAAGTAGAGACCACTGAGCAAAATTTATCGGCCGTTTCACGCCCTGAATAGAATGGGACGCTGATGATCTGAAGTGTTAAAGAGCGTCCGCAAATAAAAGAGATTAACAATAAATCAATTGCAATGGCACAGGTGATGCGAGATCATTTTAATCTTTGGTAAATCCGGTTTTTCTGGCATATCTTTGTCTTTAGTTGGTTTAAAATTAGCACAGTTTGTTCCATCAGAAGATGTTTAAATGGGAAGATAGTCGACCAGAAACGATGCACATGATCACACATTTTAGTCTGCTTTCATTTGAGATATAAGCAAATAGGTCATTGAGAAGTTTATTTATCTTACAAAGGCGATATTTAGCATTGAATGTTCTCTGGAGTGAAAATTATTGTTATTTACAGGCAGTCGCGTGAAGAGGACCTTGAAGTGGATTTGTTTCTGGAGGGCCCGTCCCCTTGGGGCACCTAAGAGAGTGCACAAGAAATAAGGCGCCTTACAACTCACGTGGTAGGGCCTGAGACTCGGAAAGTCCCATGTTCAATTCTCGTTGGGCCGGGTTTTTTGTTTTCCTCTGGTCACTTAGGCGAATGCAGGGATGGTTGTTTCCACGAATTTTCCGCTCTTCATTTCATTCCTTTAGTTTTGTTAAAGGTTGAAAGTGCAGGGCAAGTTTTTAAATAGTGTTTAACGCCCGTTTTAACTACTGGGGCACGACAGATTATAGATAATATGAAATGATATATTAGGAAAGGGGTTTTTTTTTAAAGGAAGGAAATGTTCCAGGCAAGTTTAGTGTACCTCCCGGCATTTGACATTTATGAGGACTGAGGAAAACCTCAGTCAGTGGAAAATGGTCCTGGTGGGATTCGAACCCCAGACCTTCCGTTTCACAACCGCGCCTTAACGACCTCGGCAATCCGTGACGGTCAGGGCAAGGTGGGCTAGTAGCTTGTGTTTTGGAAAGGTTTCTGCCCCACGTCTGGTATGGAAGTGAACCTTCAAAGGAGCTGGCGCAACTCAGAGGGGAGGGTGTCCCTCTCGAAAACATGTTAAGGACCCCTCTGGAGGAACTGGAGGGAAAGATTCCGTACTTTAGCCTTTGTGTGTGGGGGGGGCCTCTGGGAGGAAGGAATGAGACAAGGGACACACAGAGCGGTGAGTGCGCGGACGCAGTTGGGGTTCCTAACATGTTTTCCGCTAGAACACTCAACGCCCCAAAAGGGTTTGAACTGGAGATCTACCCAATGCGAATCCCAAGCATTACCGCCCGATTTATCCAACTCGGTCCCTAGTTATTTACTAAAACATGTAAATTCACACGGCGCTGCCAACCCAACGGAACCAAAATGTTGCACCGTTTAAATCTTGAACACTCCAATATCATGAAGAAAAAAGAAAAAAAAAACTGTAAGAACTGCGTAAACTAAGCAAATTTCTCCGCAAGTTGAATAACTTTAAAAATTAATATAAAATCCAAATTATAGCCTTATTCATTAATGAAATTAAATAAGTTATGGCATTACTGTGTGGTATTAGGGGAGCAAAATTAAAATTCTTTCAATCTATTAGTATTACAAAAGAGAAACCACAAAAATTAATGGTATACTATTAATTAAATGAAATATATGACAACTGATAGACAAAGCTATACTGTGTGTGTATTTTTAAACATTTTTGAATGTAATTATGGTTATGAATGAGCCCTTAATATTACCTTTACATTCACTAAAATAGAGAGAAATAACAGAAAGTTTCGAGTTACACTGTGTATTTAAGATGATGTTCATATGTTTCAATAAAACAAAAACATGTTACTATTTAAAAACAATTGCAATGTACTAAGTAAATAAAAACAGTCGAAAGTTACATCGATTTTCAGTGGCTTTGAAATTTAATTTAAATGTTATTAACATGTAACGTAAACGTTTTCTGAAGGTTATTACAGAGCGCTCTTACATACAAATATAATTCTCAAACACATATTAGATTAATATTTCACATTTTTTGTCTTCACGACGATACTTTTGTTAAATATAAAACATGTGCATCGTTATAAATACAGTTTATATGTTGAATTAATTTGTATTTTTAATTTAAAACAATATAGAAAAAATTAAATGCAAGAGAGCATTTTAAATTTCGGTTTTCAAGTATACCCCTACTGCTAATGTTTCGATTTCTCTGATTTTTGTAAATTGTTTTTATTATTTTATTTAAATGGTATATACCGAATTTCGTTATGGAAAAACAAATATAAATGTCGCAAGAGCGATTTTTAAATTTTAAGTTTCAGATAAATCTCCACTCCTATTGATCTAATTTCAGTAATTTTCAGAAACTATTTTTTTATTATTTTATTTCATTGGTATATATCGAATTTCCTTAAAAAAGTTAAAAAGTGCGGCTGCTAGAGCGATTTTTAAATTTAGCCTAACACCTCCTCTTATAATTTTCAGGTATATCCCCACTCCTAAACACCAAATTTTTCTGATTTTCAGAAACTATTTTTCTTGTTTAATTTAAATGGTACATATAGAGTTTCGTTAAAAAAATGGTGCTGATAGAGGGATTTTTAAATGTTGGTTATCAGGTAAACCTCCCCTCTTAATAAACCAATTTCGCTCATTTTCAGAAACGATATATTTTTTTTAAATTTATTGTAATGACATGTACTGAGTTACACCGGGAAAAATAAAAAATTGTGGTTTCTGTAGCATTGATACAAAACACACATACATTATATATTTGTATCATCATTTTCGGTGCCTAGTAGGTAGGATCGATGGAGATTTGAAGAAAATTTTCGAAAATCTTTTCATGGGTATAACTGCAATTCCTTAGGATTCGCTTAAAAGGTACAAAGATAAATGGAGGGGACAATCAAAAGAAATGTCACATGGGCAACAAATGCCAGATTTTTATTGTTTTATGTATTTTGCATAAGCTGCGTGCCATTCAGTATCTGAAATTACATTCTAGTTAGGTTCTCTTGTTTAACTCTTTTAATTAATAAAATATTTCTGTTGGCCAGTGTGAGTTAAAGTCGTTTTTCTACGAAGACAAATTTTATACACGCAAAATTCAAAATAAACGATAATAAAAAATTTAAGAAGGGATTATCAACAGCTAGTGAATTCGGCGGAACATGTTGGTTACTTCATACACTCAAGGCCATCAGCAAACGGAGTTTTCAGAAACTCTGCCTGCTTTAGCACAGTAGCAGAATCACTGCAGTTAATTCCAGAGAGGCGGGGAATGATGTAATTACAAACGTGAAGCGAAATTACATAGCGGAAATGCTCTTCCCGTTGGCTACGCTGTTCTTTCTCTCGTATACTCCACTTTAGATGTTGACGTCATTTACCTCTTGGCGCCATCTTTTACAGTCCGTCTACAGCTGACGGCTGTGAAAAATTTTAATAGTTTTTTTCAGCATTGACAGATAATTAAAATTGAAACAAAGGGACTATTTAGGAAACTCGGTCAAAACATTTAAATTTGAAAGAAATTTTTTATGGAAAGAGAATAAATTTAAATGACCTATCACGAAGATAATTAAGTAAGTTACAAAATTAGGCATCATAGTCCGGTGGCAGGTTTGACACGAGACATTCGATGTTTACAATAGCGAAACAGCAGTTGCAAGATAGCGACGTCTCCGAGTGACTGTACAATCCTCCAGCAGCGTTCGGTTGTGTGATTTTTGTGGACAAAAGATCAAGGAATATTCATACAGAAATGCTTTCCATCTACGGTGAGAAGAGCCTGTCACGTCAAGCTGTTTACAATAGAAATTCTCTGAAGGGCGGACACGTATTGAAGACTTGATACCGCCGCGGCCGGAAACGAGGCGAATTTGCAGAGTTGTAGACTTGATCCGAACAGACAGGAGGGTAACTACAGTAGCTACTATCTTTCTTGTAATGTATGACACGTTACGTTTTCACAGTCTGTGCATTATGTTAGGACTCAGCCATTCCTTTAATTTTTTGATGTTAATAACATAAGACACCTATTTCCGTCACTTGTAATAATCTTAGACAGGAAAGATCGTTCTTGTTTACGAGCTAATGGATGACGCGCAAGCAGAGATGCACAAATGGCCACCCCCTGATTTGTTTGTTGTTTTCACTGACCCATGCGGTACCCACTAACCGGATTTTTAACCTTGCTCCATGATGGTTGACTGGACACATTTAATCACATTTACTAATTTTTGGATTATCTGATGTGGATAATCAGACTAAAGAGCTCAGAAGGTCTTCATCAAAGTCCTTTCTGAACATGACGAGTGGCTCACGTCAAAGTGACTCTCTTTTAAACAACAGAATCATTTTCTTGCCATACTCTCCCCAATGACATTCTCCCCGTAGACCGTGCAAATGTTTCGAGCTGTCTCCGCTGCCTTTGATCCTATTAAACTCAAAAAGAAGAATAAATAAATAATTTTACTTTACATTCCACCTTCTTTAGCTTACAAATATCGCAAACTTTCTTCAAATCCGCAAAATTCAAGCCGTATTTATAAGCTAAACATAGTTCTAGCACTGCAGTGTTGTGAAGACGAATAAAATACTAAGAAATAAATGCAACATCTCATATTATAAAAAATCGTCAATAGTTTCATTTTCTATGTAAAATGTGCGTTTGTACAATTAAGCGTACTTTAATTCAGCACTAAAAGCGCATATTCACATCTCTTGCCCGAATGACTGCTTCCAGACGAAAGGCGTGGAATTCACAAGTACAGGCAGATCATCCTCAGGAATGAGGTTCCATTCCTCAACCAATTTTGTTCTCAGATCTGTGCACAGTCTCGGCTTTACGACATCAAAATAGCCTGACCGCAAATATTGAATGAGATTTAGACCTGGACTGCCTGCTTGTATCCCAACTTCATCAAGCACTGTGTGGCCAAGCATTATCATACATATTTGAACTTTCTACTGATGAATGGGACAAAATCGATTAATGTTGAACGAGAAACTCGTTATCTGTATACGGAGTGACTTGCCTTTGATGATTAGGTCAGTACGAGACTGGGTGTTAATACCTTCACATACTCTTTGGAATCTCTTTCGAAAGGACCTCTTGAGGATAAAGAAACTGGAGAATACCTCTTCCACATCAATTTGGGGACCTTATGTTGAATCGGCATTCATATGTGGGGGGGAAAAAACTCCAAATTCTTGTGTGAGCTTTGGCCCTTTTCACTTCTCTAGTCTTCGTCTTACTTATTACGGACTTTGTTTCGAAACTATTTCTAGCCTGAGTGCTGGGCCTAGTCTATGTTAAAAAATGAAATTATATTTTTTTAAAAAAACCGTGTTTCATACACAACATAAAAGGAAATGATTTAACTACAACACAAGTACAATTGCATCGTAGAAATATCGGCCATATTACTACACCAATCTGTCGCATATGCTATCTCTTCAGTATTTATACTTTAAGCCTTAGAACAATAACAAAAAGGGACAGCTGTCAATATGTACCAAGCATATATTACAAACTTTGACATTTCTTTTAAAATAATAAATTATGCAAGCGATATGGTCATAATGAATGAGACATTTTCTACAGGACTCTCATTTAAATAATTAGGAGTGACAGGACGTTGACGATACACTTTTTGTTCCATGGCAACGAAGTAACCTTGAAATGAGATGCGTGTGCGTATCTGAAATATGCTCGTCGTGTTTCTGCATGGAGCACGCCAGAACCAAATCTTGAGCGCCCGAAAGAATTATGCCACACTTTCGTGAGAGACACGGCGGTTTGTTTTGGTAAGTAAAGCCTTTGGGCATTTCCTTCTACGTAAGATAATGAAAATATACTACAAGAGAACTTCTGTAGCCTACTTTCTCATAGAATTTATTAAATAATTCTGAAATTAATGGCTGTTTTATGATTTAAACTTAAAAAAAATCATGAATAAAATTAACTTTATTGATCAAAATAACCACCGTCGGCATTTATTAATTTTTTAAATGGTATCAAGTTTAATTACGCCATTCTGATAAAAATCACAGCTTCCAAAGATAAAATGTCTCAGCTTATTGGTTATTGAATTGCAGATGTGGAAAAAGAATTCAGAGGAAATGCCCTGGGTTTAATAAGGTAACAATGTAACGAAAATAAAAATGCGTGGAATTAGGTTAGAACAAAGCTAGAGGATATAAGCGGCAGGAAATCCAGAATGCAACACGAAATCTTCTTGAAGCTATTGAATGAAATTAAATTAACTTGATGCAAAGATATACATATGTTCGTTGTGGAGAGAAAGGCAAGATCAGGAATGGCCTGATTTAGATTGGGAGGTTAGAAGGCTTAAAAAATACTCAACCCCTTCACAAAATAGGCAAATTCTTCCACTAGAAGTATCCATTATTTTTTAAGCCTTCCAACTTCCCAATTTAAATCAGGCCATTCCTGATCTTGCCTTTCTCTCCACTGCGAACGTATTTTATCTCATGTATCATCAGTGCCCACCGCCTGTGGTGCCTCAGTAGTAAAAACGGGCGTTAATATATGTGTATGTGACATGAAATGATAAATTGGGAAACGATTTTTTTTAAGGAAGGAAACGTTCCAGGCCTAAGTTTAGGGCGCCTCCCCGGCATTTACCATTAATGAGGACTGAGGAAAAGATAGAAAAAATCTCAGTCAGGGAGGACGGTCCTAGCGGGATTCGAACCCTACACCTCCCGCTCAAGAGTCCGCGTCTTAACGACCTCGGTCACCCGTGGCGGTCCATCTGGTATAATAAAAGATGTATAATTAATTTGCACTATGCAATGAATATGGTTTTAAATAATTTGCAGTAACGAAGTTTAAATGCTTTATGTTCAAAATACTCGTACTAATTCTGTACATAAACAATTGAAACACAATGAACGCTTTTGTTATGTTTTGTCAACACAAATTAAGAAGCATAGAAGTAGGCTAGAGAGAAAAACAAGCCCCGCCCCAAATGTACACTAACGACCTTGCTAAGGTTACCAAAAACTGTGAGCCCGATATCGACAGCTGAGGAGGGTGTGTGGGTCTACCATATAATTACATTTATCTCGAGCAAGTGGCGAGTTACATGGGCTGGCTAACAGCTGAACATCTGGGCTTCACACTTTGATATAATCTGAAGACCGTGCAGGTTTGAAAAAAACATTGTTAGTGAAGGAAACCGTTTCTGAGGCGCGCCATTCGAAGGGCATAAATCGTACACCTTAAACAGCATTAGTTAAAAGTCACGCGCCATATAAATAGCGTTTGAAGCTTGTGGTTCAGTGATATGAAAGTCGGTGTGTGGAGATAGCTGTATACTGAGACTAAAAATGGTATTACCGCTTTAACCTTTGTTTTAAATGGAATACAATATTTTTTTTTTTTTATATATTTTCGAATAATGCTCATTAAGAGATGTTCTAAAAGTAGCCGCACCAGATACTTCTGTATAAACTTGCTAAAGCAAGAAAAACAAAAAAGTGTACTGAATAATAAAACGTTCCTTCCTCAACAAAACAAAGTGTTAAATCTGGTAGCTCGCTTGACAATGTGCAGTCGATCTTAGAAACCATTTAAGGAATGACTTGACCAGATTTAAGAATGTTTTGCACTACTTCTATTATTCTATACTACAGGAAGCTTCTACGTCGTTGGGTCTTTCCAGAAATTCTGTCTGGGGATCTTGCTGGTAACCCTATGTGACCTCTCCTAGAACACCGTCATTGGCTCAATCTTGTTGCAAATAGATGTCATTTCCAGGTAGACCGTCACGGGTGAGCGGGAGGTCTGAGGTTCGAATTCCGCAAGGACTGTCCTCCCCGACAAAGGTTTTTTCCATGTTTTCCTCAGTCCTCATAAATGGAAATGCCGGGGAGGTACCCTTTAGGTCTGGAACGTTTCTTTCGTTACAAAAATCCTTCCCCAATATATAATCAGTGTCTACCGCCTGTGCTGTCTCAGTAGTTAAACGGGCATTGAGAAATTAAAAAAAAAAAAAAAAAATCTCTGGGTAGCCCATGCTTGACTTTATCTGGTACCACGAGACTTCAAAGCAAATGCAATTATCTCTTTGCGTGATCGTTTCTCTAAAGAACTGAGCACCAATGATGTGATTACCAACAAAACCAGTCTAGAGCATTAAGTTCTTGTTAATATTGCGTGTAGTTCTCCATCTGTTGTGGATTTACGTCTGACCAGTACTGGCAGGTGTGTCTGTTGACAAATGCTCATCTGAGAATACAATCAAAGAGAGACTGGATAGATTTTAAAGCACTCCATCATTAATTTGCTAAACTGCCTACCGGAAATGGAAAAAAGTCGGTAATAATCACTTTTCAGTTCTCGATATACGGTTATCCCCCCCCCCACACACACAGAGAGTTTCCTACATGCCCCAAGTTATTTGGATGGTGTGGGACGAACTAATCCAGAACAGCGGTTTTGTTAAGTATGGTTTCCTTACGAAGGGAAGTAAAGCCGTGGGTCCCGTGTCGTACATTTACCGCACGATAAAGAACCTCAAGCCTGAAAGAAGAGACCTCTGAGCAAAATTTGTCGGTCGTTTCACGCCCTGAGTTGAATGAAAAGCTGATGACCTGAGATGTGAAAGAGCATCAGTAAATAAATCAAATCAACTACAAAAATAATTATTTATTAATCACATAAGCTGTTTGATTGCCTCCCACTTTTCTTCTCTTGTTTTTCCTAGCTTATATTATCGCAATTAGAGGAAAACTGTGATAAGTGAAACAGAAAACGTGTCTAACGCACCAAAAGTGTGACTTATTTGATACGCACAACTTCGACACCGACTGTTCAGGGATGAAGTTTTTATGCGATAGTTGTGTTGTGTCACAAACTTCGCGGTTGTACCCATGAAAAGATTTTTGAAAAATCTCTTCAAATCTGCACCGATCCTGCCTACTAGACACTGAAAATGACGATGAAAAAAGTTTATACATACATATTTATGAGTGTGTGTGTTAACGCTCTAGCGGCCGCAATATTAGTTTTTTTCCCAACGAAACTCGGCATATAGCCACCAATTAAAAAACGATTCATCGAGTTCTTTAACTAGCAAAATCGGACCATTAGAGCGAAAATTTAAAAATCCCTATAGCAGGCGCAGTTGCTGTTTATTCTCAAGGAAACTCCGTATATGCTATTAAAATAAAATAAAAAAAAATAGTTTCTGAAAATTAATGAAAGCATACAATTAAGAGCAGGGTTTTATCTGAAATCCAAAATTTAAAAATCGCTCTAGCGGCACCAATATTTGTATTTTCGCAGCGAAGCTTGGTATATACCATTTAAATAAAATACGAAAAATAGTTTCTGGAAATTAAGAAAATCGAACCATCAGGAATGGGGTATACCTGAAAACCGACTTTTAAAAATCGCTCTAGCATTTAATTTACTCTCAATTGTTTCAAAATAAAAGGATAAATTTACTCGGCATATAAATTGTATGCATATGTTTAATATTTAACACAATTATTATCGTTAATATAGCAAATGTGAAATATTAATCCAATAGGTATATTTGCATGTAAGAGCGCTCTGTAATAACCTTCAGAAAACGTTTACGGTACATATTAATAACATTTCAATTAAATTTCAAAGCCACTGAAAATCGATGTTACTTTCGATTGTTTTTATTTACTTAGTACATTGCAATTGTTTTTAAATAGTAACATGTTTTTGTTTTATTGTAACATATGAACATCTTCTTTTTGAATACACGTGATGAGTCGAAACTTTCTGTTTTGCAATATAAATATATATACTGCAAGAATTCTAATTTTGTTCTCTCCTGAATTTTGAAAATTAGAGTAATTTCACTATATACATTTATTTCCAAGAGAATTTGAAGGGGAATTAACAGACGCACCTAGTTAACTAATGCTTTATAGTTTAGTTTTTCTTTTATTGCTTATCTTTAGAGTTTGTCGAGCTAATTAACACACAAAAATGTCACAACTTATTTCAGCCATTAATAAAGCCATCATCTGGATTTTGTTTTCTTTTTAAAAGTTATTTTACTTGCTGAGAAATTTGCTTAATTTACGCAACTCCTGCGTGATGGACTTTTATTATTATTGTCGAAGAAAAAAGCAACAATGTTTTAATACAAGAAGATTATTTTTATGGTTCCGAAAATAAATAACCGATATTGATTTCTTTCGCTTTATAAATAAATCAATCTGCCGTATTAAATCATAAACAGATAGGTAGATCGGTTAACACTAAGGCATGGCTCACATAAAAGGAAGCGGCTATCCTTGTGATGTGTGAAGGCAGAGATTACAGACAGTGCACCGAATATAGCCGCGTTCTGCAGGAACCAGATACCAATCTTGTCATCCCGAATAGGAATGGAACCTTGGCTTCTTTAGCACAATGGATAAAAAAAAAAAACACACCACTATCAAAGAGGGTTACTATTATGTATAAATTGCAAAGGTATAGGGGGATTTTATAACAGTCTAAAGTTGTTAATTGTACGTTGCATTGAGATAAGATCTGCGCTGTATTTTTAAATGCGCGATCATTATACGGACATCTAATGCTTAAGCGACTGTGAGCTTGGCCGCTAGTTCGCCCAGTGTTCCCACACCTGAGAAGTTGTTCTGTTCCTACATGTGCGGCGAAATCAAATAAATGAAATGGTTCCGGAAAGATTTTACACATTCATTGTCCTTTGATAGTATGAACAATGCGTAAAATTAGCGCATAGGAATTTTAGTTAAGTAGATTCTTGTTGATGATCAGAGCCCAGAAGTTAGGCAAAATGTCTTTTCTAATTGGGTGGATATATTTAAGAGTCAGGCAGAAATGAACATGTTTTCGTACATTTGGGGTCGATAGAGCCAGTTTTTATTTTGCCCCTTTCTGGCTTCTGTGTCTATTTTAAGGTTAAAAACCTTTTTTGACCTGTTTTGGATCGTTATGGATTTTTTTCTGTGATTATTTACACATTTTAAAAAATACATAAAAGAATTTCAATACATCGAAGTGAAATACTTAATAAAACTAAATAGCATGTTCACCGCACAAAAATATCGATTGAGAATCCTTTATACATTTCCTTCTTCTCAAAAGTCAAATATTTTTCCTCAACCTATTCACTTAAGCTTCATTAATGAAAAGAAAGCACGGTTACCTCGGGCATACGAATACCAGGAACTAGAGAGAATGAGGGAAGTATAGTAGTTTTGAATAGTCCTGGCGAATGACTTTGTATCGATCTGCGCGAGACAATTCTACGAAATTTGTTGTGTGGGTAGCTTCTCTGCTGCATAAATGTAACAAACAATTGCAAGCGAGAAAGATGAGAGCGGTACAACTGTACAATAAACCGTCCCTACAATGTGTTCAGTACGGAAGTAAGAGAGATACTAACCTGATTCCGCTATAAACGCATGAACAGAACATTGACTCGACCAGAAACCACAGCGCATCTTTAGCTCATTCGCCAGGACTATTCAAAACTTACTTTACTTTGTCTTGATCAACATTTCCATGATGTCCTTAAAGTGAGTCCCTCCGAAATGGCTTGTTTTAAACATGCTCCAATCACTTCGGTGGAATAGAACGTTCTTTTTCCATCATGAAAAAGTTCTCTCTAACAAGCGGCTGACTATGACAGTTGGTACCTTGAAAAAACATCTTGTTATTTGTAACCAAGAAAAGTAAGTTTAAGTACTTTAATTACGTGATAAAGAAATGATTAAGTATGTTAAATACCTATTTTCATTAATAATGAGTATGTTTTCACTTTTAATAAATGCCTAATTTAATTGTATTATTGCCCATTTTCAGAATTTTAAGTGCGTTTTCGCCTGCCTATTTTAACCAAAATAAATGCCCGAACTTTCGGGCTCTGTTAACAAGCATTATAATTGTAACGGTTTATGACAAAGTTTCAACCAGATGTAACGTGTGGTTTGCGTTTGACTGGGGCAAGGGGTTTTATGCAGTTGGGGGAAAAACTATTGGTTCATTCGCGATTTTCAAAAATCACGAGTTAAGAACATTAAGTAGGCAACTACTAAAGTTAAGAAATGGTTGCAAAGAGTTACGCTGTTATGTTGGTAGTTTTAATACGAGGATTATTCAAAACGTTTTGCAACTAGCCTATCCATTGTTGGTCAATAATGTCTGCAAAATGTAACTAACGCAATGGCAACAATGAACCTTAAGCAATCAAAATATGCATAAGTGTAAGTTTAAACTTGCATAGTCACTGCCGTACAGTCTGTTGAGTTCACTCCTGAGTCAATAGCTGGTGAAAAATAACGAATATTTCTAAAGAATACTTTACATTCTACATTTTCACACGCTATAAACAGGTGAAAGAGCGAAAAAAAAAAATCCACCAGGAGTTGGTAGCTGCCTTAAACCTGACAAATATGTGCACTGGTGATGAAAGTTGGTTTTATTTCTATACCTCCCCAAATAAAGCTCAGAACTGCGTGTGAGTAAATGAGACACAAGACCAGTTGTTTGTTCTTCGACAAGATTTTCGTTCTCGGAAGCGAATGTTCACTGTTTTCTTCAACTATGTGGTTGACTGTATGCCAGAAGTAATGACAATGAATGGAGAATACTATGTCACTTATATTTTGTATCCTTTATTTGAAGAGCTGAGGCGGCGGTGTCCAAAGACAGGAACTTCAAGGCTGTTGCTTTTGCACGACAATGCGTCTCCTCACAGAACAGCTGCAGATTTGAGGAAACTGGAAGTCGCCAAAGTTTACTTGACCATCCATCCTACAGCCCTACCATTGCACCGTATGACTTCTGGATGTTTCCTCGAGTGAAATCTTGCATTGCTGGAAAACTTTTAAACGAGTACAGGACCTTGCTCAAGCTATAAATTCAGCTCTGTTGACAATATCTCAGTCAGTACTTTTGACAAGTGGTTGCAACATCTACTACTGTGTGTGGAGAGAGATGGAGAGTACTTTGAAGAATTGTGAGGATAAGTTCTCGATTTCATTCCTTAGCTTAGACTTCAAGGTGTACTTGCAAAAACTTTTCGAATCCCCCTCATATTTCCTTAGCCAGCATCACTAGAAGCACGCCGAACATGATCACACATACATGCTTGTATATTCTATGAATTTAAACCAGGAAACAGTGCAACTCAATAAGGCAGCCTTTGGTGCTGGTATTGACGGTGCAAGCGAAACCTCGATGATGAGCCACGGACAAGAAGACCAACAACAACGATAAATGAAGCTCTCATGCTGAGCATAACAACGGCGGTAATGACATATTTTGGAAGCCCTAGTCTTTCCTCTTCTACACTTCTAGTTTTTTTTAAAAAAGTTTTATTTATTGTCGCTTTGATTGCATTGACGTATGTAGATTGTGGAATGATATAAGGGTCACTAGATAAATATTAGACACGCAACACTGTCCACCTCTAGGGAAAGCATTCTTGTTGAGTTAAATTTGTTAACTGATTAATATTGTCATGGTAGCAGGCACAACTCTGTTGGGTTATTCAATTTCTTGCATTTATGTTTTAAGTCTGGAAAGTGTGAACGTTCTTGCAAGTGCAATGGAATTCAGAGAGAAAATTTCGTGATCTTGTACAATTTCAAATGTGACGAAACTGAGAGGCGTGGATGCCTCCAGAAGTGGTTTCAGAGGTTGGAACGCTGCATACAGTGCCAGGGGAAATACTTTGAGAAATATTACAAACCAAAAGGTTTACATGAGTATTCATTATTTGTTATTTCAACACTTATCTAGTGACCCTCGTATATTACCATTCAAAGAACTAGTGCTTAGTTACCACTCTGAACTAAAAGGGAAAACATTCTAAGCACAAACAGTGATGCCATCTATGTGAAGATTTTAATGCAAGAGTTACGAACTTACAGAACTGAAATTATACTACGAAATAATAAAAGTAATTATCATCTTTGGAAAAAGGGAGTTAGGCCACTTGTGCTATGGAAATGTATATTCAGCGCCTATCTTCTTCCAAAAAAGTAATTATGGCAACCTGCACGTGTTCACAGTTCTCCCTTGACAAAATGCCCCACTCATCTTCGATATGATTAGGTCTCTCTTCCACAAGGTTCTTCTAATGCCCTAAAGCAATGAGTTATGTTTATTTTTTACTCTAAAAAACTTAATTTTTATGAACCACATTTGTTTATATCTATTGAACATTTTTAGAGGTAACCATATTTGTCTCGTAGACCCATGATCGAGGGTTCAATCCCGGTCAGGATTGATATTTTTTCGGGAATAAAAATCCAAAGTATGGCTTCCTTCGTAAGATAATTAAAACAGAGGGTCCCGTGTCGTAGATTTACGGCACGTTAAAAGAACCTCAAGCCTGAAAGAAGAAGTCTCTGAACAAAATTTATCGGCCGTTTCACACCCTGAATTGAATGGGATACTAATGACCTGAGATGTTAAAGACCGTCCGTAAATAAATCAAATCAACAAATGAATAATTATTTACTAGAAATCAGAAAGAGTCTCTGAAATTACAAAATACAGTTACTTTAAACTTTCCAATATTACAGAGTTATACAATATTTCATTGGTTACCGCTGCAAGCACCGATTTGCAGCATTGCTACTATTATTTTTGGAGTGCCCTAGCACAGTTTTTCCTGGTCTCTCATTAATGTAGCTATTTGCTAATTATTTTACTTACGAGCTATGGCTCGAAAACTTTAAGTTAAATGATACTATTAACAAAATGTCCTTATTAAAAGAATTTAATTGTTTAATAATTTAAGGAACACAAAAAGTTGTTAAATATATTTTATAGATTCGGTAGGTGTTCAATAAAGAATGCTTACAATTTTTTCAGGCATATTTTCTTACAATAAATTTGAATTTACAACATTATGTAAGCTTAATGTGCAATGCACACGTGCTACTAGCTTCATTGTTGTAAATTCCGGTTCCCCCCTGTGAGAATTGTGCAAGTTAAGACATGTTCAGTTCCGCCTATAGCAAAATGGAGATGGTGAACAATGTGCTGTTCTGAAATTCTGCTTTTGTCTCAACAAATCTTCAATTGAAGCCTAAGGAGAGCTTGTTCTTCCCTATAGTACAACTCGAGGGTTGTTTATAACGTTTAAAGAGGTAGAGCGGTTTTCGCATGCAGCTAGCTCTGTCGGTGGTGGCCCTACTTTGGGCGCCAAAGTTTGCAGTGATTTTATGAAGGGGAAGTTGTTGTAGTTTCTTGATTGGTTATGGGTTGCGTCAGCGTTGTCAACCCTACACGGACGACAAGTTTCTCAGGGCGATTTAGCTTTTTCGTTGAGTGGGGCTCCACAGGACTGGGAGGGAAAATTGAAGGCGCAAGTGAACATTCGATGCGACGTAATATGTTTACATAGTTTATTATGTTTGAATTTATTTCCTTCTTTGGTGTCCTCTCGTTTGGTAGGCTCGGCTATTTTCAATATAAATTAAATTGTGCCGGGTAAAACACTTTCAGACAAATGCTGCGCGCTGAATTAAACTGCGTATCATAAAATGAGTACTCAGCACGGCGCGAACATTTTAAACTTTTTAACTGATGTTACCCCGAAGAACTGAGTGCGTACTGGAATAATGAACACTGCCTACTGCATCAATAATGCACGATTACTGCCTTACTGAGTACTGAAAGAGTATTGCCTGCCCCAGTGAGGTGACCGCCTCCTTATATATTAAATTCCAATAGAAATTCGTTAGCTAGGGGACGCTGGGAAATGACGCGTATATTCGCGCCTTTCCTTAAAAGTTCAAATTAACTGCTTTCATTAAATGGTTCAATTTTATCTACCTCGCACGTCATTCGCTAAATTTGAACGTGTATGAGATGAATCTGATCATTGGATCCATTTAAATGTTTAACGGATTTTCGGCTGGTAAGGATCAGCGCCCCTTTCCCCTGAACGGTAAAAAATCCTTCACTAGAATTGTTTTCCTTTCGAGCGAAAGTCTGTCCCATTAACTCGGACGAGGCCAGCCCACCGTCATAAAGTCTTTGAAAACTTTTCTATGGCTTTGTTACGAATTCAAACGAAAAGACACAAATGAAAGTTTCTACTCCCAATTCTCACGTTTTAGTTACAGTTTGTGAACAAATATAAATAATATTTATATTATTAATTACACCCCCAAAGTGTAAGTGTGCTAAAATATAAATAATAATTATATTCTCTTGGCGTGGGTTCGGCGGAACGGTTACAGACGGGAGACAATTAATTTCAAGGAAACATGGATCCGGCGCTCCGGTTTGTTATCTAACAGCTGTAGTCATTGTAATAGCGGATCGTCGAATACTTAGAAATTCTCTAAATTGACACCTGGTACCACCCACACGTTGGTAACTAAAAAGTTGCACTTGAGACGTGTTTGTACACGGAGAGTTCCAAGACTCCAAACAAATGGACTTTCGTGTACAGGTACAAGTAGTTGAAGATGATGTTCTTTTGTTCAAAGGTGACTACGTCATTTCAAACCTGAGAGCAAACAAGAAAGCTCTGTGGAGAAAGCATCATCATCAGCAGCAGTACCAGCACCAGCACCAGCACTAGCACCAGCACCAGCACCAGCATCACCACCAAAAAGGAAAAATTGGTTGCTACTGCTGAGAAAGTTATGGTCATCTCAATTTGACACATTCAAGATAGGCCTTACAGCCTGTCATATCTGAAAATGTAACTGGACAATATTACAGAGATGACCTGAAAACTCTGCAAGGTCACATCACAGGCAAAAGGTCAAGCTGGGTGCTGCATCACGATAATGCAAGTCCGCACGCTATTAATGCTGTTGCTGAATATCTCCAAAAATTCAATGTGAGGTGTGTCTCTCATGCACACTATCGTCCTAATTTAGCTTTCTGTGTCTTTTCTTTTACCCAAATTGAAGAAGCACCTCCGTGAGAGGCATTTTCTACCATTAGAAGCAGTGGTGAAGGCTGCGGAGGCGATTCTGAAGAACTTGTCTCGTTCCCAATTCTGACAGAAATGCTGGGACAGATGCATAGCATCACAATGAGAAATGTCATAAAACTTATGAGGATAAATAAAGGTATGCTGTAAAGAAAATTATGACCATTCATTAATAAATATCCCTTATATAAATACAATTAGAAGAAAACAATTTTAATTTAGTTTGAAAATTTACCGAAAGTGTGTATTTATTTAAAATGAGCTGAAATGAAAAATTTTCAGAACATAAACTACAAAATAAAAACAAATGAAAAGGAAAACAACAACGGTATAGTGCGGAAGGAAATAACAGAGCGAAATGCTCCTAGAGCTTTGGCACATACTACTTAAACTCCATGTGCTAGGCAGCTCTGTGCAGGGTCTACGCCAGTCCCGTCAAGTAAATGCGCGTAACCTTCAAACGCATTAGGAAATCTTATTGTATTTGACCCACAAAATGCTAAGGCAAGAACTGGGGCTCGATTATCACGCGCCGCCCAGCCAGCTTACTCCTTGCGGACCGGGTATCAGCTTCATAAGAGATCACCGCTTGGCATTTGTTTACAATCTCTGAGTGAAAACTTCGCTTTGTCGATGTTACTTGTATCAGAGAGGATAAGCAAGATGACATCCATATATAAAATAGAATGTCTCTTTTTCCATCAGCGTGTTTATTCTCTAGCAATCTAAAACATTTAACTGCACTGAACCCAATGTTATAGCAGGTACTGTTTAGAAACGGGGGAAAAAAAATAAGTTTGCCGTAAAAAAACACCCTTTCTCTAATTTTATCCCTGAACATAAAAATGCAAGGTCTACTTTGAGTGTTCAACTACTCGAATCAAATTTTATTAACCACTTTTTAGAGGCATTAATAGATATTGGATACATTGTATCCCCTAAGTGGTACGAAAACCGATGGCCGAGGTCGTTAAGGCGCGGACTCAAGAGCGGGAAGTCTGCAGTTCGAATCCCACCAAGACCGTCCTCCCTTACTGAGGTTTTTTCAAGTTTTTCTCCGTCCTCATATATGACAAATGCCAGGGAGGTACCCTAAATTATATCTTGCACGTTTTCTTCCTTTAAAAAAATCCTTTCCCAATATATCATTTCATCTCATGTATCATCATCAGTGTCCACCGCCTGTGATACCTCAGTAGTAAAAACGGGCGTTAAATATTACTCAAAAATGTCTATATTCTATCTAAATATTGCTCAAACCACCTTTTCGTCCCTTGGTGCATGAAAAGTGAACCTTTTGCAGACTGTTCCGCCTACCGATCTATAGTGAGATTATTTGGGTAATGGGCTGACACACCGTAAATTTATCTGAAATTAACATTAAAAACTAATAACATAATATGAGATTACTTATTTAACCCAGTCGTGAATGAATAATAAAAACTGACGAAAAATATTTTATAAGCTAGAATTAGTGACAATATTTGCAATTACTCTTGAGGTGGACACTGTTGACATATCATAGGAAATGATAAACTAAGATTTTTTTTAAAGAAATAAGCGTTTTAAGCCCAAGTTTAGCGTACCTCCCGCTCTTGCCATTTATGACTGACGAAAAATTGGAAAAAAAAAAAAAAAAAAAAAACCTGTCAGAGAGGACGGTTCTAGTGGGGATCGAAACTCAACCGCCCCTGGTATAAATATATGATTATCGTATAGTTATACAGGGTGTACACAAATGATTATAGCGGTTAACTTATATTTTTCCTCTGCGGTATACAATATAATTTTGAATCATAACTTAAATTTAAGAAAAACTGTGGAAGTTTCAATTCTACATGGGCAGGTTTTGTTTTGTAGCCATGGTAACGAAATAAAATAAGGCAATTCGCGTGCAAAAACCTTTTTATGTCTTCGGAAATCGCAAAACATAATCCATTCCAGAGGGGATATAGGAGAAGATTTAGTCTTAACATCCCTTCTGGTAGCAACATTCGTATATGATACAATCAGATCCAAACGACGGGGTGTCTCTGTAAAGGAAAGACGATCGCGTGTGTCAGATGAGAATGTGTAGAGAATCAGAACAGTTTTAGCGCGCAGTTCTAAAAAATCTGAGGGGGTGGGGGGCGACTAACTAACAGTTCCAACAATGACAGTGTGTAAGGTGTTAAGAAAACATCTCCAAAAGAGAGCATATCGTCTACAATTGCTAAAGGTCCCTACATAAAGGCAAAATTTCCCCATCTTTGGATTAGTTGTCATGTCCGGACGCCTTGACTTTTCTCCGTTGGTCTTCGAGGTCCCCAGATCTGACCCTCCCGTGAATTTTTCTTGTGAGGTACACAAAGATCGTGTATACCTGCCACTGCGACCTATCTGAGTTGAGACGGAGGATTATTGCAGCTGTTGGACATGCTAACATCAGTCTGGCAAGAAGTGGACTCGTGTCGCAAATAAATCCCATATTCAATACTTGTAATTTGTGTTATGGTAACTTCCACAGTTTTTCTTCAATTTAAGTTATGATTAAAACTATGAAACAAAGTATAAGTTTATAATCATTTGTGTATACCGTGTATTGTCCGCCGGTGTTATATAGCAGCAGTACGGACTCTGGGCCCATACACCGCCACGGTTGACCGAGGTTGTTAAGGCGCGGACTCGTGAGCGGGAGGTTTGGTTTCGAAACCCTCTAGGACCGTCTTCCCTGACTAAGGCTTTTTCCAGGTTTTCCTCAGTCCTCATAACTGGCAAATGCCGGGGAGGTACCCTAAACTTAGGCCTGGAACGTTTCCTTCCTTAAAAAAACATCCTTTCACAATATATCATTTCATCTCGTGTATGATCAGTGTCCACTGCCTGTGGTGCCTCAGTAGTAAACATGGGTGTTAAACACTATTAAAAAAAAATGGGCCCATACGATGGACATAATGTAAAATTGAATGTATATAATTTGCAATATATTTATTTGTGTATCTACTAACGACAAAATTGAAGGCTTTCTCAGAACATCAAGCATTCCAGATCTATTCGAAATTACATTTTCAACTAATTCGTAATCTCTAAGTTTTAAGTAAAAAAGGCAAGTTACAACTAGACATATTTTTCCTTATACGTACAAACTCGTGTTACATTTATGTAAAAGCATGTAATTTGAACGGTAAGAAACCAGTTTAATAACATAGGATGCTGGTTTTAGCCCATACCCCGGGCCGTTATATTTGTAGGTAGGACAAACCGTATATTACACCTGCCTTGCAACATTATGCAGTGGTAATAAATTTCGAGATCCCACGGCGGATCAAAGTTGGTCATATATGGAAAACAGGACGTGCGTAGGACTATGACAGAACGGTTCATTAGGGCAAGATGATATGGTGTGCAGACATATCCAAAATGGCGCGTCATCAGGAAGCGTGCAACGGTTTCACGTCCTTGCTGTCTGCCCCGTGTAGGAAGAAGCCCAATTGGAAAATATTAACTTTAAATTATTTCTACTTGTCTGTCATAATGGTACGGCAAACGCTGACAGAATGACAAACACTTACTGAACGTCTCTAAAAATAAACGCTCCTTTTATTAAATTCCTCTAAATTTGCTCATCATAATAATTACATATGAATCAAAATTTAGGGGAAGTTTAAAACAGTATTGATTACATGTAAGGTTTCACCGCAGACACTGGCCGAGGTCTCGACCGCCTAAATCTGCTTCCTAGGTAAGTTTTTCGGAGACTTCCTTGCCCTGAAACAGTGATTTCCCAGGTAATTTAATCTTTATGAACTTCACCTCATATAGGCACTCATTTCATCGTCGCTTCAGACCTTCGTTGTTATGAGGGAAGTTAAACTGTAACAAAAATAATTCAATAAATAAAAACAGCCACTCTTTGAAGTTATAAATAGCAACCCTACTGTATATTTTCGCTCGATGCCTAACAACTTTGGTCGTCCGGGTCATTGCGAGCTATCTAAGACTAGACCAGCCATATCCAAAACTGTACCCGCAGACAGTACGGACGCTCTTTAACATCTCAGGTCATCAGCGTCCCATTCTATTCAGGGTGTGAAACGGCCGACAAATTTTGCTCAGAGGCCTCTTCTTTCAAGCTTGAGGTTCTTTTTCGTGCTGTAAATGTACGACACGGGATCCACGGCTTTACTTCCCTTCCGAAGGAAGCCATACTTAGGATTTTTACACCCGAAAAAATCCATCGATCCTGGCCGGGTTTGAACCCGCGATCTTAGGTTTATAAGGCAAGTATGGCTACCATTAGACCACCAGAACCGACTAAGTTCATAGTGTAATTTGTAGTATGTCTGTTCCTGAGAAAAATAACGTTGAACTAATTTCGACTAATCCAATATAGGTTCCACGAACATAAACCCTGTAACAGAACCCAAGGAACGAAAGTATATGAAAACCGTTTCTTTTAAATTTTCTAAGAATAATTCTGGGAGACTACTTCGAAAAGGGTTAAAAAATAAGAACATATTATGCAGCATTATAGAACCGTTTGAAAAATAAATTGAAAGAAAAATGTACACGTTCGCCAAGAAAAAGACACGTCCCGCATTCGATGGAAACGCGCATTGATATCTCATCCACTCTACTCCCCATATTTAGCTCCTAGTGTCTTTTTCTTGTTCCGAACTTAAAAGTTAACTCGGTGGGAAGAACTTTTCGTTGACACTGTGACCTAATCTAATTTCCAACGAAATAAAAAAATTGTGGTTAAATTACTTTTTCCCAAACTTTTCAAATGAATTTGTTACCTATACATTTGCATAAGCACGGGAAAATAGTGAAAAAAGTTTGAACCGGCATAGTGTTGCAGTTAGATATAATGCAATATTTGTTAATATTTTTCGAGATGGTGTTCCTACTTCTGCTCCTGTCATAAATGTAATTTCATAACCAGAGAAACCGCCACGGGTGGCCGAGGTCGTTAAGGCGCGGAATCGTGAGCGGGAGGTCTGGGGTTCGAATCCCACCAGGACTGTTCTGCCTGACTGTTTTTTTTTTTTTTCCCCAGGATTTCCTCAGTCGTAAATGGCAAATGCCGGGGAGGTACCCTAAACTTAGGCCTAAAACGTTCCTTAAAAAATACTTTCCCAATATATCATTTCATCTCATGTATTATCATTGTTCATCGCCTGTGGTGTCTCAGTAGTAAAAACGAACGTTAAACACCATTAAAAAAAAAGGCCCAGAGAAAATTATCATATACCCATGAGTAAAAACCAAGAAGAAAACGAAGATCATCCTTGTGAGATTCTGAACTCCGTGAGGGAGTAGAAAGAAAGAAATCTCAGGAGTACCAACTGTGTTGAAACCCTTACATCAATGTCGTGACACGTATCTGTCTGCTTTACGTTTAAGGAAATGCAATTTACTTCCCAGCAACTAACCATCTGCTACTCTTGCAAACCAGTCTGCCATACATCATCATTGTTCCCAGTTATATCACACACGTTCCGACTGAACTGCAATGCCTAATTCCCTTCGACGTCTGCAAAAATGCCATTACTCAACGCGAAATTGAAGAGATGAAATAAATAATCATAAGGGGTGGCGGGGAAGGAGAAATTGAGTTGTTATCGAAGTCATATAAAGCTTCCACTTGTGATTTAAGTGCACATTTCTCTGAAACACATTAAATTACCTACTTGATGTATCACAGCTAGTCCTGCATGGTAACCATTTTCCATTTACAATGGCTATCATGCAACACAAACTTCTTTTGTACATTTTCAAGGTGACATTTGTCTGTACACCTGTTTTCTGTCACCATATGCCAAGGGCTGTTTCTCTAGGAAGTTGCCCTACTCTAAATATTTCAAAGTAGCTATTCTTAAGGAGTTTTCTTAGGCTTTCACGGCCGGTGTTATAATTAAAACAATTAAAACCTTCCACAACGATAAACAACATTTGACTGACTGATAGCGTCCACTGATGATGCCAACCGCGGTAGTTGGTGAAAGCTATGTAGCAAATTAAACCATGGACCAAGGCAAAACAGTTAAGAAGATTTTAACTGTTTTAATTGTTCTTAACGCGTTTTACAAGTAAAAAAGGTACTTCTGTAGTGCGCCTGATGTTTATATTTGCAAGTATTATCTATACGGAACCAGTTTGCAGTCCCGGTAAGATTGTGGAGTATTTGAAGATAGGGAGAGCCTCTTACCCATAAGTCATTATTTGTATCATCATCTTAAACCCCACCTTTCGTCATGTGATTTCCCTCGAGTTTTATGGAGATTGATTGTTGATGCGCTACATACTTAAATAATAATAATAATAACACAAGTAATTTTATAATATTTGTTTGTATTGTTCTTAATTGTACCAATAAATGTATACGAAACGAGTGATACGAGATTCATAATTTTTACTAATTCAACACTTGTAAATGTTATTAAGGAGTTTCATTTATTATTTTTTGAATGGCACAGTAATGAAAACTGGTAAAATTATAAAATTAATATTGTGCGTTAGTAACTTCCTTCTGCATAAAGTCCACTATAATGCCACCTGAATCCCAGGAGACGGGTGCTATTTCCTCGACATTTTTGTACGGGGGATAGGATTGGATTATATTATTAAAGGCGAAGAAGGACACTTTGTCTATCCAGTCTTGCTCACAGCTGGTCTTTGTGCCTACGCTCCAACTGGGAGGAAGGGATGAGGTGAGGGAGACAATGGAAGTCCAGGAGGCGCGGACGTAGACAGCGTATGTAACATGTTTCCAGATCGAACATCCCGACGTCATGGAGGCCCCCTCTAAGGGTTGCAGCTAAACAGAAGTTTCGCTTCCAGACCAAGTACCGGGACAAAAACGTTTACAAAGCGCAAGCCACCGTCACACCGCGCCAGCCCATCTCAACCTGGAACTTTCCACCCTTTAAAAGAACTAACGGAATGAAATGATATGAAATAGGAGAGCGGGAAATTCGTGGAAAGGAAAGTCTAATTCCAGCATTTGCCTATGTGACCAGGAAACACCATGAATAAATACAAGATCTGGAAGACAGGCACAAAGGAATCTGAACCCGGACGGCCCCGAATCCAAGCCCCAACTTTACTGCCAATGTCAGCTCCGGTATCATGTGATCTTTTACTCATTGGCGACACAGCCCGGGATGAGCCTTGGCCCGTTGCAGTGACATCGGCTTCCTCTACCTCCGTCTCATTGTGTGATGTACATGCTGGCACCCCGCCGATCGCCATCACGCGGCTCCCTAGATCGAAGATCGCCACCCTTTGATAATTGTCCTCACGAGGCTGGGACTCATTCCTAGCTTAGAACAATTTCCAAGCAGGTCCTGTGAATCGAATCCAAGCCTCCCTTGCAACAGTCAGTAACACTAACCACTAGGCCAAAGAGGCGGTCATAATGTATTGTTACTTATTAATATTAATAGTCTATGTCTATTATATTATTTAATATAACGTTATCTTATGATTATTAACCTTGTGCAGGGATACATTAGCGTACAGTAAAACGGCAAACACTGAGAAAAATGTGCATTTGTTTCTTTGATTATAACTTTAAAATGTGTAAACCTGTAATGAACAACTAGGATGCAAATTTAGAAATTTAAACTTTGAGTTAAATCCTAGGGGTCCGCGACAGCGAAATATCATTAAAGGGGGTCCACGGCCAAGGAAAATTTGGGTGCCACTAAGCTAACAAAGTGCTTGGCTATTTACATTTTGATAGATATTACACCACATTACAGTATAGTTTCGCGAAACGGTTCCTAAAATATAGAACTAAATAAGGGCATACTTTTCCAGTTTACATGTATGTTGAAATTGTTCATACGATTTCGCCCATAATATTATTATAATTTATTTATGTTTTCTCTTGCCATAATTATCATAATGTTTAATAATCTTTTGCAATGTGTATTTTTCACTTTATAATGTATGTATTTCGCTCATCAAATGTTGTATAGCTTAGCATCTTTGTAAAATTGTAAAAGTCTGTACTTTATTCGCAATAGCCTTGAAAATAAGTGGAACCATAAAAGCTTGGAAGGGTGAGACCTTTTGTACGTTAGGGCAAAGCGAGTCAAGGACATTGCCCATTGTGTTCCGGACCTTTAACACGAGATGTTTTGTCAGAAGAAAGCTACTGTCCCTTTAAATGTGTGTGTGTGGGGGGGGGATCTTTTAAATGCCGTTGGAAACAGTTACATTTTGAAGTAGCGTATCGTATGAGAGATTTTTAAACTCCTGTAAACGAACGAATCAGAGGGCAGGCAAATTTAAAAGCAGCCAGTGCAGAAGCAGAATTTAAATTTCTAAGGATAGATGCTGTTACGTGTTTTGCGCGGTTTGTCTGCTCCAACGAATCATTTTTGAATCAGGTATATAAGAACAAGATTGGGCGCTAGTTTTCTTTCCATTCTATTCTAGTTTTTTATTCGACTCGATTTTAGTATACCATTCTAGCGGCACCACACATTCAGCGGCCGGAGTCCGCAAAACGCATACCTGTATTGAAAGCATTTGTTTAGTCTTCGGTTGAGATATCACACTATTACGTTACCTCAGGACAAACATGAGAATATATGAAGAATATTGTGTTTTTACTACTGAGGCACCACAGGCGATCCACACTGATGATAAATGAGATGATATGATATATTGGGAAAAGGCATTGTTTTATTTTTTTAAGAAAGGAAACGTTCCAGGTCTAAGTTTAGGGTACCTCCCCGGCATTTTCCAATTATGAGGATGAGGAAAACCTGGAAAAAACCTCGGTCAGGGAGGACGGTCCTGGCGGGAATCGAACCCTTGACCTCCTGCTCATGAATCCGCGCCTTAACGACCTCGGCCACCCCTGGTGGTTCAGGACAAACAGTCCGACAGTCTAAACATCGATGAATAAATGTACTAAAGGCTTTGACTCTATCGACGGCATAGTATCGATGTTTTAAAGAAAGTGACATTAAATAAATCGTGCTTAAAAGTGACGTCGAACCACGTGGTTATTTACAACATAAAAACTTCCTCCTAGGCCCGTTAATTTACGATCAACGAAATTAGTGCAATTACCCTAAGAGTTTGTTGTTTTTGGGAGGGAAACAACAACTACCAGCCGAGGTCACAACAACAATCAGAGCTAGCCGCATGCATAACCTTCGCAATGTAAGATAATGGTTAGATTTTATAACTCTTTGGGTTCCACAGTAAGAAATAGTCCATAGAATGTTTCGTCAACATTATTTTATGATTATTTGAATTAATTTTCACCGTAGTATAAATATATGATTTATCTCCACAGAGAAATTACCATTTAAATAATATGATGGTGCTAATTTACGTGCAGAACCTGCTGGTCAATGCACGCTTCAGTTGCGGTCTGTAGCCCCTTGGGCTTGTAGGTTCTCGATAACAACCAGGGCTATACTTCATTACATCCCACACCCTGTCCACAATTACAGGTCTCAGATATACAGAGTGTTGCACATAGCCAGTGCTTGTTCAAGTTTAAGAAAATACAATCAGGTGTGGTGCTGTAAATCGGCAGTAACGGAGATTTTGTTATACGAACAATTCGGTTATTTCAACACACTAGGGCATCCAAAAAGTTTTACAAATGCCTTCCTAAAACTAAAGCTATTGGGTACTGAGGTACTTAAGCTTCAAAATCTTTCACAGTACTCTGCATTTTTCTACACAACAGTTGCAGGCACTGCAATCACTGGTTTCCTATGAATTTTTTCTTTAGACATCCAACAATGTAATGAAACCACGTCCCCCAGCCTGTAAACGAGGTGCTTCTTCTATGACTGAAGAAAAACGCACACATTGTTGAGAACTGTCCAGCTTTTGTCTAGATATTTAGATTTTAATACTAGCGTCTACATTTTTTGAAATTCTACGTTAACTCTCACTTGAAGACCGGGGGAATAAGAATGAAAGTCCAAATTTGGCAACATTTGATGAAGTTTCTTTCGATTATAATCATCTGGATTGATAACACTTAGGATCCAGTGATATTTTATGGAAAAATGAATGTTCTTGTTCATTTTTCTTTCTATCTTGATATTTTTTCCTTCCCCCCCCCCCCCCAATATCACCACAGTTCATTTGGATTTGTGGGTAGCTCCTCGCACCATGTCGAGAGTGTAACTGATCTCTAAGACAGGTATATCTAGAAAGCATAGTTAGTAATACCAAGGTGGCTATCAGAGGAACAGGGAACAGGGAACTTATTGCCTAAGTTTCCCAGGCATTCGCCTTAAGACTGAGAAAACTTCTTAAAGAAATCCCAAACAGAAAACTGATCCAATCGGAAATAAACTCGAGCTCACCACGAAGCACGAATGCTACCACTAGACCACGACGGCAACTAAATGTAACATAAAGGGGTCAGTTTTCTGAATTACGTGCTATCAGTGAGGTCTTTCCTATGAGCGAGCCCACACTTGCTAGCCGCGCCGTGGAGAGGGTATCCAAAGCTTACTTTTTAACCTTGCTGACTGTCGCAGTCATAGCGCAGCGCTTCCCGGGTACGTGTTGTGTTGTCCGTTTCTTAATTCGACAATATATAAAGTGTATTACGCCTCGGTGTGTTTACAACGGTACAGCGTGCCTATATGTACGATTAAAAAGAGTCTCAACCTAAAAATATTCCATTTGTTGATTATTTATGCAACTATAATTTAATCAGCATATATTACAAATTACCCCTATTTATATATCTAGAAAATATTTTATAAATAACACATAGCCCCATCAATTTCTTTACAATGTTTACTGTTGATGTGCAGCGAAATTATTATTGGTGCTAATGTATTAAGTCAGACTTAAATCTATTTCAACATTCACACTGCACTCAGCTGTAAATATTTATTGTTAGTGCTAGATACAATTGGCGTTAAAATACTACAAGCCGAATAAGATAATTAATTCTTCTTATTATTATTAGGTTAATATAAGGATGCTATTTAATATCTTTGGTCATTAGTGTCCCATTGAATTCAAGGCGTGAAACGGCCGATAAATTTTGCTCAGAGCCCTCTTCTTTCAGATTTTAGGTTCTTTTACTTGCCGTAAATCTACTACACGGGATCAACCTTTCGAAGGAAACGAATATACAGTACAAGGGATTGGCACCGTAGTGAATTTGATCAAGTCTCTTAAAATGCGAGCAAATATTCTAAATGGTATAGAACTGTTTAAAAATTTAGACAGCTCATTCTAAAAGCATTTCTTTTAACACAACGAAAACTAGAAACTGTGTTTTACAACATTTAATACTGTAAAATTTTTATAACGCTCTAGTGTTGCAAACTTTCATTTAATAGGAAATATGATAATTAATCTATCTAAACGGTTACAAACTACATTTTTAAAATTTTTACATCCCTCACGGAGATTTTTGCAATCATGTGAGAATGTAATTTATTACATAAATTTCTTTCCAAGATCTATTTGCATAAGTAACAATGTTGACAACATCTCAATCTACAGGAAAATAACAGCATCATTGTGCGCGTCCAAGTGCATACTAGAAGCTTCTTTCAGTGCGAGAAAACTACATTTTTAAACAGCAATTTAGTACACTATAATAATAAATTTAATTTGTAATGTTAACACGACAAAATACATTTAAAAACTACCAATTATCACCACTGTGATATTGGCCAAATTATCCAGAGTTTCACGTAACGTGAAAGCTATTT
The DNA here is from genome assembly GCA_030762175.1 of Metallyticus violacea. Taxonomy (NCBI): domain Eukaryota; kingdom Metazoa; phylum Arthropoda; class Insecta; order Mantodea; family Metallyticidae; genus Metallyticus; species Metallyticus violacea. The sequence continues at coordinate 12,894,357 of CM060839.1, read as the reverse complement.
CTTTGAAACAAAGAACGATTCGGAATGACTAGAATAAATTTAATTTAAAAACTTTATTTATTAATAGAATAGAATATTAAAATAGTATAGAATATACTTTTTAAAGATGGTTTATTTTGTTATGGTTTCGCAAATGGAGACATACTCATAAAACAACTAAACACTTTAAAAATAGGCCACATCATTAATTTGTTTTAGTCGCGCAAGCCGTCGCCGCGTGGGTTGCGCAGGTTAATGCACCGGAATCAAATCGGAATTCACCAACAAAGAAAACGTTTCTTATGCAGAATGCACAGGGTTCAACAACTATTGTATAACCCTACAAAGTCTACAGTCAAAAGCCTGACGCATGCGCACTGAGTTGTTGGCGGTATTAACAGGAAAGATACTAACTAAATAAAAACACTTAAATCGTTCTAAATGGTATAGAAATATTGTAATATGCCCAATAGGCCTATTAATGCTATACGTAGATAACATACGTCTGTCCGAAAGATGGAAAAATTTTAACCTACTCTAAAAAAAAACTAATGGAATAATAAATAATTACGCTATTTCAGACAATCATGTTGGTACACATGCCTGTGTATGTGATGGAACATGGCGTCCATATAACGTACTATTGGAATTGTTCCGGTTTCTTTGCCTTTAAAACTTGATGTGATATTTGTTTTTTAAAAAACAGATGAAAAAAAAAACTATTATAAGGAAAAGCAATTTCCTACTAGTGTGTTTCGTATGTTACGTAATGCATTCAATCCTTTCTGTTGCATCACGCCGCGGGCAAGAAGGGCTCAAGTACAGGGCCGGGCTTCTTTACCCCGCAAAATTGATTCTGTATTAACATAATGTACAAATTATTAAATGGAAATCTTCGTTTGATGAATTATAGCATTTATGAGATAGCATCCAGACCCTAATAAATAAGGTTCATTAAACATTTAATAGGAGCTGGCAGCGAGTGATATTTTTCTTCTCCTTTCGCAGGATTACTAACGAAGCAAAAATCTTTTGACTCTTTCCATCGAACTAAAGCAATTTCAGGTTTTCTTTCATTATTGCCATTACTCTCATGTTTATAGTTATTATTATTTTGTTATCGGTGTAAAATCATATAAAACATGGAGAAAATTACGAAACAAAGAGCTAATGATAGTGTAAATTACACAAAAGAAGTGCTTATTTCGGGCTTTAACGCGTATTTAAATCATAAATTAACTGGAAACTTTCCCCATAAAGAAAATTATATGTTAATGCTGGTAAACTTACATAATAATGACGGTGCAGAACGCAAGGCGACGCTTGGCAATGAAACAGAACTACCAACATTACCATGAAGGCAATGAATAATTAATTATGCTGCTGAATGCTGATATTCGCGGACATGCTCTATACGACGCTCATTTTCTTGTTTCTCGCCTTTGGGATAAGAGAAGGATAAACGCACAGCGCAGATTAGATACACCAATTACTTTCAGCATATAATTTTGCTTGTCCTTCAAGTTTCCAGTCAAGTTTATGGAATCGTTTCAAATTTCACGGGCAAAATGTTTACGAACCAGCTGCTTGTCTGTCGTCTCCTTATAATGAACTTGATATTAACATTATGGCGTCATTATTTGAAAAAGGCGCGTGTCAGTAACTGAAACAAGCCAATTACCATGTGAAAATCTCTATTGGTAGAATAGCCGGTTTAGTGAGAAAGCAAAGTTCGGTTGTATTTCAACTTCGGGCAAAAAGAGGTTAGTTGTTGAAGATACTGCATAATCTCAATATGCACTTCAGTTGCTGCATATGTGAAGGAGCTAAACACATTCGCGTCTTGCTTTGTATCGAGCACAAGAACGATACAGCTGCGTGCTTTTGCATTCAGCTTTATCTTTCATTGCTTCTTACTTAATTTTCTATTCTCTATTTCCATTAAATGTCAATAACCAATTCGATCTAAAATGCAATTAATTTCAATCAATTAGATACATCTACCATTGTCAATTAAATTATCGTATTTGATTTGCAATTGATACCTATTTCTAAGACTAAATAATATAAATAGATACAGTCGATACCTTGACGCAGTTCGCTTCTGTATCGGGGGACCGAAACTTTGCACTTGACAGGGTCAGTTCATGTAATATTGGCTATGTTGCCTGTGAAATTGCAACTTTCACGACTGCTTTACAGCTGATATTGTTGAATTTTGAGTGAATTGCGCCCGTGTAACACCTCGACGCAAAAGATTAAGTATCACTCTGCAAATGTCCTCTTTAGGACACTTTCTAACTACTACAAATGAGCTCGTTCATTAATCAAAGTAATTCAATTGCAAACATGCTACAGAAATCAACTGCACACACACAATAAGAAAAACTGCTGTAACGTCAAGACTGACCGACCGATAATAAGTTTAGAAGTTGTAACGGGTAGCATTCCTCATTTGTTAATCTGTAGTATTGCCAACTGAAAAGGTAGCAGTCAAGTGCAAAGTTTTAGCGGCCCGCTCCTAGCGCTGCTTAATTCTCAATGAAACCATCTGATGTCGCTTCCATCGCAACAACAAATGTATATGTTTAACAAACAGCTGTTATCTATGTGTTAAACGTGGAAGTTACCGTTTCATTAATTAAAACTTTAACCCTAATGGAAATTCTTCTTTTCAAAACAAATATGAAATTCCAGAGATTGTCATTGAAATAAAATAAAACTATGTAGAACACGCGTTAATTAAGACAAGTAAATCGCGTTTTTTTCCCCCTTTGGTTTTAGATTTTGCTTTTTTCATTGGTAAATCACGAAAGCGAGCAATTTTGGCATTATTATTATTATTATTATTATTATTATTATTATTATTATTATTATTATTATTATTACTATATTATTATCTGAGAAAGCGTCGCATTTCTCTGTTCTACATACTAAAAGTGAGGTTAAGCAGTTGGCGAGAGTAGTTTAATTTTATAATTACCATAAATAACTAATCTCTGAAAATCATGTATTGCTTTCTGCATTTTACAGCAGTTTTATTATAGGATATTCGATGATCAAAACCGGGAGGGAGAAGAAAATATCGTACAGAGATGTAAGTAGCGTTCTGCAAAATTACTATCTAAAGTAAACCGTTAACAAAGAGCCAATTTCACTGCACGAATACCGCATCCAGTTGTTAATTTTTCTGTATTCATTTTCTTGGCAGCATTTTACTACAGCCTAACACACTACACGGATTTTGGTGAGATATTCAGCAACAACATTTGCAATGTGCGCCCTTGCATTATCGTGCTTATTGCACGAAAATGTTGCATTTGCGCGTGATATGGCCTTGCAGAATTTTCAGGATCTCAGTAGTATTGCTCAATTACAGTTGTGTATGCATGTTAGTAACCCATTCCTTGAATATTGAAAAATTAAATAACTATCCCAGCAAAAGCGACCACTTTTGGTTTTGGTGACTACGCCGAGATTTGCCGTTATTCTCAGAATCGAATTGATGCAGCCAATTTTCATCAGCTGTGTTTACCTTTAAAAAAAACCCCCGCATCTTCCTGTTACATCATCTTCACCTGCAAGAAAACCTGCACGCAGCAGTCTTGGAACCCACCGTGCACAAACACATCTCATATGCAACATTTCAGTTACCAACATGTGGTTGGCACCCAGTGAGAATTGAAAATTATTATTATTATTATTATTATTATTATTATTATTATTATTATTATTATTATACTTTATTGGACGATGTTTTCTCGCAATGGCAACAGCGGTGTTATTGTTTTCTCCCGTTAGAGCACAAACTGGAGTGCCGGATTCATCTTATTTTGAAATGTATTGCCTCCCCTCTTTAAATGTTTCAAATCATCTTCGAACTGTTGCCGTACGCGAACTGAAACGTCTCAACTTTCACATCTCTCATAAACTGGAACCGAAAGGGACAACAATGAAACCATAGTGCGATCAGTTTTGTTTTTCCCCGGAGTGTTTTGCCTAAGGACCAGCGCGCCGCTTGTTATCCATTTAACGTCAACCGGGTCTCGGTGATTAGCGGGAGGGTAATATAATAAAACAAATCACCCATACAATGCACACACCATGAGGCTCGTTACTTACCAAATTAACAAATTAGTTTATGAAAATGCTCGCCCTCATTCTCCACACAATTTGGCTTTTCTTTAGGAAATTATTCATCACTCGCTGTAGTTCATTTTGAAACAATTTCCTGACGAATATTATCTTTTGAGTTCTTGTATGGTGTGCGGGGTTCGCCTTGTACATGGCATTTTATAATTTACCTGTCCCAGACTGTTAAATCGGAGGAGCCGAGGAAATCACAAATCCCTACTAATAACTCTGTCTTATGAAAACACATTGTGAATTGCTCTCATAGAAGTATGAGCAGTATGAGCAGTAGCACAGTCCTGTTGAAAAAACGCATAATCATGCTCCCTGTAGGTTAATTCTCTGAAAAAAAGGATTAGTATGGTATTCACATAAGTAACATAATAATCTGTAAGTTAAAATAAAAAAAAAAAAATCCACATGAATCGTACATTAAGACACGCTGTGCTTTTGTAAACACATGAGACATAATACGCTTTATGTATACTGTCATTATTAAGAAACGAACAACACAACACACAACCGGGAACAGTGCGCTACGATTGCGACAGTCAGCAAGGTCAACAAGTTAGCAAACAATCTTGCTACCCCTCACGAGTGGCAAATTATGACTGAAAAATTATAATTCTTTATTTAACAGCCCTGGTAAATCGACTTTTCTCTTTTATGTCTCATGTTTTGCATATTTTATAATATGCCTTTAACACAAGTTATAGAAATGGTTTTTTTTTTTTTTTTTTTTTTTCCCAGAGAACCACTACATTTTAAAGCACGTAGGTGTACTAAAACTTCAAAACGCACGAGGTTCTAATAATTGTTATTAAAATAATGAGAAAATATTATAGTGTTATACTTTTAAACCAGATAATGCAACTTTTTAGAAATATCTAGAAAAAATTCAATACTACTTACTTTTCTATTAGTTTGAAATGAAAAAAAAAAAAATTAAATTGGATATTTTTATTGTATGGTCATTATTTTGGGGATATGCTCGTTTATTGGAAGCATACATTGACAGACCTTTCAGTTCTGCTGCAATTAATTTCAAAACAAAGATACTGGCTCCTGTTTCGTGCACATTGCCCCAGAAACATTACTATAAACAAGTTATTGAGCGCAAACGGGCCTCACTTGTAGCAAACAAACGAAGGTTGAGACTGCAGTTTATGGCTTTTATTACGCCTAGCAAAAATCTGAAGCCGACCCTTGGCCTAGAGAGTACAGACTGATGCGATGTCAGCTATATCAGGCAAAATCGCTGACTCATTTTGCATAACAGCGTAATTAACACACCTGACAAATTTTTTAGGCGCTAATGTTGGCAATAACACCCATTTAAGGGTAGCCAATACCCGTGATAAATGTTATTGCATACTTTCTGCACCAACCTGTTTACTTCAAGCCGGTCTAATCTATGGACATCATTTGTTTCCAACGGCGTCCCGTTTCTCCTGGTGAAGGACATACTGGTGTTGCAAATTTAGTCACTTTATGGTCAAATACTCCAACTTGTTACTACAATGCAATTCATTATGTTACGTTTCGTTACAGCAAATGAAATCTGAGCATATGCTTTACTTTTATCTATAACAACAACAACAACAACAACAACAATAATAATAATAATAATAATAATAATAATAATAATAATAATAATAAAGCAGAAAAATATTATTTAGTACCAGGAGCACTCAAAAAGTCTCCCAAACTGATTAAACTGTTTACAATAATACGCTTATATGTATAAGATCTGATCAAAAAATAAGCAAATTTCACAATTCTACACCAAAGAAGTGTTGTGGTAAAAAGTGGATGGTAACACTGATGAGCTGTGACCTAAATGAAACGCTACCTCTTTGCTGCGCAGTATTGCCTTATTTCAGTCGAGTTCCATGCAGCTTTCTTTGCAACAATGTGATGAATGTTCTACGATTATTGATATGGCGGGTTGTCATGAGTAGGACATTGACATTAAATTTACCAAGCGCAAAGGCTGAGACGTTAACATTTGAAACACGCATTCTGGGTCTCGGGTTCCATTGGGCCGGCCTTCCTGACCTAGGAAATTTTCGTGATTTCATTGGTCACTTAGACGAATGCTGAAATGGATATGGCGAGCTGTTCCTTGGTGTTTTGCACTTTGGAAAGTTTTCTGCCTCGGCATTCTGGTATAGAAATGAACCTTCCGAGAGACTAGTACAATTCATGGGGGGGGGGGGGGCGGGCCTTCGCAGGACCGTCATCCCTGACAGGTTTTTTCCAGGTTTTCCTCAGTCCTAATAAATGGCAAATGCCGGGGAGGTACGCTAAACTTAGGCCTGGAACGTTTCCTTCCTTAAAAAAAATTAATCCTTTCCTAATTTATCATTTCATCTCATGTATCATCAGCGTCCATCGCCTGTGGTGCCTCTGCAGCAAAAACGGGCGTTAAACAGCATTCATATATATCTTAAAATCGACCAATGAAACGAAACAAAATTTTTAATTTTGACCAATCACAACCGGAGTAGGTAGTAAAATTATCGGGGAAAAAATATCAAATCCGTTTTATCACGCGACGTGCATTTGTTTTGTGGTCAGTGTTTGTCAACTCTATACCTCCACTATATAATTCCTGAACACGCATTACTGACCACTTTTGCTAGAGGAGGTGGTGAGTTATTGATAGCAACAAAAGCATGGACAATCGACAATCATTACGCAAAATGGAGGGTTCTTCAAAGCGTCTTGATGATGCGTCATGATCTTATCATTAGGAATTCTAAACCACAGAATATAAAGAAAAATAGAGGCAGTATATGCTATCTATATTTTTTTTTCCTCAGTTGGTATTACAAAATCGAACGGTAGCGATTATATATATATATATATATATATATATATATATATATCACTTTTATTCTTATTATGTTCATGAAATGGTCCTAAACCTGTATTTTGCTCTTCTCTATTGGCATTACTGATAATCGGCATTCTTCTGTCGCAAGATTGCTTGAAAAGGTTAAGCACAAATATACAATTATTACAGTTTTATAAGCCAAGTTTAGAGGAATTATATTTAAATTCTTATTTTATTCTTGAAATAGTCCTAATAAATATCACTCGAGGGTCTCAGCTTTCCAAACTCACTACGTTCGTAAATTTATCGGTAATCTCCGACCCCCTCGTGATATTCTTGTGATAGTTGTTTAAGCCGTGCTGTATACTGTGAGTTTGTATGCTGTTTAAAAATGATCGGGAGTTCGTAGATAATGACTCGCGTATCTGACACCCATCGACATCAAATGACGACACTCATGCTGCCAGCATTAATAAGACCATCGAGACTGTTGGGAAAATTTCTGAAGTGTGTAACTCATCTTTGGTATTGTGTTGTGAAGTCCTGACTGAAAAGTTGGATGCATTACAGCAAAGTTTTCCTTCGGCTGTTGACACAAGAACAAACGCGCTGAGGTCTGCCAGGAGCTCTTGAACCGCCCCTCCTGGGTGTTCTTCATGCAACAGAAATATTTCCTAATAAACCGTAAGAGGTGTGCACTTGCCTCTCCATGTTACAAATAAGTAAATAGAATGACAATTCTCTTATTTTCTTAAAGCCAATAGACAGTGACTAACGATAGACAATTTATTCAATTATACAAGGAGAATGTTTATGTTGATAATGAAATTTTAACGATTGCAGTACTTATTTTTCTTATATGGAAATATAATAGTGAAAAAGTACATAAGCGTGTAAATCTGTTAGAAGCGACCATTATTTATAACATTAAATCTTTCAAAATCCGAACGACAGCCCTGAGTCAGTACGCGTGCTGGACCTATGCCAGTTACCATAGTGGCAACATAACAAGCTTTTGCTTTAAGATCGTGTTATTAAAGTCATTAATCCGCTACTATAGACCGAAAGGCGTCTCTCTCTCACAGATGGTCCAGGCATGACTCACTGTGGCGCAAGGGTTAGATACCTAAGTGACCGTGACACCGCCAACTATGTGGGTCGCGTGCACCTAGCGCCATCTGGGGACTTTACACCAAAGTACGAAAACTATCACGAGAGAAAGTGAACAAAGATTTGAGGAGTGAATGAATGAAAAATCGTGTTTCTTCAGGATGCGAGAAATGTTTAATATTCTGGTGATTAGGAGGAGGAAAAATATGAAGTAAAGGGTGCCAAAATATTTCATTCAGACAATAAATAAGAGAGAAAATATTAACAATTTCAGCATGAAGAGTTTTGTACGACGAAAAATTGCATTCTATATTAAATGAACAAATTTTAACGTGTAGTTTATTTATTTTTATTTATTTATTTATTTATTTATTTTGCATAATTTTGTCACCAAATTAGCACCAGATTTTCCTATAGAAAAAAAAAAAAACAAATAGATTCTCTGGAGAGGGTGCAGATAACGGCGGCCAAATTTGTGAAAGGAGACAGAGGACATCAGCTCGAAAATATGCAGGATCAGGAAGGAATCCTTGGCAGCTAGACGCATAAAAGCGAGACTATGTGCACTATAAGGACTTGAGAGAGAATCTGGGACTTAAACTTAACATACCACGTATTGTTCAAGGGGAGGTCATACATTTAAAGTTCATGCAAGGCAACGGAGAACAGACAGAGCAAATTGTTCGTTCTTAAAACGAAAATGATGTTTGGAATAACTTACCTGCAGCAGTCTTTGGGAACTGTCCTCTAAATGTTAAAAAAATTATATGAAAAACTCAGATAAGTGTTTAAGTTGACATGTATTTAAGTATGTTGAATTGAATTGAATTAAATTGAAATGTATTTAATTAAATTGACATATTTTAAATTAGATTGACCGATATTTAATTATATTGAAATGCTTTTAAATAGTTTGAAATGAATTACACTAAGTTAAAGGTATGAATGTACGTTGGCATGTTTTAATTAGATTGACATGTATTTAATTTGACTAACATATACTTAATTAGGTTTATTTGTGTTTAATTAGATGGAAATGTATTAAATTAGGATGAAATGTATTTAACCAGTTTGAAATGTATTAAATTAAGTTAAAAGGTATGTTGTATGCATGTTGGAATGTTTTTAATTAGGTTGACATGTATTTAATTAGACAAATCCACTGAGTTAATTTGGCCGAATTATAATTTATCATTCCCTGGTAGTTATCCTTGCGATAATGTAACCGCGGCTTTCAGGCATCCTAACCTCAGAAGTCGTTTACACTCTCAAAGCGAGACCTCTAAATAAGAGTCCCAACTCCAAGGACACTTAAAGATTTTGGTTCAAAAATGGATTGTTGACTTTATGTATAATATGAAAGTACATAGTTTGCAGATTATGTCTATATATAGTTTTTGTATGTTTGTAACATTTAAGTACGGCGGCCTGGCTGCCACACCCACATCTCTACTGCTTTCAGATTTTGGTTCCAAAAATTAATGTTTTATTTTTATGCATAATTTGAAACTACATAGTTTGGAGACTACGCTATATATAATTTTTGTTTGTTTGCGGAATTTAAATTGTTTAAATGGCAATTTAAAAATGGATACCATGGTATTACACATCTTATCGTTTTTGTAATTTTCCGTAACTTGCATATTTAACCTTTATTTATTTATTTATTTATGTACTTTGGCAAGAGCTAAGACCATGGGGCCTTCTCTTCCACTTTACCAGGAAAATTACAGAGTACAATCTACAAGTTATAGAAAATACATAAAAAACAAAATTAATAATGCATGTAAATGTAACATATTTAATATAGTTAGAAAGTTGATAAAGTAATATTAAAATTCCACTTGTTCCTCAATATTTTTTTTTCGAGTACGAGGAGGAGGAAGGAATAGGAGGAGAAGAAGAAAAGGAGGGAAAAGAATAAGAAAAAGCGAGAGACCCACTGTTGTGATTCCTAGAGTTGGTGTGACAGTTTAATTTACGTTTTAATTGCTTTATTGTACGACAATCTCTGACTTCAGGAGGAAGGGAGTTCCAGATTCTGGGAACTGACACGCTGAATGAGGTTGAGTAGAAATGTGCTCGGTGAGGAGAAATAGCAGTAAAGTTAACCTTAGGTGCACTTTTATTTAAAAAAAAAAAAAAAAACTTTATAAGATAGAGCTATGAATTCTTTTGTACAAAACAAATTGGTCCATTTAGCTAGTGGAACATTTTAAGTTATGCATGCAGGAGATCTCCGAAAAAAAATATGGTTTGAAATTGACATAAAATAATAACAATATATGCAAAATTGTCAAAATTTAAACTTTTGCTCTAAATTACATATTATTTCACTAGAATGTTAAGTAACGTGTTTTCAAAGTGTTTTTAAAATCTGAAGGTGCTGAGATTAATAGTTGTGAGGGAAATGCACCTAAAGCAGGAAAAATTATAAAAATTAAAACTTTTCGGTTTATTAAGATAATTATAAAGCAATAAAAATTAAGGATAGTCCAAATTAAAAAAAATGCTTATAATTTAGAAATAATTGCTTAATAAGTGATAATATTTTAATTTTGATAGTATAGTTTTTTAAAAAAAAATCAACTTGTATTATGCTGAGGTTCAACACGAAAGTCCCTTTGTTCGCCCAGCATTAGTTGTGATTTCTGAGTTTATTTATCAAAAACAATTTTCATACTTCTCTAAGTTTAACAGCTCATATTATTGACAGGTGGATATGACCACTAAAGGACAGAAAGGCATGATAAAGGCGAGTATAGAAAGATGTCTTGTTTAAAAGGTTCTTAATTTTCTGACAATTTCTTCATATTTCGAGAGTTAAGTAGGTGAAATTGCTTCTTTGTAACATAATGCGTAATAACATTCTCGGAATTTTAGCGATGTGAAACAGAGAAAATCTGTCATACCTGGAGACTGAAATCTATGCTTTGAACATAAGGAGAAGCTTCCAGAGTGACGGAGGACCACGCAGATGGCGTAGGATGCGCCAACGCAAGACCACCAGTGGTAACAGCTACCGTGTGACGACATAACCCGTGTTTTCCTTATATAACGACCATAATTTGTACTTTACATAGCCTGATATCTGAACATGCAACATATTTTAATTACTAGACAAGACAAAATGTGTTTTATCAGTCTCGTTTGTTTATTGTCAACCTCCGTTCTCTTTTAAGTACCAGAGTCGCCTACAGTCTTTTGTTTTTAAACCCAGAATTTATGTGGTGCCTTCCAAATGCATTAGCAAGTTTTCTTCTTTAATTGTTTAAGTAGGTACGTCCTACAGGCAGGTAGTTGCCTAGTTAGAAGTTTATAAATAATTTGTACCGTAAACTGCAAGGAAATCTCTTCATAGTGCTAAACGACTGCTCAGATATGAACAGAAATTTTACGTTGGTTAGGAAGAAAGTTAGAATGGTTCATCAAGTTCTAAGTGCATTAAGAAATCCAAAATATTCAACAAGTTGGCATGGATAACTGTGGCATGAGGGGGAAGGGGAATGGGAAAAGGATTTTGGAAAGAGATAAAAACAATTTTGAGGATATTGAAAAACAGGAAATGCGGGCTAACGTCATAAAATCTCTGAATTTATACAGGGTGAACCCAATCCTACCGACAAACTTTCCAAGTATCTTTCTGAGTGTTTTGATATAAGGAACCCATGATCCTCAGTGGCTCATTACCGGGTAATATAATTGCTTTCGTTTTGTAACAACTCAATCACCTTTGTATCTGTTCACTCGGATGATGTTTCCAAACAAAACACAACATTTGACTGCTGTACAGCGTGTTTCCACGACGGTCCGCCACCAATTAATCAACTGCTCATCACCTCCTGACAATTGCATTATTTATTTGTAAGAATAGATGAACACCCTTACAAAAAATGAAGTGAAAAAACCCAAATTACACTTTTTAAAGTAAATGTTCAAAATGTCGACCTCCAGATTGGGACAAGCTTCACAGGTACGCCTCGTACACGCTCTAGCATCCCAGTAGATTGGGCCACATCATCAACGGCTACTACGGTGGAAATTTCCATCTTAATAAACACAAAAAAGCGGTAAAAGTAGTTGGTTTTCTGCTAGGAAACATGGTCATCACATTTTTCGACATTCAAGCAATGGTTTACCAGCATGATACCATGATAATGCGAGGCAGCACATCTCATATGTGGCTTAATATCTCACAATAGTCAATGTGAAGCTAAGTCCCTCACTCTCCATATAGTCCAGTTTTAGCCCCACGGGACTTTTCTTTTTCTTTTCTCCAAATTAAAGAAAATCCTTTTAGGGAGGCATTTTCCATAACCAGAAACAGTGACTGCAGGGGCGATTCTGAAGTGCCTGTCAAAAATGGTCTGCAGCATGTCTTTGAAGACTGGCATTATGTCCAACTAGGTCTGGTTTGAGAAAGATCATAAAAATTATGAGCATGAATGAGCGTATGTTCTTTATAGAACATACCTCGTATATCAGATGTCAATATTCATTTAAGCAAGTATTAAAATGTAAACAGCGGTAGAAAGATCACTTTTTTTTTTTCCTACTGGAGATATGCACAATATTCTAGAGAAAGTTGCGAATCTCTCTCGCAGAAACAGTCAAGTCCTTACCATCACCAAATACAGAAACGGTCACGTAATGTTTGCGGAAGGAATAAACAGCTAGAAGGTTACATCGGAGAGTGTAACAGCTGCAGCTGGTAAACGCCAACCTTATTAACACGCCTCACTCACATGAAAGTATAAAATCAACGCCAGATAAAAGTTATAAATGAATGTAGTACCATCTTACTGAAAAACAATGGAGTTGATAGTACGAACAATAACGACACGTTAAAGAACTCCATACCTAAAAAGTGGTCCCTGCGTAAAAATAATGACCATTGCATATTCAAGTTACACCTTAACATCACACTAGATACCACTTGAAACGATGAACTAACTACCTACTCTTCTGACATCTGTAGTGTAATCCCAGCCGGAAAGGGCTTTAGGCCTAAGGCCCAGTATTATATTTCAGGCTTATACTTAGTTAGAGGCTTAAGCTAGAACTTCAGCTACAAATGCGCTTTACAGTGTGCAAATTGAATGATAAACTTCGCTTGACTCTTGGCTTAAGCTGTGGAAAAGCATGGTTTAAACTAGGTAATTATTTTATGTCAGAATGTTTTCGGAAGAAGAAGATACGAGGGTAGGTCCATAAGTTTCCGGCCTAACCATTTTCTAGGTCTGTTAAAGACAAAAACTATATTTCACTTTTCAATATAGTTACCCTTTACTGCAATATAATTCTCACATCTATGAATTAACATTGCAACCCCCCCCCCAAAAATAGTCATGAATTTGTATGCAAAATGGACATAAACAGCACTCATCACTTCTTCGTCACACTTAAATTTCCTTCCTCGAAGATTCTTTTTGAGTTTTGAGAAAAAGAAATAGTCACTGGGAGCTAGATCTGGGCTGTAGGGTGGATGGTCTATCTCTTTGAAGCTACATTTCTTTACAGCTTCCTTTGCAACAACAGCTGCGTGCACAGGCGCGTTGTCGCAAAGGGCGCACACCACCACTCAGCTTTCCTCACCTTATCTCTTTGATGGAAGCACGTAGTCTGTGCAGTATGCCAGCATAGTACTCCCCATTTACTGTGATGTTCCTCTCCTTGAAGTCAATGAAGAGTATTCCTTCACAGTCCCAAAAGATTGTGACCATGATCTTCTTGGTTGACTGAGTGACCTTGGCCTTTAGAGGCGGTGCTTCGCCAAGTTTGCACCACTCCATTGATTCTCTTTTGGACAAGGGATCATAGTAGAGGACCATAGTTTCATCTCCTGTAACAATGGTTTGCATAACTTTTCTCTCTCTCTCGCTGCCACAGCAAAACTCCAAAAATGCCTGACAACAGATGACTCGTTGCTGTTTTTGGTCTGAGGAAAGAAGTCTAGGCACTAACCTTGTTCATATTTAAATGTTCATGAATAATTTGAAGGACTGTAGTTTTAGAAAGGCCCAACCTTGCTGCTATTTCTGTAACTTTGAGCTGCCGGTTTTCCATAATTTCTCCTTCCACAAGAGCGATGTTTTCAGGAGTGACCACCTTCAAGGGCCGACTTGCATGCTCTTCTTCTTCAATGCTTTCTCGACCCATTGTAAAAAATTTGGCTCATTCCTTTACGGTAGAATATGAGAGGGATGCTTTCCCATATACATCGTCCAATCGCTGTTTAATTTTATTTGGAATAAGTGTTTCTTTTGTGAAGAACTTAATAACAGCTCGAAACTCCATTTTGAACATGTCACAATCTTCTACACATAGCCTTCTTTATGCAACTATATCTGAACAACTGAACACAATGGAGAGGAAGTTAAGCTGCAATTAATACTTAACAGACAAGGTGTGATACCAGATAAAGATTTTGTGAAGACGATAATCCTTATCGGCGAGACCGGAAACTTATGGACCTACCCTCGTATGATATCGCTAATGTTGTTGCTAAATATCTGACAAAGTACTGTGAAGTGTGTTTTTCGCACTCTCTATAATCCAGATTTAGCACAAAGTCAATTTCGCTTTTCTCAAGATTGAAGGTGTGTTGCATCCAAAATAAGCAACAATCAAAACTGTGGATGAAGAACGGAAGGATTGTTGTTTTTTTCGATTGTTTTTTTTTTGGGGGGGGAGATTCCCAAGGAAATAGGCTTGTAAACTTTTACTTTCAAAAAAGTATTGAGTTGTAGTTAATTAACATTCTGTATATTTGAAAAGTGAAGCTTTTTCATTATGGGCTTATTTTGCTGTGCTACTAAAAACACTACAGCTCCAAAATAATGTCACTCTCCCCTTTAAAAAAGCAGATGACCTTCAGCAGAGGATCACGAAATACTAAATGTATAATTACACGTTATAACCGCCACATTCTTTCATAGCCTAGCTTTCAATCTTAACACTTAAAGTTGTAAATAAATAGTTTAATTGTTATTTAAGTGTAGGCTTTATCAAGAAAATAAATATGTGTATTAAATAAACTAATATTTTAATAAATAATAGTCTTCTTTATCTTTAATTTATTAAATGATTGCTCATCATGCTATTCATTAAACAGCTACATCGAAAATCTTCATTTTTTTATAAATATATGGACATAAACAAAGCCTCCTGAGATAGCTAAACAGGGTTGCATTTCTCGCTTAAACGCAATCCCATTCCTATAAGGTTAACACTAAGGTCATTACATACCTTTAAAGGTGTAGAAGACACCTTTCCTATAATATCTCGTCGGACTGATATGTACAATTTCCAATTCGTCCCGCGGTTATCAAGGTTAGGATCTGTGCGTTATACTTACATAATAACTACGTTCTTATCCAGACAGATAAATCGATTTAAAATTAATCTCTCTCTCTCTCTAATCTTCACCTTGCACCAGTTTATAATTATTACAATATTGGGCAGCAAAACTTTCGATACTAATCGATTTGCAATATGGAAATGTTTCCCTCAAGACTATATCGATAGTAAGCAAGATCGAGGTTCTAGCATTTTGTAGCTATTAACCACAAGGATTTGTTTATTTGGTTCGTTGTAATTACCGTGGTTTATAGTAGGAAGTAAATCAGCAGTAGAATGGTAGGGTTTTTTTATGGATTTAGTGAAATTACACTAGAAACTAATGCAATAGAAATTCTTTAGTACAACATAGGTCACTCTTGTGTTCCCGGTTAGACCTCTAATTATAGCAGTGCACCACATACTACCATATTTAAATTTCCTAATGAGCAGTCCTTAAAAGAGAAGTGGATAAAGTCAAGTTTTGAATTTAATTATAAAATTGTGATGTGTATTAAACACATCGAACTTAAATGTGAGGTTAGGGAGGACATTTTCTAAGTGCAAAATGGTGAAACAATTCGTGTTCCTAGAAAAATTTAAAAATTAATGTTTATCCCCAATTTACCCCTAATCTATCATCATATGTGACAATGATGCTTATAAATAAAAGGAAAGTTTTAAAAGCAGGATGTTATTACATGTTTCGACTCCTTGGCAAGTGTTGCCAAGGAAACTATGCCATTTTCATTAAAATAGCTGATGATAAATATGATGCTGCCCCATCTATATCGATTAGGTGTAAGGTGTCCTCTAATTTGGAAGTTAGGGCACTTTTTAAGATTTGTGCTCCCTGTGCAGAAGTACAGTTCGACCTTAGAGTGCATTAGGAGTTGAAATATGACAGCTGAAGCAAATTGGATAATCTACTGGCGGTTGTTTGTATGGATAAGGTAAATTTCGTCTTTATGAAGGATCTCTAGGATAAAATATTCGAGAGATAATCAAATCCATGACTTATTTACTACTCTCTTATTTTCCGCCACAACGTATATGTTGTTAAAACATTTATGATCACATAAAACAAATTTAGATATATAAATATAGCACATGAGCTCAAAAATCTATGAGAACCTATTTGGACTTACTTCATAGAGAAATGGGGAACTCCTGGAGCAATGTCTTCTCTTCTCGTTTCATTTATGATCATTGTACTGCTCTGCGATAAAAATAATTCCGCCGAAAAAAAATGCAAACTTGGTGGTTTAAGTTTCCCAGGCTCTGAGGTAACATACCTGGAAAGAAGAAAACAGGTTTAATCAAAGATATAGCTCAACCGGGAATCATACCTGAGACGGCTGCTCATAATGCACGAATGCTACTACTAAACCATGAAGATGGTTTCTTAGGCTTGTTAATGGAAACTATTTTCAAAGGGAAGGGAAAGAATAATCTAATAAAGTTTTTTCTACACTATTACACAGTAGCCCAATATAATAATAATAATAATAATAATAATAATAATAATAATAATAATAATTGTAGTACCACAAGTAGTAGTAACGGGTCATCAAGTTCCTCCGCACTCGGGTGATTTGCACCACACGCGATGTTTTCAGGAGTGAAACCTCCAAGGGGCGACCTGCACGCTCTTTCCTCTTCCTCTTCTTCTTCTTCTTCTTCTTCTTCTTCTTCTTCTTCTTCTTCTTCTTCTTCAATGCTTCCTCGACCCATTCGAAAAAGTTTGGCCCATTCTTTTACGGTAGAATATGAGAGGGGATGCTTCCCCATATACACCGCCCAGTCGCTGTTTAATTTCATTTGAAGTAAATGGTTCTTTTGTGAAAAACTTAATAACAGCTCGAAAGTACATTTTGAACATGTCACAATCTTCTACACATGTATATGAACTAGTGAACACTGCGGAGCGGAAGTAACAGCCGCAATTATTTACTTAACAGATGAGGCGTGACACCAGATAAGGATTTTGTGAAGGTGGTAATCCTTATCGGCGAGGCCGGATACTTATGTATCGTTTGTTAATTAATATGCGAATTTTCGTTGCGAAAAAACATGTTAGTCGCCACCAGAGCGTTAACAGAGACAGATACATTTTTTCGTTATCATTTTTGTGACTAGTAAATATGATCAATGGAGATATGAAGAAATCTTTTCACGGATACAATAATAATTCCTTCGGAATTCGCTAAATTAGGTGTTTGTGTTATTTTTTTTAACAGAACTTATGTACATGTTATTTTATCTATGAGTAACGTGATAATTTTAAGGTTCTCAATGAATACGATATACTTTTACCTACAAAGACAAATGCTATCGCGAAAAGTTTGCAAGATGGCGTCTTCTGAGAGTGAGAGCATGGCAAAGACAGCATTTTGTTTTTCTTTCTCAGAGTTGAAAGGAGGTGAAGGAGAAAACCGGGAAGATGTCGTTACAACTGCGAGTCCAGATATGGAAAATGGCCGACCGTCTGTTGGGTTGCTGTATAAGGGCAGGGCAAGTGGTACTCCATTTGAATAACACTTTCAATCAAAGCTTCAGAGAGGGCAGCCGGGGAAAGGCATGCGTATAGTTCTCTTGAATAAAAAATAGCCATTAGGGAAAGCTGCGGAGAAAGTTCTTAACAAGCACTTTACAATTTGTTTGTTTATTTAATTTTTACTTTTTACTTTATTATGCAGGTGTATGTATACCACCTTTTTACAACTATACCCTGAAAATTCTCGGAAACGATTCACAAAATACATTATTTATTTATTTATTTATTTATTATTCACATAGGATCTCTCAATATACTCCCCACCATTTATATTACTATTTAACCTCGTTTTACTACTGGGGCGGTGAGTACTGATAATACATGAGATGAAATGATATAGTGCGATAAGAAAGGAAACGTTCCAGGCCTAAGTTTAGGGTACCTCCCCGGCATTTGCCATTTATGAGGATTGAGGAAAACCTGGAAAAAACCTCAGTCATGGAGGACAGTCCTGGCGGGGTTCGAACCTCAGTTCCCGTTCACAAGTCCGCGCCTTAACGACCTCGGCCACCCGTTACGGTACGCGGTGGACATTGGTGATACATGAAATGAAATGGTAAATTGGGTGAGGATTTTTTTAAAAGGAAGGAAGCTTTCCAGGCCTCTGTTTAGGATACCTGTCCGTAATTTGCCATTTATGAGGACTGAAGAAAACCTGGAAAAACTTTCAATCGGGGAGGACGGTCCTGGCGGGATTCGAACCCCAAACCTTCCGCTCACGAATACGCGCCTTAACGACCCAGGCCACCCGTGGCGGTCTTTTGGTTGTGGTAGTGACACCAGCCACCAGCTTCTCCACAAAACTCATGCATTTCTAGTAGCCGGCGACAGACTTCAAGCATTCTGTCCCTCTGTGTCTGTACCACGTCCCGTGGAACCGAATGAGCGTACACCTTTTTCATATTCAAATCGTCGTGAATAATGTTGTGCAGGATTGCACGGCCGAGGCCTGTCTGACATTCGGTTCATGAAAAGTTACGCACCAAACAGTCATAATCAATTCAGACATAACCTCAAAGTTCCTGGGAGACCGCGATGTTGACGGATGACCTCACATTCTTGTATGCAAATTCCCTGCCGCTGGCTAACTTATTGATGTAGTTGTAAACGGTCTTTTGTGCAGGAGTTTCTTGACCACATACCGCAATTAAACGTCTTTGAATGTCTGCAGTTTTCACACCTTCCTTCCACAAAAGCCTTGTAGTTCATCTTTGTCCATGATAGACACCTTTCATCTTGTCCACGTCTTTCTCTACTTGATAACAAATGAACACTGTCCTTTCGCTACACACTCTGCTTACAACTGCCATCTAGCATCTGCATGGTGTACTAGTATCACCCTAAGAATGAGCGTGCCCACAGATTGTCGGTAATCGCAAAACACTGTTGTTATAAATCCGAACTCCCCTCGTAATTATGCACAGTGTCGAGGCATTACAAATACAAAAATAATGAAAACAATATTACACCTTTTAACCTATCCAGTAAGGTATAAAATTCCCTTCGCTGCATTTGCCCCTTTATGTCATCAGAGTCGGGCGTAACCAGAAGGGTAGTTGCTGGATACACACGCAGTAAATACAGAGGATGCTGTCAACCTTTTCTTGAAGCCAAACAAAATCATTCTTCAATCTCGTACTGTTTACCTACCGAGCTGACTTAGGCGGTAACACTTGAGATTTCATTCGCAATGTCCCGGGTTCAAATTTCTTTGGGCACCATCTTATTTGTTTATCTTTGTTTACATGTTTATTTGCAATTTCCCTTGGTCGCTTAGGCGAGCGCTATGGTAGATATTTACATTCCACTAATTTTTCACTTTCCCATTTCATACCATTGCTTCTGTTACAGGGTACAGGGGCGAGGTGGGCGAGGTGGTTGGAATGGAATGGGGCCTTCTGAGAGGCTCGAACTCTTTGGGTTGGTGGAACACTGGCGACGGAATGTTTTCTATCTGCGAACGTGTTAGGACCCCATCTACGAGGGTGGATTGATAAGTCTGGTAAATTTCAACGAAATAGAGAGAAATTTTGTTAAGTATGTTGTTGGTTAGCGTAATTCTTGTAACTATTTTGTGCAAATTTTCAAACCGATGCAAGGCGCAGTTCTTTGCTAGCAGCTATCTTAAATGACCGGTGTAACGTGTTTCGTAGAAATAGATTAAAGACGTGTATCGTGCAGCTATAAAACATTTTTATTTAAAAAAGTTGACTGCGGCCCAGATACAAAGTAAGCAAAGGGAAGTTCATGGGGACTCTGCACCAGCACTCAAGGCTATTTATTGAAAATAAATGAATTTAAATGTGGCCATAAGAGTACTGCAGATATTGCCTGTTACGGACGCCCCAATGAGATTTCTGCTCGATAAAATTAATGATATGTTGACAGAAGATCGTCGCATTAATATTCGTGAGATTGCTGAGATAGAAGACATCTCAAATGAACGGTACATGATATCGTGCATGAAGTTCTGCATATGAAGAAGTTGAGTGGCGCGTTTGTTGAGTCGGTCCTGGTGGTGTAGTGGTTACCATACTTGCCTCAAGATCGCGGGTTCGAACCCGGCCAGGACCGGTGGATTTTTTCGGGGCGTAAAAATGCTAGGTATGGCTTTCTTCGGAAGGGAAATAAAGCCGTGGGTCCCATTTCGTACATTTACGGCACGATAAAGAACCTCAAGCCTGAAAGAAGAGGCCTCTAAGGAAAATTTGTCGGTCGTTTCACGCCCTGAATTGAGTGGGACGCTGATAACCTGAGATGTTAAAGAGCGTCCGTAAATAAAACAAATAATTATTGCTTCATTGTTGTTACTTTCTTCATCACGTGGATGTTCTTATTTGAAGATAAATACTACGTGCGTATTTTAATTTCTTAAATAATAATAATAATAATAATAATAATAATAATAATAATGCAACGAGATCTATTTCCCCACGTGCCTTTCTCATTTTGTGCAAGTTTTCTGGCTCTGATATAATGACGTACGGTATTTACACGTTTTGCCCTTGTACTAGTTTGACCGCTCGCTGTCTAATAGGGTATGAAATGATTGCAACGTAGAAGCATTTAACGTGTCTTGTGGGTAGGTAACTTTACGGTTCAAATCATCCTTCAGTTTTAGTACGATACTGTGCTTAGATGAGGCGGTGTCACCTTCCCTGCCGCCCCCGTTAACATTCCTCGGCCTGTTGCGGTCCACGTTAACAACAACGCACCGGCTTTCAGACAACGCGAAAGGAAAAGCTATAGAGTTTAAAAAAAGACATCGTGGCGGGCAATAAATAATTAATTATGATCATAAATAATTGTAATTACTGTAAGCTGGAACACTTAAAAGTGCTGGTGCAGTGTTGTCAGTTGAACCCGATCAATTTCAGTGAATCTTTGAGGTGTAATTAATTAAGTTACCCAAAAAAACTTAATGGTTATAATAATTTTGTCGTGAAAATCAATGGTAGCTTTATACACCATTATTGAAAAATAGATCGCAGCGATAATGACCTTGTTTTTGCTAGTGTCAATATGTAAGCGTTACACTAAAAAATAGGTGAAAGTACAGTGTTAAAAATTTGTAGTTATCAATTTAGAAAAAAAAATATGAAATCTTTACTGCAATAACTTTTTATAATATTATAAACTGGTATTAGACATCAGTTTGTAAACCGCCATGGGTGCCCGAGGTCGTTAAGGCGCGGACTCGTGAGCGGGAGTTTTGGGGTCCGATTCCCGCCAGGGCCGTCCACCCTGACTGAGGTTTTTTCCTAAGTTTTCCTCAGTCCTCATAACTGGAAAATGCCAGGGAGGTACTCTAAACTTAGGTCTGGAACGTTTCTCTCCTTAAAAAAATATTCCTTTCCCAATATATCATTTAGGTATCTCATGTATCATCAGTGTTCACCGCCTGTGGTGCCTCTGTAGCAAAAACGGGCGTTAATCAATAAATAAATAATGAGTTTGTAAACAACATTTTAGGGAGTGTTTGTTAACCAACATCTTGAAAATATAACGAAAAAATTCCAGGGATGACTTCTCCAGGAAGTTGCAGCTTTGCACTGCCCCCCCCCCCCCAATGTCAACATTTAATTTCCTATGAAAATTAGCTTTTAAAAAGTGCATTAACGCACTTACTTGCTTGTATGTTATTTTATATAAATGCAATAATGCACCGGAGTGGCGCCATAGAAAACTGAAGTTACAAACAGTAGTACCACACAAACGGATTCAATATGTGCAGAGCTAGTAATTAAAGTAATGCGTTAACAACACAAAAATACCTTTGTAACTACATACTATAATAAATTTATAAATATAAATAATATTAATATAAGTAATACTTGTCTTAAGTGTTTTAGATGAACTGCATAAAGAAATTGATTAGAAATATATTCTCCGCTATTATCTATGACTATCTTCCAACGCTGGAGTACTTTCTTGACCACACATCTGAAGAAAGCATATGGTTTGGAACTGCGGAAGTCGGCAAGCCAAGTTTGTAAAGCATCTTCGTTATCAAAGGAGTTACCTGGAAGATTGTTGGATAGAAAAAAGAAAAGGTGGAAACCTTGAAGGGGTAAGATTGGGAGAATATTGGGGATGTGGATTCACCTCCCAACCAAGCTCCTGGAAAGGTGTTTTCGTCATGTTAGCGGAGTGTGGACCTACATTATCGTGTTGTAGCACTTGATGCAATCTTCTCAGTTTTTTATCTTCAATTGCATCCGCAAAGGCGTCTGATTGTTGACAATAATTTTAAGGAATGGTTACATACCTGGGAAGTAATTCGCAGTATACAACGCCTTCTTTATCCCACCAGGAACGCAAATGCCCCATGATGGTCACAATTCATCACATCTGCTAATTCCGGGTTTGACTGATGTGTATAATCAAGGATTAAAAAAGAGTTCAGAAAATCTTCATCAAAGTCCCGATGGTCTTCCTGAACTGGTGAATTGATCATTCCAAAGTGACTCTCTTTTAAACGACAGAACTATTTTCTTGCCGTGCTTTCTCCAGTGACATTCTCCCCGTAGACGGCACAAATGTTTCGAGCCGCCTCCGCTGCCTTTGCTCCTCCAATAAACTGAACAAGAAGATTATGTCGCAAGTGTTCAGTTTTATTATTTTTTTTCGACTTAACACTCCATCTTTTTAGCTCACAAACTGCGCAAACTTTCTTGAAATCTGAAAATTGCAGCCGTATGTACAAGCACAAAGCTCCACATAACGAATGACAAATGACAAACGGAAAACAATGCCCTAGCAACGCAGTGCCTAACAAATGCATTAATTAGCTATAACGAGTTTAAAAAACCGGGATTACTTTCTACGGAAGGAAATTCTGCATTACGCAACTCAGTTCATTGCAAAGATAAATCACTTTTTTTACTTAATCCTCAAAGATCATTCCTTCTTTCATAAAAAAAATCTTTTTTTTTTTAATGGAGAGGTAACATAAAGCCATTCGATTCAGCCCGGTTTCTTAATCTCAGTTTAGTTTCGCTTTTTCATCTAGAGGCTGGTTGCCTAGCGACTGCGTTAAGTCAACGCTACAGGTATCAGTGAAGTGCAAACTTTATTTCCTTAATCGTGCGCAAGGGAATCTGCAGCTTGATTTCCCCAGTATCTCCTCTCTGAAGAGTTATTTTTTTCATGTTTTTCCTCAGTCCTCATCAATAAAAATGTCGGGGAAAAATTTAAACATAGGCCCGAAATGCTTTCTTCCCCTCCCAAATGCTTTCCCTATTTTATTTAATCTCACATATGTTTGTGATGTCTCTGTAGTGAAAACGGTGGTGAGAAGTACAACAGTTATGAACTAAACGCTGTCAAAGGAAAGTACAGTTACTCAATTCAACATCAAAAGTCACCAACTGACATTTTTAAAATTTACGTTTTAATCTAATGGTTTAACGGTGACCGCCTTCTTGGTCTAATGGTTAGCGTTGCTGACTGCTAGCCGGATGGATTCAACCCTCGGTATTTGTTTATTTATTTTCTAATTTAAGGAGGTGTAGAAAGTGTTTACTCAATCTCATGAAGATAATTGGGGAGATGCTTAATAGAGAGAGGTGGCGTCCTTAGATCTCGAAAGTTGCTTGATAGCCAACCAACGGGGTGCCGGCATGTTAATCACATGCACCCCTGCACTACTGCCCTTTATCAATGAATTCACAAGGAGGTAGACATAGGCAGACCAAGGCCTGGTATCGGGTTGTCGCGCCATAGAGCAGAAGCGTTTATCGCTGAGATATCACAGGCGGTGGGCACTGATGATACATTGTCTAAAGAAATGTTGGTGTTGGGGCAAAGCGTTTCAGGCCTAAGTCTATGGTTCCTTCCCTGATTTGCCACTGCTGAGCATGAAGGGAAAATGGTAAAAAACAAATCTGTCAGGAACGGTGCTAACGAACCGAACCCTAGACTTCCCAGCCCAAGACCAAGCGAGGTGGCTCAAAGAGTAAAGCTAACATTCAGGTCCCAGGTTCTCTTCGAGCAGGTCATTATGATCTTGGGCTTTTTCGCAGTTTCCAGGAACTTTCCGCTATCTCATTTCCTTTCTTTTCATTCCGACTGTTGTGTTCAACGGTCGAAAGTGCCAGGCAAAGTGAGCTGTGCTATGTGCGGCTTGGAAAGTTTCAGCCCCGGCGTCTATTAGGGAGAGGTTCAAACTCGTTGGGGCTCTGCCAGCGTTGGGATCTTCTATCAGGTAACACTGACAGGAGCCACGTCTACGTCTGGACTTCACCGTCATTGTATCCTGACCGGCTGCTTCATCCGAAGTTACCTCTACTAGACACCTAGACACAAACGGCCAACCTTTGAGCAAAGTTGAAGTTCCGAAACATCTTCCTCCATCCCTGCGATCCGCCACTGGTAATATGCTTCTGTATAAAACAAGTGAAGACGCAGAGTGATAGAACCAAGGCGCTCTATCAAAAAATATGAAATTAATCATAGATTCTAATATCAAAAATTCTTCGATACATATGAAATAAGATTTCTTCGTCTTATAATTGTTTTTACCTCTAAAGTCTTCAATCAACTTGTAAAACAAATTGTGTGCTACTTATGATAAACTCTATAATCCTATATAACACTTAGAAGATTTGAGATCGAGAACCAGAGTGAGGATCGAATGGTGTTATTTCGAAATATCAACAAGTTTTGCAGTTTTCTCGGAAAGTACTAACTGGCTAAAAGGAAGAAGATTAAGAAGAAAATCCGGTACGTGTGTGCTTCCAACTGGAAGGCCATACTTCAGGAGAGAGTGTGTGTATATATGTATTCCACTGGCCTACATCTCACATCGCCAAATTTGGAAGCAAAACGTTGCCCCAACCTCTGAGCAAGCCCTGCTAATCAGTGGCGTACCAGCCTAAAATAAAGTACATATTTGCTAATGTCACAAAGAATGCAGTGTGACATATCTTTTGTATCGCGATTACAAAACATCTTCTAACTCTTTTCTGCTACAATAGTGAATTGGTTCCTTTTATTGATTTGTTTCATTTACAGAAGCTCTTTAACATCTCGGGTCATGAGCGTCCCATTCGATTCAGAGCGTGAAACAGCCGATAAATTTTGCTCATAGGCCTCTTATTTCAGGCTTGAGGTTCTTTATCGTGCCGTAAATATTTTACTTCCCTTCCAAAGGAAGCTATACTTTAGAGTTTTAAGCCCGAAAAAATCCATCGACCCAGGCCGGTTTTGAACCCGCGATCTTGGGTTTAGAAGGAAGTATGGTTACCACTACGCCACCAGAACTTACTTGAATTGGTTCCGAAAGTGAAACAAGTGATATCTTGAGATAATGCAACATCAAATTTTCAAATGACTGCAGATTATGCATGAGATCACCACGAACGTTTTCAGACATATCAAATTGGGTGTGGATAGTCTTACTCTGACTGTTGTACACTTTCTCATCTTCAAAGCACCTCTGCCTCTCATTTTCCTCAAAAAGCCAGAGTTTCTTCAGAGCTGGAAAATCGTTTTCCTAGCATGCGATTTTTTACCACTGGGAAGAGAAAATAATCGCATGGAGCAGATCAGGCTGTAGAGAGAATGAGTCTGACATCTGTGCACTCCAGGAACTGGATGGCGATGTTAGCCGTGTGAGGGAGGCGTTATTGTAGTGAAGCAAGGTCCCCTCAGTCCTGTCCTTGGATGGCGTTCTCGGAGCTTGTCGAAAACTTCCGACAGGCAGACTGTCGTGTACCTCTGAGCGGTAACCTCCTTTGCTCATCCAGAGGCGGCCAGGATCGATGGATTTTTCTGGTGTAAAAATCCTAAGTATGGCTTTCTTCGGAAGGGAAGTAAATCCGCGGGTCCCGTGTCGTACATTTACGGCACGAAAAAGAACCTCAAGCGTGAAAGAGAGGCCTCTGAGCAAAATCTGTCGGCTGTTTCACGCCCTGAGTTGAATGGGACGCTGATGACCTGAGCTGTTAAAGAGCGTCCATAAATAAATAAATCAATCATCCAGAGGAATTGTGGCCATCAACACTTCGTCTCCTCTTCACTTTCGTTGGTGTACCGTCATCTGGAAAGATCCAAACTGTCGAATGTCACCGGCTTTTGGACAAGTGGTCGACAGGAGTGTTTCTCTAACATGACAATGCACGGCCCACATTAACAACACTAAAGACCGCAAAGTTGACATCGCTGGAGTTCATTATTGTGTCGCTCCGCCTTATTCGATGGTATGAAGGATTATGATAAAAAATTTGGCAACAACGAAGAAATTCAGTGGTGGCCCAGTACTTCCAAATAATCGTTTCGAGGTGCCATGATAAAGTTACCAGGAAGATGGCAACGGTGCATTGGCGTGGATGTGGAGTATATTGAGAGATCTCAAGTATATTGAATCATATTACATAATGAATAACGTACAAAAACTATTATTGTAAGTAATTTCGTAATGCCCCTCTAAAAATTCATGTTGATCGGTATAATTTAGGGAAGTATTTATTTGCTTTTCTCCCAAGGTCACGAACAAAAAGAATTATTAGAATGTTTATTGATATTATCAAGTTGTTTGTATCCCTTTGAGATGCACAATAATACCACCTGCGAGATGTAAAATATCGCACCCAGTGCCAAGTGAATGCCACTTAACAATTCCGTACCCATGTCGCTTGTCTGATATTTAAGATAAATGCCTGTGTTGGCGGCTCGCCTCGAATGCGCGTTCATTAATTCAGAACACAAATTTGTTGTTCGGCGTTACCTTGCTACGTGTTCAATTGACCTACTCACGGAGCAAGAGAGTACGCTATCAAAATGTTCAATCGATTGCTTTTTCTCAGAATTGCTAATGTTCCTTTTTTTAAGACTCGCTTCCGTCCAATCATATATCATGTGGGGCACTTAAAATTACTTCTTAGCCATGATGACAATGTTGATAAGCTGTTTTTTGTAACACAGAAGGGTGGAGAATGATGTGAGAGGTATCTCTTTCCAGTTTCCTTTAGTTTATTAATCAAATTCGCAAACTGTAAGTTAGCAAGTATATCTTTCGATACAGAAATCGCAAATAGCATTTACTAAATACAATTAGAATATCAGACTTTTTCACGCGAGTCCTTTGGTAAATATTTATATCAGTTTCTAGCCCTTGATGAAAAATCAGCACAATAAGCACACCTTTTTAATTTACTCACCTCCATTTTTACAGACGTGGCCAAATTATTACAGTAAACATATTTTAAAGCCTTTATTTATAAAAGGAGTAGATTATGCAGATAATGTGTTACGAATTAAGTTCAGTATTTAGTGAACATCCCCTCAGCTTTGATTAGCGACTTAATTCGACTCGGCAAGCCTTCAATCAGTGTTTTATATTGATATTTTATTTCATCATCATGACACCAGATTTAAATGAATTTTTCAATCAATGCATTCTTTGTAGTTATATATATTTTTTTTATTATTTTTTCTTAACTCTGATCATAAATTCTCTATAGGATTCATGTCAGGGCTGTTTATAGTTTAATCAATCTTAGAAATATCATGACTTTTTGCTTTGTGGCATGGAGCCCCATCTTGCATGAAAATAAGTTAATTTTCTCCAAACCATTCTTTCAATTGTGGTTGCAACCGGGTTTTCATGTAGCATATTTCCTTCCACAATGTACAACCATACATATCCCCCCAAGAAATGACTCTAGGCCATTGCTAATGTAGGTTGTTTTACACAGTCTGCTTTGAAAGCGTTTACTTCTCTTCTGCTAACATTTGGCTGGTTTCTTTTCCAACAGAAAATACTGATTCATCACTGAAGCAAACGTGAAACGAAATTAAAGAATACAAGGAAGCTGTAAGGATGTCATAGTGTTAAAATTATCCCACATATCCTGGAATAGACCAGAGCAACCAAAGAAAAAAAATTGATATTATCGACTACGCCACTTAGAAAATAAAAACGAGTATAATATTTTAGATTAATGTGTACTACTTAATTTCCGTTTTTCCAGTCATCAGATGTCCAGTTTTGGTGTCTCTTCGCTCATTGAAGTCTCCAGGCACACAGAGCAGTCATACAAGCGGTTCGTACTCCTTGTTCTTTGCTAGTAGCCCTGCGATTTGTTTCCGACACCTCTTGGGGATAATTTCTTCTTTCGTCCACATTTTCCTATTCGTCGTTGCGATTAAATTTTTCCCATATCTTCATCTTGTTTTATTAAACATATAGACTGCTAATCTATATGCTGTTGCGTGTAACATTTTTCAGCCAAGCAGAACTCTGACCATGGCAGCCTTTCTTGGCGAAATGTCTGATTTTCTAACCATAACCTTAAAAAGCAACAGTTCGTAATATTCGCATTCACTGTATTCAACAGCTACATTAAAATTAAATGCAATGCTTGCAAGTTCCTAAGTAACAATCAACATCAACAATATGTAGCACCACTATTGTTGTGGAGCAAACTGTGTCCCATTTAAAAGGTAAAACGCAGGCAAAGAGCAGGGAATTATAATGGAAAAACAGATGAGCAATAACATCAAACTTTCTCACATTGTTGCCAACTATGAACTAAAAATTACACAATTAATAATCAATATATACAATAAACCTAACTTGAAAGAAATGTCAAACGAGGGTTTAAATGGGTATATTTAGCAATAAGAGCAAAACAAAACTTTAAAAAAATGTTTACTGTAATTAATTTGGCCACGTCTGTAAATTCTGCTAAAGTGATTAACTGAAAATAGAGCAATTTAGCAATCTTTTGACTTACTCCTGAAACTTTCTATGTATATAATTAGTGTTGTCAAATATAAGATTAAGAATGATATACCTTCCTATTAGGGTCCTTGTACAATATATGTACTGCAGACAGCAAGACATACAAAATTACATGAATGATGTCTATATGAGGATGAAATATGTTTTAAGTATATAAATATACATGCCCAATCTCATAAACATGACAAAAATATTTATACTGCAATACAAGAAAAAAGTTTGTCACGCAGGAGGTGCGTAAACTAAGCAAATTCCTCGGCAAGTATAATTTGTGAACGTTATTACAGAATGCTAAAGCAGGGAAGTTACATTTGAGTTTACAGAAATTGGGGGGAAAGCAGCGACTCGTGTGTCTACTACCAGAAGCCCACAATTCAAAACACTCAACTTCTCCTGTAGAGGACGGGCCAAGCCAGTGAAATTAGTTGACATGTTATTGTTTTTTTCAGTGTCTTTGATATTATAGCAATAGAAATTCTCTGTTCTACCAACAATATTTTAGCTTCAGTCAATAACAGTCTAAGATTTATCAATGTGGAATGATGTTCATTGGCAACCTATCGTCGCCCATTTCTCCTCAGAGCCTTTAAGATCAGTTGTTTAATGATATAGTTCCTCTGCTTACTGCATCAATAATATTTTAGTTTCAGCAAATAACAGTCTGGGATTTAACACCAAACTCCACGTGGAGTGCTGTAATAGCTTCAGCTAATATCAGTCTAGAATTAACAGCAGACAAACGTCTAGCTGCGGGAGAATTCATCAATCGATATTATAATTCAGATATCGAGTAATGGCCATATCAAAAGTTTGCCCCGACCGGGTATACGACCAGCGTGGCAGTATCAGATTCATATTTCACAGTTGCTATCTTCACGACAATGCTTTTACCGCCACGGGTGGCCGAGGTCGTTAAGGCGCAGACTCGTGAATGATAGGTCCGGAATTCGAATCGCCAGGACCGACCTCCCTGACTGAGGTTTTTTCTACGTTTCCCTCAGTCCTCATAAATGACAAATGCCTGGGAGTACCCTAAACATAGGCATGGAACGTTTCCATCCTTAAAAAATCCTTTTCTAATATATGATTTCATCTCATGTATTATCAGTGTTTAATGAGTTAAAGTGTTAGGATAAATAATGAAATGAGTAGAAAAGATTAAAAGTAAATTAACTTTAAGTGAAATAAGTTGTTAAAGAGAAGGTGAATAGTATGATTGAGATGATTTAAGGGGACCTGAAAGATTAATAAGGTAATGTTTAAATGTTCAGTGTAAATTCTCCTATACCCAAGATCGCGGGTTCGAACCCGGCCAGGACCGATGGATTTTTTCGGGCGTAAAAATCCTAAGTATAGCGAAAGGGAAGTAAAGCCGTGGGCCCCGTGTCTTACATTTGCGGCACGATAAAGAACCTCAAGCCTCAAAGAGAGGCCTCTGAACAAAATTTGCACGCCCTGAGTTGAATGGGAGGCTGACGACCTGAGATGTTAAAGAGCGTCCATAAATAAATCAATAAAAAAAAAACAGTGTAAATTTCAGAGAAATTCCTGTAAAAGTACTGGATACCAGTATATCGCCGCAAACCAGTGGTTAATAGTATAGTAATATAATAAATTAAGATAGAATAGCTGGCCACCAGCTATAATTCTTACTGACTGCAGTAATTTGGTAGATTTTGTAGATTTTGGAATATTAAATTGGGAAGAAGTTCAGTAAATTTATATTTTGGTTTAATTTAATTAATTTTGAGTTAATTTTATTATATTATTTTAGTCTAGTTATTGAAAAATCGATAAAATAAGTATTAAGAGTTATTGTATTGTATAGTTTGTAATAATCAATGGAAACTTTTATATACACGCCACGATTTAGGAAACCATGTATACCTGCGAGGTATATACGGATTTTGTTTATTTGTATCATTAGTGTTCCATCGCCTGCGGTGCCTCAGTAATAAAAAAAACAAAACAAAAAAGACAATGCTTCTGTCTAAAATAAACATTGCATCGTTATAAATTGTGAGTTAGTTTTCCTTTTTTTTTTTTTTTTTTTTTTTTTTTAACAATTGAGAGAAAATTAAACTCTAAGAGTGCCTTTTAAATTTCGGATTTCAGATACTCCTAATGGTCCAATTTTCCTAATCTTCAGGAAGTCTTTTTCTTATCTTATGCCGAGTTTTGTCATGAACAAACCAATATTCTTACCGCTAGGTCGATTTTTCAATTTTGAGTTTCAAGTAAACCTCCCTAACGGCCCTTATTTTATTTCAATGGTATATACCGAGTTTCGTTGCGAAAAAACAAATATTTGTGTCGCTAGAGCGATTTTTAAATTTTGGGTTTCAAGTAAAACCCCATTCCTAATAACGTGAACTAATTTTCAGACAGTGTTTTTCTTTTTTTATTTCAGTGGTCTATGCCAGGTTTCGTGAGAAAAATAAAAAACCCGGACCGCTAGAGCGTTAACAGACTCACACATATGGCGTTATGAGCAATTTGAGACTGTCACTAGCGATAATCAGGGTTCCGTATAAATCGCGTTTAGGCTATAATCGCAGGAAGGCGCCTCCGCTCACACCTACCATTGTTGTTATTACGAGCGTTAACAGTGGAAAAAGCAATGATATCACATTTATGTCCCAGTTAGACTGTACCGGGTCGTGATGTCACACGCAAGCATCAGTTGCAATGCGCAACAGTTCCCGATATGGAAACTGAACCGCGGGTACCACATATGTCTTGGCAAGTTACGTCATCATCTGGCGGTGGACATTTGTCCAAGTCTAGATCGGATTTTCATGAAATTCTGCACGTAAGTTGGTATCTGGGATTTCTTCTCCTTCCTGGAAACTGGGGACAAAAAATGTTGAGCAGGGACTTTTGTTTTTAACCGTCTGGTAGCTAAGTTGCCGGTTTAAAGAAACACATCTTGCATTGTATTAACTTTTAAAGGTGTGTGTTCGTCTTGAAAAAGAACACAAATTTTACTTGAGGCAATAGATTAATTTTTTTTCTTAATGCATTTTTATATTGTTAAATGTTATACTTTATATAGTGATTTGTATTTTGCGATCGTTATGTAAAAAACAGCCGTTAGGTTGACAAGACATAACTGTCTCATGTTTTTCCAGTGGATATTTGCAGATAGCACACGGTTAATGTTAATTGTATAGTCTGATATGGAATTTTTAATGTTATTAATTGCTGAA
Organism: Metallyticus violacea; assembly: GCA_030762175.1. Lineage (NCBI taxonomy): Eukaryota > Metazoa > Arthropoda > Insecta > Mantodea > Metallyticidae > Metallyticus > Metallyticus violacea. The sequence continues at coordinate 12,861,946 of CM060839.1, read as the reverse complement.
TGTTATTAATCACCAACGTATCATATGATATAAACTTATACTATATTGTGCGTTCTTTATTTTAATCTTTAGCGAAATACGGAAGATTGTAGAGCTCTTGCGTTTGTAGCCATGAAAAGATTTTTGCAAAATTTCTTCAAATCTCCACGAATCCTACGTCCTAAGCACCAAAATGTCAATGAAAAGAGCGATATATAACTTTTAAATACAATCACCTTGTAAATCAATATATTTAGTTCAACTACTTCCCAATATTTTAATACCCTCAGTAAATAAAATTTGTCCACTGTGAAAAATAAGCGTCTGTTTCAGCTTCAACCCCATCATTTGATGTGAACCTTCGTCCACCCAGTCATTTCTTCAGGTGTGGGAACAAAAATTAATGTTAGGAGACAAATCAGGCGAGTATGGCAGATGTGGAAGCACTTGGAAGCGAAGATCATGCAACTTTGCAGCAACAGTCCCAGAAGTGTGAAGGGGCATTATCGTGATAAAAGAATTTTCTTTTTCGCAAGGTGTAGACGTTTAGCCTGGATAGCATCCTTCAGTTGGTCCAGTAGTGAAGCGTAATACTCCCCTGTGATAGTTCTGCGAGGTAGTCTACAAGCACCACACCATGAGAATCCCAGAAAACCGTAGTCATAACTTCTCCTGCAGATTGAACCGTTTTTGCTTTCTTTGGTGCACTTTCACCTGTTGCCACCCACTGTTTGGACTGCTCCTTCGTCTCTGGCGTGTAGTAATGAATCCATGTTTCAACTACTTTTATGAAACGTCCGAGAAACTCAATAAATTTTGTAATTAAGCAAGCCTAAACACCTGCGAAATGTTCATTCAAATGCGTTTTTGATTCATTGTTAACCGGCACACATCGAACAGAAAGCTTTCTCATATACAAAACTTCGTGTAAAAGTAGTGGACACAGCCTATTAAGTTTTTATATCTGTTAACACTCTAGCGGCCGCAATTTTTGCTTTTTCTCAACGAAACTCGGCATATGTCATTGAAATAAAATAATAAAAATAGTATCCAAAAACTAATGAAATCAGACTATTAAGAGTGGGGGCTTACTTAAATTCAAAATTTAAAAACTTCTCTAGCTGCACAAATGTTTGTTTTATCGCAATAAAACTCTCTATATACTATTTAAATAAAATAATACAAATAGTGTCTGAAAATCAATAAAAACAGACTAACAGGAGTGGGGGTTTACCTGAAACCCAAAATTTAAAAATCGCTCTAGTGAAACCGATATTTGTTTTTTCGCAGCGACATTGGATATAGTACCATTTAAATAATATAAGAAAACTAGTTTCTTAAAATCAGGGATATCGGGTCTTAAGAGGGGGTATACCTGTTAACCGAAAATTAAAAAGCGCTATAGCAGCACCAATTTCTCTGCTCTAGCGCTCAGTAACAACTCTTCACAAATTCGACTTGCTGAGGAATTCGCTTAGTATTGGCAACTCCTGCGTGACTCAATGTCTGCCCTTAAACTTAGGCATCCACCAGGATTGGCTGTATGGTAGCTGTCTTCTGAGGCCGGACACTCCTATGATGCGTTGGGGGCAGTACTTAAATCCAGTGAAACCAAACCTAACATAATATATCCAGACAATGGCGCCATGAATCTTCCTAGCCAAGGTAAAATAATCTCATGGTATATACAGGAATTGAAAGCGGACCCCAGAAACGCTGACACTAAATCATGGGAATTTCAGTTCTCTTTATTTAATTTTCTATATTATCGAAATGTTTTGATTAATCAAAATAATTGTTAGGTTTAGTACTAGGTCCAGATAGAAATCCAGATATTCAACGTCTACTGTGCGATTTTTTAAAATTCCACAGATAACATTTCATTTGTCGGTAATTTGCAGAAGACTGTAGAGTTTCTGGGGTCTTGCATTTACTCTCCATTACTAGACCATCGTTGTTGCAGCCACAGGTATGTACTGGGGTGCCTTATATAGCAAAGAGGCGGTTTTTGCGGACGACCCAGTGGATGCAACGGTGCACATATAGGCGGACGTGACGTAGACCACGTAGGCGTCCAGGTGGGTGACAGCTATTCCTTAATTTCCGTAACATTTCATAATCTACGTTTGTCTGTAGCGATGATGTCAGCCACTACCTGAATGAAGTTTCATCGATCGTATTATATTGTCAAAGCTGATGACAGAACTACACAGTATTTTGACAAAATATTGAATCTACATCACAAAAATATGCAAATAATTGAAAAAAAAAATGTAAGTTAGTAAGTATCCAATTTTAAATTGTATAATATATTAATTTGAATCATATAGTACTCTGTTTTGAAAGTAAATTACAAGTATTTTCCCCATTTCTGACAAAAGATTGTACCGTCTGTCAGTAAGCATGTTTTTTGTATAATGAAAAACTGCACTCTGCGTTTTATGATGTGACAAGAATTGTATCGTGCAAGACCGATTTCACTACCCAGACCACAATATGGCGGCCGCCGTTGCCCTAGCCAACACCAAAAGTTTACACAGTATTTTGTTTACAAGACGATTTTATTTATCATTAGAAAATATTTGAAAGGTTTTTTAAGAATCTGAAATTGTTTACAAACAATATTTCTCATATGTAAACGAAACCATAAAAAAAGATTTTTCATTAGTGTAACATGCATAAAAAATATTTTAACATTTACTGCAAGTGTAAAATTAATTGATAATTTAAACACATATGCATCTATATATAAATTTGATTTTCGACTTTTGTAAAGCCATACAAATATAAAATGGGTAGCCATTTACATCTAATTAGAATGCTTTCTGCGAGTAGAACAAACAATTTCAACCAAAGTACTGAAAAATAAAATGCAATGCATAATAAAATTTACTTTACTTATATTAAACCCATTATATACATACATGTATTATACACAGGATAGGATGTAACAGAAAGGTATGTCAAAACTTTGGGAAAACATTCCTTGCGTATATAGAGTGCAAATATTAATATGAACATGGGTCCAAAATTTTTTTATTTCCTTGTTAGAGCCTTTTGTCTACAAATCAGCTTACTTGGTGTGATATGCAAGCTGGAAAGCCAGCATAGCTGTTCTGTGGCAACCCAAAACAGAACAGTTGCTTAATACGTACAGTAGGACCTCTAGTTAAATGGGTGGAGGAACTCGTAGTTCCTAGGTTCACTGTTGTTGTGGTCGTTCTGTACCACGTATATTCGTTATGGTATTCACACCATTGCTTGAAGCACCGAGCACGTAGTGTCAGTTCTATGTGTTTACGACCACATTCATGTACTGTAAAATCAGATATGCACATCTCGTGGTTAGTTTTTGAGTCATGTTATACTACATATTTCATTAAATCAATGTTAACTTACTAAAACAAAAGAACCAATACGCTACTATTGATTTACTTCCAACTATAAACCCTAAAACAAACCACGTAACTGCCACGAACCAAATAAACAAACCTATCTGTATAATTACAGTAACGTGCTTGAATCTCGATCACCGCCATTTTGTGTACTATCGATACTCACATTACGTATCACACTACATTTTGTACAGTTGTATTTGCTGGAATAGATTTCTAGTGTGTTAACTTCAATACTTTCTGAACACAATTTTTTCTTCAATAGCTTTAAAGAAAAAGTCTCGATTTTTCATTTTGTAACTTTTTATGTGGTAGTTTGCTGATACCATAGCATCCATCACCAGTATGATGCAATGCATTACAAGTGTAATAATACAAGCTCTTGTAACTTTCTGTTTCACGAAAGAATATACACTTTTAAAGTATTAGTAAAAAGTTACAAGTGGCGTCATATAAGAACGAAATAGAAGAACAGCTGTTTACCATAGTCGCCATATCTTGAATTAGGTTCTGTTCACACCTTTGTAATAAATTCGTAATTTTTAATGTACATAGCGGATTATTGTCATTCCTGCTAAATGAGTATTGCATTTTTCTACGAAATAATGATAATTTAAATACTTTATTAAGCATTTATCAATATTCAAGTGCAATAGTTCACTTTGAGATGATGGTCGCTTATGAATATATAGCAGCATCAGCTTCAACCGTCGAGAGATGGCAGTAGAATCGAGCTTCCCGATTGTGCTCGATCATTTATTTTATATAATTTGTTTATATTTTTGGTTATCACATCTTCATTATAAGCATAAAGCTGTACAAACAAAACACCGTTCTTTATTGAACAGCCCTCGTATTAATTAAAATTCTATGTTTATATGTTTGATATTTGAAATACACAAAACCTTGTATGGCAACAAGAAAAAATGCCCGATAGCTTTCTTGCTATTACCTACTGTTAGCATGAAAGCCTCTATTACAATATAATTTAGCTGTAGACATTGGCTGCATGAATCTTCACAAATTAAATGCTAATACCCGAGAAAGACTTGATGTTGCAACCCTTTTAATGGTTGTAATTGAATAACAAATTGCTTTTCCAAGCTCTCAAGGCCAAAACGTTGGCTAAGTGATTTTTTTTTTTTTTTTGATGCACGTTTCTTTTTGTTTTTACAACAAACAGGAAACCGTGACGTGATATTCTGATCTCTTTACTTCTAGAATTGCGTCACTTCCGCTACAAAATTAACTTTGAGAGCTTTACTCGCGCTACTAACACAAATTATAACTTGAGAAGCAAGCCAACTCTTAGGAATGAACCGTACCTTTGAGCATACCCGAACAGGCCAGTCCAACAAGACACTAGAGTAAAAATATCTATGTTACCATTAATATACTGTTTTACTATAAATATGTCGGTCCTGGTGGTGTAGTGGTTACCATACTTGCCTCCTATACCCAAGATCGCGGGTTCGAACCCGGCCAGGACAGATGGATTTATTCGGGAGTAAAAATCAAGTATGGCTTCCTTCGGAGGGAAGTAAAGCCGTGGATCCCATGTCGTACATTTACGGCACGAAAAAGAACCTCAAGCCTGAAAGAGAGGCCTTTGAACAAAATTTGTCGGCCGTTTCACGCCCTGAGTTGAATGGGACGCTGATGACCTGAGATGTTAAAGAGCGTCCATAAATAAATCAATCAATCCAAAAACTATAAATATATACAGTCTTTTAACTTTTTTTTTTTTTTTTTTTTTTTTACTCTGTATTGCAACAACAACCAGTGCATAGAAAACTTCCCCATTCTCTTAATCAAATTAAGACGTTGGTTTGCACAGTGACTGCAATCAAGACCCCTGCAAATAATAATCGCAAATACAGCACGATCAGTAATGCTTTCCTCCGCGGTGTAGCGTTTTCCCCATGGGCGAGCCCCCGCTCATACCGTGGAGGAGATAGAAGCCTGCTTGCTTACTTGTTGACATTTCTAACTATCGCAGACGTAGCGCAGCTACTCCCGGGTGTGTGTTGTGTTGTTTGTTACTTAATTCGACAGTATACATAAAGTGTATTATCCTCATAACTCAGTGGTGAAAGAATCATAGGACCTATTTTTTTTTAGCCTACAGTTGATTCTGTTACTTACGTGAATACGATACAAAACCCTTTTATTTGAAACGACAGGGAGCGTGAAACTGCCTGCCTTCATTTTCCACACATTTTTGGCATTTCTAGGAAATTATTCACCACTCACTGTAGTTCATTCTGAAAAATCCGGACGAACATATCATCGTTGAGTTCTTGTGAGGTGTGCGGGTTTGTCTTGTACACGGCATTTTTAATTAACCCCGGAGATAATAATCGCAGGCTGTTAAATCGGGGGACCGAATAGAGACAAATCCCTACTAATAACTCTGTCTTGTGGAAACACATTGTGAATTGCTCTCATGGGAGTATTCAGTGTGAGCAGTGGTAGAGTCCTGTTGAAAAAAGACATGGTTACCCTCTCTGTCGGTTTATTCTCTAAAAAAAGGGGGGGGATTAGTGTGGTATTCATATAAGTAACAGAATTAACTGTATGCTAAAAAAAGTGCTCCCAAGATTCTTTCACCGCTGAGTTAACTTGCATGTATAAAGACACGCTGTGCGTGTTGTACCTGTTGGTCTAGTGGTAGTCATACTCGTCTCTTAGACCTAAGATAACGGGTTCAATCCCGGCCAGGGTCCATGGATGTTTGGGGGGGGGCGTATGGCTAAGCCTAAGTATGACTTTCTTCGGAAGGGAAGTAAAGCCATGGGTCCCATATCGTAGTTTACGGCACGAAAAAGAAACTCAATCTGAACAAAATTTGTCGGCCGTTTCACGCCCTGATTTGAATGTAATGCTGATGACCTGAGATGTTAGAGAGCGTTCGTAAATAAAGAAAATGAATAAACCTGTGTCGTTGCAAACACATGAGGCATAATACACTTTATGTTTACTGCCGAATTAAGAAATGAACAACACAACACACACCCGGGGAACAGCTTCGCTACGACTGCGACATTTGGCAAGGTCAACAAGTAAGCAGGCCAGCTACGCCCTCCATGGCGCGGCAAATGAGTGGGAACTTGCTCATAGGCAAAACCCCGCGCCGTGGATGAAAGCATCAATGATTGCAATGTATATCATTTCCGAACGTTCCTCGTACTTAGCTATAGAGATAGTGTGAGAGCGTTCAAAGATGCCTTACATAAACTATAGTAATTCCAGAATAAAATGGTCCAGAAAACAATGTATTTTAACACCCCTCATAGTTTATGCTTCATCATCGAACATTTCCTCTACAAAGCAGCAGGCCTGAGAAGGGAGAAACTCTTACTACAGAATGTAAAGAAAGAAAAAAAATTTTTTTTTCCAGATGGGGCAATGAAACAATTATGAACGACAATAAAAAAAAATTACAGCTAAAATTTACACGTGGTACTAGTTTCATTGTTGTCACTTCCAGTACATACTTGTTACAGCTGTACAAGTGTGAGACATACCATCATGGCCACAATCTTTTGGGATTGTGAAGGAATACTCTTCATTGACTTCAAGGAGAAGAACGCCACAGTAAATGGGGAGTACTATGCTGGCCTACTGCACAGACTACGTGCCTCCATCAAAGAGAAAAGGCGAGGAAAGCTGAGTGTTGGTGTGCGTCTTTTTAATGACTACGTGTCTGTGCACACAGCTCTTGTTGCAAAGGAAGCTGTGAAGAAATGTGGCTTCACGGAGATCGACCCTGCAGCCCAGATCTAGCTGCCAGTGACTATTTCCTCTTCTCAAAGCTCAAGAAGGACTTTCGAGGAAGGAAATTTAAGCGTGACGAAGAAGTGATAGACGTTGTTCACGCCCATTTTTCAGACAAGACTTCTGACTTTTTGGGGGAGGGATTCAAACGTTAATTCAAAGAGGTGAGAAGTGCATTACAATAAAGGGTAACTATATTGAAAAGTGAAATATACTTTTTATCTTTAGCGTACCTAGAAAAGGGTAGGCCGGAAACTTATGGACCCTCGTAAACTTATTATTTCCAAGATAAACGTGTCGAGAAAACACTGTATTTGAACACCTCTCATAGTTTATGCTTCAACTTCAACACGGAACATTTTTTGTACAAAATAGCAGACCTCAGAAGGGAGAAACTCTACTACAGAATGTAAAAAGAAAGCATATATTTTCCAGATGAGGCAATGAAACAATTATGAACGACAATAAAAAAATACAGACGCACTGCAATAAACAACGTAGTTTGGGAACCACTTTTTCCGACCTTCTCCCGGAATGAGGGAAGCAGGCTAATAAAATAGGTCACCCTAATAAGGTGTGGAACCTTGAGGCTCATGTCTAACTTTGGCGATGCATCTGCTACACCTCATTAAGTTAATCGAATCCAGTTGCAGCAATGCCTCTATCGACTTCCTGAACAAGGTTTTCTGCAGAAATTGGGAATCATTGATTCTACCCACAGGGACTTCGTAGAAGAACAACGGAGGACATTTATGTGGAATTATGCATTAGGCGTTTAGTCTTCAGGGTCACAAGGACTGACATATGGACTGAAGTTGTTATTTCCTTTTTTCCCCTTCTTTGAATACTAATTTAATTATTGAGACATATATTGAATACGACATCAAAATAATTTAATACGTACATGCCAGTGGAGAACTCAAAAGTGTATCCAGTCCGCTTTAAACAAAATCTTAGAACAAGTTTCAGAATTCTTAGATGTACGTGGCGGTCAATGCAGAATGATCACGCTTTTGTTACAGGTATAATTTCTCGAGCTAAAATTTAACATTACAATATTTTGTTAACTTAATGCAAAATTTACACGTGATACAACTAGATTCATTGTTGTCACTTCCAGGACATGCTTGTTAGAGCTGTACAAGTTGAGACATATTCAGTTCTGCCTAAGGCAAAAGGCGAAGAACAATGTGTTACTCTGAAATTCTGCTTTGTCTCAACAAATCTTAAGCAGGGGCCTGTGGAGAGTTTTCCTTCCTTATAGTACAGCTCGAAGATGTTCTGAAACGTTTAAAGAGGGAAGGCATTCAATTTCAAACACGACGCCACAGTTTGTGCTCTACACAAGAGGAAAACATTAACACTGCTGCTGTCATTGTGAGAGAGGATCGCTGAATAACATTAAGAAATTCTTCAACATTTACTGAGTGCCAATCACTCAAATTGTTAAGTTACACATGCGATCCGTTTGCGCGCGATTCCAAAACTGCTGATTCCCGAACAAAAGGACGTTCGCGAGCAATTGAAGTTTCATGTTACAGGAAGAACCAGAGTTGGCTTCAGAGGTAATCACTGCTGATGAAACTTGGCTACATCATTTCCTGAGTGTAAACAGCAAAGCTCTGTGTGTGGTCATCATCACCAAACAAAGTATAAGTTGGTTCTGCTGGGAGAGTTAAGGCCATCTCATCAGCGATGTCGTAGCTGCAGCCACAATTGTAACTGGGCAGCGCTACAGAGATATCCTGAAAACACTTACAACAAAAAGTTGGATGCTGTACCACGATAATGTTAGTGTCCTTCATCCTCCCTACAGCCCAGATTTAGCCCCATGTAACTTTGGCGATTCTGAACGAACTGTCAAAAAAAATGAATTCTAACATATCTTTGAAGACTAGCAGAAACGCTGAGAGAGGTACTATTCATCCAAAATGGGCTCTTTTGAGAAAGTTAATTCATAATTACCTTGTCAAAAATAATTACGATACTTCTTTATTGATCAGCCTTCGTAAAATAATATACATATGATTGAAGTTTATTTAAATAATAAATTTAACAGATTTAACTACATAACAGGAACAATAAAGCAAGACCGATATAACCCATAATCAAATATATAATCAAATTAGACAATTACTTACGGATTTGTGACGTGAACATGACTAAGCATATTACAGTAGAACCCAAGCTTCCGAAATGAAATTCCTTAAACCGTTTGCACATTATACAAATAAATGTAGGAAAAGAAATAGACATTCGAAAAGAATTCTAAATGAAGAGTTAAATATAATTAAAAACTACAGAAAAAACTGGAAAGAACGCATGGAAAGAATTCCCAAACCAACTTTTTAATATAATCCAGATTTAAGGAAAAGTCCACAAAGGCGTAAGAAAAGATGGTTTCAACAATTGGACGCCGAAACGACTGAAGCTCAAGCCGTGAAAATGTATAGCCGCTTTGACCGCATTGTCCTTATCGTGACGTCTGGAGATTGTGAACGAGAAAGTGAACACACAGATCTAGATCTGCAGTGTGTAGGGATGAATGAACTGAATTAATAATGACATAAATGAACTCGGAATCCTCGCCTTAAAGTTATCTTGCATCCACCTTCTCAGTGTAAGAAAAACTCCGGAAAAAAAGAAATCTTATCCAGACAGCTTGACCTCAGGACAGCGGTCTTTTTCTTTTTCTTTCTTTCTTTTAATATCGCTATGTATCTTCAGCTAATGGGGTAGAATATTGCCCTCCGCGAAATTTGAATCGAGCTACACGTTTGAGCAACAAATCGTATATTAACCCTTAAAACATAAATTGGTTTATACAAAGGTAACGTTGTAAGTTTTTGCTAGATATTTTTTAAGTTAACAGTTGTTAAAGTAATGTATTTACTGATAAGCGGAACAAGACTTTCGGGCTATGCTTGTAAAATCGCCACAGATGCCAAAACAATATACTCGACTTCAAATTGCTTTTAAAATGAAGTCCCGTCGAGGACTGTGTATGGTTGGCTTACTGAATAAACGTGAACGTTCACCTATTATAATAAATAAATAAAAGACAGATTTTATTGTCGATCAGAGAGCTTCGGCAACGCTCGTATATGCTGTATTCACAAGCGCATGCAACGACTGACACACTGCAGTGGGCACTTTGCATGTAAACGTAATGGTTACAATTATAAGCATCTGGAAAGAACATTAGAATAGAGTAGCGGTGGCCGAGCTGTTTAGAAGGTATTGCTTTTTTGGGTTCAAATCCCACACAACACTTGTTTTATTTTTTATTATTAGTTTTATAAGTGTATATGTAGAGCATTAAGTTACCTTAATATCATATTATTTTAATGTATCACTTGAGTTTTATGGCATTACCTATGCACACAGAAAAACGTATAATCACACACTAACGTAATCTTTACAAATAACTAAATAAATACAAGAACAGAAACATTTATCTTCTAAAGTGAAAACTCATAGAAATAAACACATATTAATATAATCGAATGTATAGTCTGTTCAGAAGTTTCACAACGCCCTCCAAGGTGTATTTTCGACAGAAATGGAGAGATGTTATTCCTTGCACATGGATGATATGATGATATCTTTGGTCTCTGGGAGAAATTTTTATTAGTTCATCTAAAGCCTGTGCACTTTGTTGTATTGCTCCTCTAGTCAGTAAAGATGACATTTTCATGACTGTTTTTAGTCTACAAAATGCCTCTTAGCTCTTCCATATGTGATCTTCTTCAGGCAGTAGTTAACGCATGCCCTGCAGATCTTCGATAAGCTCCAAATGTAGGTCTTCTCTAATGACCCGTGACATGTTTCTGGCGGAAACATTTAACTCATGGACCATTAGCTTCTGCTTCGTCGAATCTACTCTAGCGATGCATTGATCACTGCTGAATTCTTGTGCTTGACCTAATAGATCTCAGCGATTGCGTATTTATATTTAAAAAATCCCGAATCTATTGATGGTAAACAAATTGAACTGCGGTATTTCAGTGTATTGTACAATATTCATTGTTTCTAACATATAAAACAAAATTATTTCAACAGAATTCACCTGAAGACACCGTGCCCTCAAGAAGCGATCCGACTCTTCAGCCATCCGCCTTCTGGTGACGTCATCGCCGCCAGACATCGGCCTCGGGCCAGCAACTCCAGTGGAGTTGCGAGAAAAGATTACCTTCTGGAATAGTCGGTTTAATTTTCAGGGTTTGCTTGTTAGGGATTTTAATATTATTAAGCATTTAAATTAGAGATTTGGCGAATTATGTGTAAATTATTTACTCATTGGGTGGAGGAACAAAATGTTTGCTTTAAAGTCATTATATTTCAGTAGATAAATGTTTCATGGTGGTGTATTCTTATTCCTTAGCTGCCGCGATTTATGAAGGGAATATGTGATTGCATATTTATTTGTACACTTTTTGGCATTTGTTGTATTTTGTGGAGTATTATCGCCAGTTTTTTTCTTGTGGAATTTCTTGAAGGCTCCGTCTCATATGAATTAATGAAGACCTATTGGGCTATGGGACGCATCCAAGTGCTGCCGTCAAGTACTGTTACAAACAATCCTGTCTAATAGGGGCAGTAGCCTAAAGGACCTACAGTCGGAGAGAAGCGTCTCTCAACACTCGTCCTCCTTTGTTTTAGTACAGAAACGCTTTCTTAAAGAACTCTGTGTCTTGACCGCAGACATTTTTCTAAACTGCTGCAATAGCAGTATCGCTCACACATTTTAATCCCCGGGGGTTTCCTTTAGCTTCGGAAATACATAAAAATTACTTGGAGCTAGATTGGGTGAGTTTGGTGGTGTAATCAGTTCGAAATCAGCATTATGAATTGCATTCAAGGAAAAGAAGCGTTTGTGTGCTGAATCGTCGTCTTTAAAGAAAAAAAGTTACACACGAGTTTTCTGTATGTCATCACAAAGCCTTAATATTGATAAGAAATATTGAGGCCATGTTCCCAGATAACATTTCTTGTTAGTGGTGACCCATGTTGCACAAATGATCTAGAAAAAAAATTGGATTATGGTTAAACAGGGTCAACTGGCTTCAGAAGAGATGCCTTTTTCTAACTTTAGTTCATGGTCAACATTCACGATTCTAATCTTGCTGGCACCTTATAGTTAATTCCAAATATCATTGATTTTGGTTCCGTTGTATCATGTGCTAAATGCGATCATCTCTGATAGTCACAAATGCAGTCAACATTTTCCTGAGTGCATAATTTATGGTCAACATGAACCCTTTACATGTCCGCAAGCTGTTTTTTTTTTTTTTTTTTTTTTTTCATTTTTGCCAAAACCTTGTATACAAGGTAAATAATTGTATGAAGCTCGTTTTTATTAATTTCTTGAAATCATCTCGAGACTTATTTCACCTAATAGAACTTATATGCTGTTCAGGCTATAGATTTCACAACTTAATTTGACATACAATTAATAAATTGTATTGTTATATTGCATTACATCACAGTAAATAAATTCTGTTTTCCTTTAATCCCCATTTATTTATTATCAGGGTCTAACAACATTCCAAAAATCTACTGGCGAGGGAGACATAACTTTGAACAAAACAACATCAACTCAGTACTCCCAAGCTAGCAATTTTATGCCTTTTGAGTTTTTTTTAATAGTTGTGAAGCAAGTATACGCTGAAATGATATGATCCAGATCTAATTTTAAGTCGTTGTTAACGAGCCTTTTGCCTGATACCACCTTCAGCAGAAGCTGTAACCAGTGACTGACTGGTGATGGGTGTGAGCGGAGGTGTGTAAAGATCACTTAGGGCAAGCGGAGGTCGTGACACGGAGGTCGCGCCAATTTTCACATCCATTTGAAGCCCTCTGTGTTTATACTGCCGACCTCGGAGATCCCAATGATAAAGTACATGATTGTGGGTTCTGGCGTTAGAAGATCGCGGAGGCACCGAGGAGTTTTATTTCCGTTTTTAGTGTTGTCAGTATGGATTTTTGTATTTTATACCTTTATTTATTACCCGTGGGACCATTTTCTCATATTTTAGTTCGAGTGATATCTCTATCTGTAGCAATAAACAAATTTAACAATGCGTGTATCATGTCAACTGTAGTGAAAGCCTAATTTGCCGATCTAGATATAAAAATGTATAGTACTTATTACATTGCAGGAATCCACTACTGTTTTAAGGCAATAAGCACATCAAATTAAGTGCACAACAAATAACGATGATAAATCACTCACCGGGTTAACCAGATTCTTCGGCCAGAATGTCACTGTGAGGGATAAGTTACTTGTAGCTGACATAAATCCTCTTTTTGTGTGTGTTTTTTATTTATTGTCTTTTGACTGAATGGTCTTCTCGAAACATTTGAATAGTGAACCTGAATAATGTGGGCGTAAGTCTGTAGTGTCGAGTGAAATGAAATGAATTAATAGTGGCGGAAATGAGCTCGGAGTCCTTGACACCTTAAAGCTATCTGGCATTCACCTAAGCAGGGTAAGGAAAATTCCGAAAAATTCCTACTCAGACAGATTCACCTAACCGGGAATTGAACCCAGGAGCTCCGGATTAGTAGTCGCAAATGCTACCACTAGACCACGAAGGCGCTCAATCCTCTTCTACAACCGGATTAAGATGCGTGACAAAACATGTATCACTCCTATATTGTCATTATTCTCGCCAGAAATCTTACTGTCATCTTAATAGAATTTTTTTTAATAGTGTTTAACTTACGTTTTTACTACGAGGCGGTGACACTGATGATACACAAGATGAAATGATAAATTGGGAAAGAATTTTTTTAAGGAAGGAAACGTTCCAGGCCTAAGTTTAGGGCACCTCCCTGGCATTTGCCATTTATGACTGAGGAAAACATGAGGGAAAAAAAAAAAAAAAAAAAAAAAAAAAACAGACGGGGGGAAGGTCCTGATGGATTCGTACCCCAGACCTCCCGCTCACGAGTCCGTGTCTTAACGACCTCGACCACCTGTGGCGGTTTCTTAACAGAAGTACATTTTTATTCCCTACAACTTTCCTGCTGCTACTGCTGAATAGAGATTGCAGAATCTTAAAATTTTCTGAAACCCTAATGCAACTATTTAAACCAAAAAGTAAATCTCCTGATTTTCATGGTAGCAAACTTGACCTCTAGAACCTGCAGGATGACGTCTTCTATACAGAAAACATTGTATACTTCCATTTTGGAAATCGCAGTTTGACTGAAATTAATACTTGGTTTTGGTCTACCCAGTTTTAGCAAATTCCGAAGGAATGTACTAGCTATTGTAGTTGTAGCCATGAAAGGATTTTTTAAAAATTTCTTCAAACACCCTTCGATCTCTCTCTCTCTCTCTCACACACACCCACACACCTAGCTTCTTGCCATTGAAGAACTCGCAGTAGTTCGAAATATAGCAATTTCAAGTGTGACTCTTTCTCTGTGTTTTATCTTTATCTACTTTTATTATTAGTGTTAATTTGTTATATATATATATATATATATGTGTGTGTGTGTGTGTGTGTGTGTGTGTGTGTGTGTGTTAATTAATGCTCTAGCAGTAGCAATTGTTTTTTCTCAACAAAACTCTGCATTTATGTATCAATAACGAACGATTCATTGAGTTTGTTAACAAACAAAACTGGACTATTGGGAGTGGGCATTAACTTAAAGCTAATATTTTAAAAATCCCTATCAGTCACAATTTTTAATTTATTAGGGGGAAACTTAAAATACGCTACTGAAATAAAATAAGAAAAAACCAATGAAATCAAATTATTAGGAGTGGAGGTTTACCTGAAACCCAAAATTTAAAAATTGCTCTAGCAAAATCAACATTTGTTTTTTCACAAAAATAGTTTCTGAAAATGAGGGAAATCAGACCATAGAAGTAGAGGTATAAGTCTTTAGCATTTAATTTTTTCTCAATTGTTTCAAAATAAAAGCACAAATTCACTCAGTATATACACAATATTTATAACGATGCACATGTTTTATATTTAACAGAAGTATCGTCGTGAAGATACCAAATATGAAATATTAATGTAATATGTGTTTGAGAATTATATTTGTATGTAAGAGCACTCTGTAATAACCTTCAGAAAACGTTTACGTTACATGTTAATAACATTTAAATTAAATTTCAAAGCCACTGAAAATCTATGTAACTTTCGGTTGTTTTTATTTACTTAGTACATTGCAATTGTTTTTAAATAGTAACATGTTTTTGTTTTATTGAAACATATGAACATCATCTTAAATACTCAATGTAACTCGAAACTTTCTGTTGTTTCTCTCTATTTTAGTGAATGTAAAGATAATATCAAGGGCTCAGTTCATAAATATGTTTACATTTAAAAATACCCACACAGTATAACTTTATCTTCGTGGTCATATATGTAATTTAATTAATAGTATACCATTAATTTTGTTTGTTTAATCTCAATAATTGTAAAAACGTTGTTTCTTTTTTTAATGGTTATAGATTGCAAGAATTCTAATTTGTTCTGCTTACTTTTGAAAATTAATTTCACATATACAAATGAGTCAGTATTAGGCAACACTAAAACTTCACTAAGTTATTTTTAAGATTACAATTTCACTTTATATATTTATTTTCAAGTAATTTTGAAGAGAAAAAACAACCAATCTTGTTAAATAATGTTTTATAGTTCAGTTTTTATTTTAATAGCTTTAGAGTAATTAACTTAAAGTAATAACATAACATATTTTGTTTCATTAATTAATAAGGCCATAATTTCGATTTTATAATAATTTTTTAGTTTATGCAGCTTGTGCATGACAAACTTTTTTTTTTTAATTTCAATTTTATATTCCAATGGTTGCAAAGAAAAAGGCTTAGAACATAAGTTTTGTATAGTGTTCATTTTCTTTACATTCAGTTCAAACAAAATGGGGAAGAAAAGAAACAAATATCTCGCAAATTCACACGAAACTTTACTAGCCTACCATTCAGCAACAGCTGACTTCTAACAAAATCACTGCTGCAGTATGTCTAATGAGAGCATTGTTTCATATTGTAATAAAGGCAAATTTTCTCATATTTAATATACGAATGTCATTAAGGAAGTTATATATGGATATAAAACTTAATCAATCATTTTATTTCTTATCATAACCTCAGTGTACAATGAGGATCATTTCACAAGCCTGTGAAATCCACAGCATAAAATTCTTTGGGCCACTCCATCCCTTTCTACACCTTCATCACCAGGAAAATGTTAACCTGAAAGATGTTTAAGAGGGCCAAACAAATGGAAGTCATTTGGAGCAAAGTTGGAGCTATGTGGAGGATGCTTGAGAAATTCCCAGTATGGAACACAATGCTGGCCAGAGGACACTGCAAAACTCTTTTAGGTCTTCAACAGACCCTGGAAATTCAGACATTTATTTTTGTTAAAACAGGCAGGCAAAATGGGACTTAATACTGAAAATAGCAGTAATATAATTAAAATACCTATTTAAGATAACTAATAATTTCTTTATCACATAAGTAAAGTACTTAAGCTTACTTTTCTTGTTTACAAGCAACAACAAGATGTTTTTTCAAGGTATCAACTTGTCATAGTCAGCCGCTTGTCTTTTTCATCATTGAAAAAGAACGTTGTACTTCCACTGAAGTGATTGAAGCATATTTAAAACAAGCTATTTCCGAAGGACTCGCACCAGTTACAGAACGTTCACCTTTCAGGACATCATGGAAATGTTAAATATATATATATATAGTTATGAATAGTTCTGACAAATTGGCAAAAGATGTGCAGTGGTTTCTGCTAGAGTTCATTTTCTATTTATGTGATTATAGGGGAATCAGGTTTGTATTTCTCATACTTCCGTACTGAACACTTTGTAGAGACGGTTTATTATACAGCTGCACTGTTCTCATCTTTCTCGCTTGCAATTGTTTGTTACTTTTATGCAGCTGAGAGGTTACCCTCACCACAAATTTCCTAGAGTTGTCTCGCGCAGGTCAATACAAGGTCATTTGCCAGAACTATTCCAAACTACATTACTTGTCACTCTCTTTTTTGCTGGTCTTCATGTGCCCAAGGTAACCATGCATTCCTTTCACTAATGAAGGTTCTGCTATATAAAGAGCATTAGCAAATGTGTTCAGAAAGTTTTTGTCTCCTTGAAAAGAAAATAACGTATAAGAAGATTTTTTTATTGATATTTTTGTTGCATGAACATGCCATTTAATTTTTATAGCTTTTTTCTCTTCGATATATTGAAATTTTTTGTGCTTTTTAAAATTTGTACATAATCACAAAAAATCCTTAAAGGAAAGGGGGCAAAATAAAAACTGGTCCTACCGACCAATGTATGGAAGCATGTTAATTTCTATCTGATCATTAAATATACCCAACCAGATATGAAAAATCATTTTGCCTAACTTCTGGGATATGGTCATCAACATGTTTCCTACTTACAAAATACATTGCATGCCATTAAAATTGCAACATATTATGCACGTTCATAACAGCCATGCAACATAGTTTGGTTTTTGATGGGACTAATGGGATCCACTGATCTCATATCAGATTCACTGTGAATGCATTTAGTTCATCACAAGTACCAATTTTTCAGAATGACATCTTGCACTTTCAGTATTGCACAATTCTCCCTCGATCAAATTAAGACACCAGCGGGTACTGGTGTTGTATTTTTGACAAGTTTATTCCTTCCTTCTCAGAAAACGTGGGGTGTGTCTTATATGCATTGCAATTTCAATGATCTGCAATGTAGTTCACAGAATAATTTAATTAATGCACCTATGAGTCCATAAAAACATTTTCGGTAGCTCATATCCTCTCAGTCCAGATTGAGTTCAGTTTGTACAACTCTACTGTACTGAGTTGTGGAAGTATGGTGGGAGGGATAGTACTGCTCTGGACTCACCAGGCCGCTGTTTATCAAGCAGGGAATAACAACATTTAAGGAATCTTCGATTTCTTTTCGCTAAATAATTAGGAATTCTAAGGATTTGTAGGCAAGGACATGAAACTAAAAGTAAAACTAGAGGCATGTGTAAAACATTTTTATTATAGATACTTCCCAAGTAGATTACAAAACAATGGGTTGGACTTTACAAGAAATGCGGGTCTTCAAATCAGCAGTCTCATTACAAGGAACATTCGCCATTTCTTGTTGAACCAAGAGTTGGTGGATACTGCACAACCTGATTTTACAGACCCTTAAAAAAACAAATTCTGTGACTACGACAGTTGCCCCTAGTTAAATACATTAATACTGGACAGCTTCACACATAGTATTTTAAATATCTAGAGGAACTTAAGGTACAGAGATACTAAGTGTGTTAAAGATGCTACGTCAAGTTATTATCCCATGTTTATACACACTCTGCAAACTACTTTGGGAGAACTGTCAGCCACATTTGTCCGCAATTCTCTTATACATTTAAATATGTGCATATAAAGAAGCAATACATAACCTTTAAGCATGTACATTTTAAGTAAGCATAAACTGAACTATGAATAATATATGTTACATGTTTACGATATATATAAGTCAATATATAACAGTGACCAGTGTAAGGAATATTTCATCTGCAAATCGTTGCAAACCAAATTTTCTTAAGACATGACTAAATAGAACATTTATGCACTTCTCGGAGTTTTCCAATATTTTTATCTCTATATTATAAATTTAGCTGTAAGAAAATCTGGTTCACAGAGAAAACTGATACTATTTTAGAAGATAAGCCCAACTATAACTTGCATTATACCTGAAAATGTAAAACATATCTTACCCCACATAAGAACAGACATTTATCCTCTATAATGTAAAGTTACAGAGTTGCGAAAATATATTCTAATAGCATCTATATCTAGATGCAAAACCTTACTACATTTAATGCATCTCTAGACCACAACACTTCATTAAAGCATTAAAACTTTGAACAATTATGTCAGTAATATAAAGCATCACAGACAAGCATTCAACCCTGTAAAATGGTTCAAATTTTTCATATACAAAAGTGAAAAATATTTCAAGTAAAAGTAAAGCATTGTATCCATTTATTTGCATCAAACTTATTAATTGTTACACAAGGCCAATAATTTTTAATTCTATATGATTACTGACATTAATGCTCTTTCCCGGTACATGGTACATTTCTTCCACAAGAAGTCCTACCATCACGTTCCTGATATCGCTTCAAATTTGAGATTAGAATACAATGATTTTAAATAGCTCATATTTAGAATGTCTAAAATTAGCACCATCTTTTAGATGTTTAATCTGCAAGCATTTTGCTCACAGTTTATTTTAAAGCCTAAAAACTTTTAGATTTTTTATGTTATGGGTTTTGTCTTTTTTCTAGTTGACATTTTAGTGTTCCTGCATAAGTTTATTAAGTTTGAAGTTTATGCATTACTAACTCCGCCCATAATTACGGTTTCCTTAACATCCTGTGCTATTGTGATCATTTATCATACGACCAACCATATATGGGGTTTTTCTGAAGATGCCAGAGAATTACTGTAACTGAAATGGACATCTGCACACTGAAAACTGCTATTTCTTTTAAAGTTCATTGTCCTCTAAAACATTTTGTTCTCAAAATTCCAATTTTTATTAGCCCATATGTACTACCATTAGTCAAAATGTTACCACCATCTTGTCAAGATTATTTTCCATTTCGTGAGAAAACTTGAGTGACTTTGTTGTGTTTTTATTTTCTTGATGTCAAGAATTAGATGGTCGTTATATGATTTTCTTGTGTGAGTAGAGGGAGATGACTAGTGAAATTATCACTGCAACAATGTCAAGGTTAACTCTATAATTTCCTAATTTTTCAGACTCCTATTGTAATGCAAGTGATAAAACCCTTATAAATAATGTGCAAATAAACACAGTAAATTTATTTTCTGAAAATTAAAACAACATCCAGAAAAATAAGTAAAACTATACCAAGAACAAAACGCTCTTGGGTGACAACTAACAAAACTTTCAGTCTAGAGTGATACTGTCAGTAAATTTTGCTCAGAGGCCTCTTCTTTCAGGCTTGAGGTTCTTTTATGTGCTGTACTCTATACTATGGGACCCATGGCTTTACTTCCCATCCAACGGAAGCCAAATTTTGAATTTTTACACCAAAAAATCCATCAACCCTGGCAGAGATTGAACCCATGATCTTGGGTCTACAAAGGAAGTACAGTTACCACTAGTCCACCAGACAGTCCACAAGACAGAAAACATGCTGGAAACTATGAATAAAAATCTCCCAAATTAAAGTAGAATGATTGCATTTTTATACATATCCTGATTTGAAAGCATATAAACAGGAGCAAAAACCATATCACTGTGATCTTTCACCTATAATATAGTAACGATACCAACAGATGTTTTCTAAAGTTTATGATTTTCATTATTTGCAAAGTTATCTCAATTATCCTAATTTCCAATACATTCATTTTCAAATTCCAATATTATACCTTCTTCAGGCTGACTTCCATAATCACAGCAAGTAAGTTTATACATTTTGAAATTTATTTAGCATTCATATGAACTTTTATTTTTACTTAATATTGGAATTATTTCAGTTAATTTACAGTTTAGAAATACACTATAACAATTTGAATGGTTCATTTTTTATACCATGCAAAAGGAGATATATTTAGTTTTATCTGCATTTAACTTTACACTCTTATTTATTTTATTTTTCCATTAAATTATTTGTAATATATCAACTCTAAATCAAATTTATCTTCTGTTACAGTGAGTAAACTACTATTATTTCCAAAAATTATAACTTATTACATTTATTTAAGGATACTGCTTAACATCTTTGGTCATTAGCATTTCATTCAATTCAAGACATTAAACAGCCCATAAATTTTACTCAAGAGGCCTCTTCTTTCAGGCTTAAGATTCTTTTACATGCCCAAAATCTACAACATACAACCAATGGCTTTAGTTCCCTTCCAAAGGAAATCATACTTAGAATTTTTATGTCCTTAAAAATCTGATTTCCCAACCTTGGATCTATGAGGCAAGTACAGGTACTACTAGATTTCCAGGACCAACATTTTCAAAATTTTTTTCACAAAACAATTTTTACAAGATTTAATTTATAACTATTCGTCTTTTATGTATGTAATAATATGAACACAAGATATGTAACTGTGGTGACTCCCAACAATCCATGAATGAGAGGATATTACTCTCAAAAGTTGCTTATCTGCAATGATATGGTTGAGGGTTGCAGTTTAAATAAAATCAGCATTAATCCAAAAACTTGTTATATGCCCTGATAGTGTCCTTGTGAACCCTTTGCAAATTGCACAATATTAATGTGCAATTTCCACATAAATAAGTCATTTCATGATATTTTGTTTTAATATTCCTTTTTCCGCATCAGATGTACATACAAATAACAGTAAAATTTGATTCAATGTAGATCCTATGTTATTTCTTTATGATTTCTAAAGGAATTGACAACACTAACAATTAGAGCATTTGATTATAAGAGGAATATTAATGGTATTTTCAGCATGAAACATTGTTGGCCACAATCTTATATTTTCATCATTGTTAAGTCATAATGCACATTATTGAAAACTGATTTTACTTTCTTAAAATGAAAATTGCTTGGCAGAAGAGAACACGCAATTCCTCAGTATGGTGTAATTTTAGAAAGGTCCCTTAATTATTCATGTCGTTGCTCTATGCTTTTACAAACCCTCCAGTGCCAAATCCCCTCAGTTTCTGTTACACATTCTCAAGCTTAAGAATAAATATTCAAACAGTATGCAATTAATCACTTCAATAAATGCACATGTTTTACAATGTACGGTGGCTAACTATTATAATGATCCCTTTTCTATTTGCATTTACTACAAAACTGTTAACTAACAAAGATTCCTTGTTGCACTAAGCTGGACGGACCAGTTTTAATCATTGAAAATTGCTTATTTTGCACAATTATTAATTTGCAGAAATATTAGAATGGTAAAATATTTTATCGATGTTGTTAAGAGTCATCATTAAAAAACTTTTCTTATAAATTACTGCAAATACAGGGTGCAGCAGGAACTTAGGTAGGTTTGAATTAAAAGCTCTTTTGAATCTGGCACGTTTTTTGTTGCAAACATGAGGCAAGACTACAGTTGACCTAGGAAATGAGTTTGTCAAATGGTATTCACTCTTAGTCATGGAGTGCTGGCTAACGAGGGAGCATAGCGTATTTGCACCGTAAATTGGTACATCAGAACCAGAAACCCAAAGAATATTCCAATGGTAAGTGAATCAATATGATGCACTGTCTAAGGATGCAATTCATCATTAAGTGTAACAATAGAATCAAGAACATAGCATGACAAACAAATCATTGCCTGGGCAAACATGTTCTGTCTGTGTACAGGTACCAGTACAACATCCATGCCTGTAGGCAAGGAAGTTTGCCATTGCTTTACCCATATTAGATCCAAGCATGAGGCAAATCTTACAATATGAAAATTGATTTCTAATCTCCAAGAACTGTACTTTAAAGTAATGTAATACAAATATTAAGAGTTTATTTTTATTTTTAAGTATTTTTCACTTTAAAACCCGCTTATTTTTTCTGCTGCAACCTGCATATCCATCATCTCACATCTGGTCACTGTATAAAATAATTTAGCATTTTTAATGTAACATTATACAAAGAAGTATGCAAACTAAGCTAAGCAAGTTGGTCATGCAAATGAATAAATGATCACAAAAAAAATCTTTTACTGCAGAATTAATAAATACATCTTCTGTGTGACTGAAGTCCAAAATCCCCAGCAAAATGATAGAGAGAAAAACAACTGATAATCCCCAAAGCGACATTAAAAGTGTCCAACCTCCTCTAAATGCAAACATTTGATTCCATCAGCCATCTACTTCTTATTGAAAACAGAACAAACTGTCTTTAGGTACCAGTTATTAGAGTTACAATGAAACACACATTTTTATTAATTTACAACATACAGATCAAAGTTTCTTTATATCTGAGCTTTGAGCATGTTTTGTGTTATTTCCAATATTATTTAATTTTCAATAAAGTGACAGCACCTTACAGATGTACAACTATTTAAGTGAGAAATTTCTTATTTTAATTAAAGGTGGCACTAGTGGCTTCCTCTCCATCTTGCAGCAAAGAAACCTCAATGATGATGGCTGCTGTTTTATCAGGTTTTGCAAGAGAATGCGATGAAATGTACTCTACCGCCCCTTTTTGGGGATGCAAATAGTCTTCTCTGTAGATAGTTTTTCTCTTTTGGGACATGGATATTTGTTCATAATGGTTGCCTTTAGGTGCTGTGCATTTTTCACATAACTTCAAGTTCTCTTTATGTCAAACAACCAACTCACATATCTCTTTCTTCTAATAGGGACACAGAACAGTTTTGACTTATTTGCTGACTTGGGCTAGTATTTCCTCCTTTCCACTGACAAGAGAAACATTTTTAGTGTCTATTGTAAAGTCATTAATATTGTCAGGATATTCTACAGGGTTTCTTAGCAGACCTTAAATTGATGTATGCTGTGTATGTGTTTACACATATTTCATTTAAAACTGGAATCAATGCATGTGCAAGAGTATCTGTGTATGCATGTATTACATTCACTGCAGATTAATTTACATTTACAGCGTACATCATTATCTTGCACAAAATATATTGGTCACTTTCGATGAGGATGGGATCTTCCAAACACAATCTTCTTTGATAATGATGTCCTTGTTTATTTCCAAGCTTGCTTTGTGCCTATGACGAAAGCATTCATTTTGCTTCCATAAACAAAAATCTGTGATATATATCCTGCAAAAATACAAGTCTGCCAAGCTGAAAATGGAAAATACAGTCATATTTATCTCAATTCATGCTGGTCATCAACATGACTAAATCACTTGGGGCTGTCAGATAGAAAAAGCAGCATAGCTGCAGATATTGCAAACAAAATTCCTTTTCAAGCCATTTTGGACAATTTTTTTTTAATCATGTTTAACGCCTGTTTTTACTACTGAGGCACCACAAGCGATGGACACTGGTGATACATGAGGTGAAATGATAAATTGGGAAAGGATTTATTTTTAAGGAAGGAAACATTCCAGGCCTAAGTTTAAGGTACCTCCCCGGCATTTGCCAATTATGAGGACTGAGGAAAACCAGGAAAAAACCTGTCAGGAAGGACAGTACTGAAGGGATTTGAACCCCAGACTCCCACTCACAAGTCCACGCCTTAATGATCTCGGCCACCATGGCAGTATTTTGGACAAAATTAGACATTCGGTGTCAGATATTAAATTACAAAGAATTCATTTATTAACCAAGCAGGATTTATATAATTTTGAACAATGCTATTATTTGTGCCCCTCATCTGTCAGGCATCTAGTGATGGGACTAGTGTTGAGGCATGAATACATAAAGTGTACTTGAGTGACAGTCCGTGCATTGTTTTACAAACCAGAAGACACAATCAATGATTCCAACCCAGAATTAAAAAAACACAGATTTTGTATTAATTATAATGAACAATGCACGGACTTAATAGCACGAACTTATAACACTAATAATGCTTTTATTTCAGCAAGGAAGCACCAACAATGAGAATCTATTTAAATGGTACATAAGAGCCTGGAGAAAATATAAATAAAGTCAAAGGCCAGAAACACAAGCAGATGTTTACAAGATTTTAAGAACATCTGGAAAAGAGAGATGCCACTGCATTTGAGCTAATGCCTCCTACTCCAATAGATAAATGTCATAGGGTGTATGCTGGATTGCAAAAGATGAAAACTGTAGTACTTCCGATTTTACTTTTATTTCATGAACTGAATCTAAATGCTCAAATAAAAAAAATGCTATTGTTGCTTCATGACTACATGAGCTGCACGTCATTGTTTTCTTTCCATCTGATTCCTCACATGGTAATCTTACTTATCTCACTCTGAGTTTATATTGAATTCTTCTTCTTCTTGAAGATTTCACAGTAGATGTATGACTGCTGTATTTTGGGGTGTACTTTAAAACATGCTGTCTTAGAATTTTATTGCAGTTATATTCATTTCCACTTCTGAGGCTGTTCTTATCTACTCATTACAAACAAAAAAATAATAAAGCACACTAACATACACATTTACCACCAATTTTCACTACCTCGCTTACAGAGGTACAAATAATTCTCTACTACTATTGAAATCTTCAACCAGTCGGTTTTTTTTGCTATGGTTTGCCACAGCCCGAAGCCTTCTAAGTCATAAGAAACCACAGTCTGTAAGGTTAAGTAGATTATATGGGAGCAAGATAGTTCTTAAAATTTTTCAAAGCTCCTATTGCCATCAATGCACCATTGACACAAAATCAGAGCCATACAGAAACAGTACAAATCTAATATCCATCCTTTTCAATAACTTACCGGTTTCCCATACCATAATACTCACAACCTTATATAGACTTAAACTCGGCAATCTATTATAGATGGTTTTAAGGTACATGCTCTAAGGATACCAAACCATATCATATCAGACAGTAAGGCTACAAAGTTCCTTACAAAAGCCAGAAACAGCTCATCTTAATATAAGTACCAATGTCCCTACCCTATAGTCCCTGGTCTGATGCTCAAAGCTCTCTGGGTTCTGGCTGCAACTTCTAGGAATCCCTTTCTTAGAAATCAGCAAAGTTCTCACTAAACTGGAGGTATAATAACATTCCATTTATTTATGGATGCTTTTTAACATATCATCAGCATCCCATTCAATTCAGGGCATGGAACAGCCAATAAATTTTGCTTAGAGGCCTCTTCTTTCAGGCTTGAGGTTTTTTTTTTTTTTAAGTGCTGTAAATCTATGATACAGGCTTTACTTCCCTTCAAAAGGAAGCCATACTTGGGTTTATGTCTAAAAATATCCATTACCCTGACTGGGATTTAATGTGCAATCTTGGGCCTATCAGGCAAGTATGAGACTGGAGGAAAAATAGCATGAATAGACAGATGTGCATTGTGAGATTAAGAAAAATCTCACAGTGATAGGTAGCTTTACATTATATAATCAAAGATGAATGGATTGCGAAGTGCTTTCATGCTAGGGATGAAAGTTAGTTTATCTTCAAACACTGCGGTTATGCACTTGCACACCTGGGGGAGGGTGATGCCAAACAGGCTGCCCTATCAGTGGTACTGTTAGCTGACATGTGTAAGTAGCATATCTACTTCCTTCTGTAATCTAGAGCTTTTTTAGGAAATCAAGTGCCATCCACCTGGAAAAACTCACCAAGAGAGTGCCTCCAAGGTGGAGATGGAGATCCCTACCCTAAATGCTAACAAAATAGCAATTAGATGGAAGTAAGGCTCATCAGAGAAGGAAATAGGACGTCATTCATTTTTTTATGCAAGCTTTTTGTCACCTTCTCACAAAATATATAACTTTTTCCTGGACCACCCCAGTGAAAAACTAATTTTATAAGATAAATTATTATTTTGGGAATAAATCAAATTTCACTAATTTTGCTCCACTTAGTTGGACATGTTTCAAAGACTGTTGCTTAATTTTATACGGTTTGATTTCCTAATCTTATAGCTTCGTGTATGGAAGAAACAATTGCTGCTTACTGAGCAAGTAGCCTGAAGGATTTTAAAGGCATTTTGTCCAATGCTTCTATCAAACACATTTCTTCCTCTTTGCTCTTCTTATCTGTAAGATTTGCAGTCTTAAAATTTAACTAATAGTTGATATTGTTTTGGAAATTAGAAGCTTTACATCTGGAAATCATGCTGAAACTGTCTTTCAATTTCATAGAGAGACTTTACATGATGATTAACACATGCTCTAAAGAAAACCTCAACTCCTGTCTCTATAAAGAAATACTGCACTTTGTCTTTTTACAATGCTTGAATGATGACCATTCATTGCTTGTACTGGAAGCTTGCTGGCTCAAAAAACTGTCTATTACTGATTGTAAATGTCAAAATTTATTCACAAAAATTGTGTGTTCCACTGTGAACTCTGAATGTGATCTGGTAACCCTGTAGAAGAATAAATTAATCAGCTCCACCAAAACCGCATTATAGGCAGGTGATTTTTCCAGTTTTGTAACTCTCAGTCCCTTTCCACAGCTCCAGGCACAATTAGAACTTTATTCTATATGGTATTAATAGCTTAAACAAATATACAATTATACTAAAGCACTAATTGTTCTAGAAATATGTTGAGCTATGTGATGGGCAATGAAACAGAATACATAGAGCAGCAGGCTGATTTTAAACATTAAAATTACCATCAAGAACAAATAACATTTACTATATTAACATATAATGAATACAATTCTTTATGCATTATAGATGATATTAATACTTATATTCAGATTGCATTATGGAAGATTAATTAATGGTTCCCTTAGGAACAAGTGCGAGATCAAAATATTTAAAAAATACTCTTTTGTCAGTCAGAGAGACAGAAAGCCAGCGGATGTTTTATATTTTTCAAATAACTGACTGACTTGATGTTATACAATAACTTCTTTTTGCTTGCTTTTTTTTTCTTCTTTTCAATAATGTAAAGCTTTAGTTTTGAAACCAATATTGCTGAATCTCTCAGCTTCTTCAGAGAGCCTCTGACTTTTAACAATTTTGGACTTTCTAGCGAACTGCAGTCAAAATTGATGAGCAATTTGAAATCAATTTTATCACCAAAACATTGCACTTGACAGCATCAGTTCATGTAAAGTTAGCAAGATGCTACTGCAACATTGAAACAGCCACTACTGCTTAACGGCTACTATTATGGTTTTCAAGTTTCCCTCCTAAACATATATTTAGTGCACACAATAATGAATTACTTTGCTCTAGAACCATTTATAACCTCATTTAAATTTTTGTATAGTGATGTAAGCTTAATACAGAACTGTCAACCTTGAGAGATTCAATGTACATCTTTGCTCATTATTTTAAGTAGGTATAGGCTTAGAGCTATTACAATATGTGCCTTCTTTAAGGGCATTTTGTGTCCGTGTTACACCCGATGCAAAGAATTTGGTATCACTCTGTGAATCGTTCTGTAAATGGCCTCTTTGGGACAGCGCAATAAGAAAAACTGACTAACTGTAGCAATATCAATCAATCACTACTGACTGACAGATACTGCTACATTGTGATTGGTTCAGGTGTAATGGTTAACATTCCCCATTTGATAATCTGTAGCATTACGAACTGAAAACATAAAGTCAAGTGCATATTTTCAGTGGACCGGTATAATGAAAATGCTTTAGGTATATTGCCTATTGCCAATATAAAAAAGGTTGCAAGAATTTCTCTTAATAAGTTGGCAACTGTTGAAATGGTACTTAATCTTCTGTCAGGTCTGCTTAATTATGTCTGGTATTACTACTAAATGACAGCAAGGCTTGAACCCAAGGTCCCAAGTTAGATAAAACCCTAGCGGCCAGTTTAATCAACAGATGTTAAAAATGCACTAACATGCTGTTTATAATATTGTGTTCATATTTTAATAATATGTTAACGCTCCTGTATTCCATCAACCTTTTTCAGCATAATGTTAGTTAACATGTTGTTACGAGTATTGCAAATAGCATGGATCAAGGTGGTGTCATAACTGAAATACTGTTTAACACACTTCACTATACCTTTTTTTTTGTTTGCATTGAGTAATTAAAACATATGGCTTATGCAAGGAATATTAAGAGGAGCAGAGGCACAAAGGTGCACTAATTTCTCTTGCATTTCATCTACAATCCTAACACAACTGTCTTCCACATTCTTTGTAAAAATTGCTCTTTGCATAAAAATTTAAAATGTAATTACATCTGAAAGCCTTTTCTCTTTCATGAATGACTTAATATAACCAAACATTAGAATTTCAAAATCTACAGCTGGGTTTATGGCCACCATTTTCAAACTGTTATAAATTCTTAAACTTTTAACACAAGGGAAAGGTGATGTTAACTTAACACAAAGTTTAATACATTAAAGTTAATATTGGTTAAATTAAAGTTAACGTTGGTTAAATGTTAAAGCATCTAACATCATGTTAACTTTTAATATCTACTGATAAAACTGGCCCTAGGTGTCCAAATTTAGGTAAACAATGTTCTTATTGTATGCTAAAAATTTTAATTCAATCATTTATATTAAACTGTTGATTAGCTTTATCATCCAAAGTACCTTATCCAGGAAAAAAGTTTTTACAGAAATAACCGATTCATACTTGAAGATTTTTTTGCATTCCAGTAATTCTTGGTTTGTTTTTGTTGTTATTCCTGGAGTTTTGTATATTTTCCCTTGTTTGGTTATTTGTTGTTTGTGAACTGTCTTAAGAAATTGTTTTTCTAATTCTTTTTTTTTTAATTAAATTCTTTGTCTAATGTAAGTTCATCAATGTTTCAGTTGATTGGCTGTTTGTTCCTTTATTGGCTAGAGAATCTATGTGGATGTTTTTATTTAATTTAGTGGGTGTTTTATGTCATATTTTGCCGAATGTTGAAGAGAGGGAGCATTTATTGGATACTGCCTCTAGTGTTGAGATTATTGCTTTGTGATCTGTAAATCTTTTGTTGTAGTGCAGTGTAGATGACTGTAAATGATCAAATAAATGAGTTCCACTTACTATGCCACACACACATTAAGGGTTCAAACAAGACAAAACTCGACTAGTTGCTGGTAGCATTACTGCTTACCTAGCTGGAAGGAATGCGTAATGCTTTTATAAAGGAGACAAACGAGACCCAGAATAAATATTGTACTTGCAAAGCTGTTGACAATGAAGTGGCAATATAACCTAAACTTAGGTATTCATTTTACACTAAACTCCATTCACTTACACAAAAGTAAGATGCATTTCGGGAGAATCTCTCCCATCTTCAGTTGCTCACTGAACTGCCGTTACTCGAAATTATGGCTGGACAAAAAGATGTTCCTGTGGTAGCCTTTGGACTTCAACCAGCTGAGGCCACCACAGGAACATCTGTTTGTCCAGTCATAGTTTCGAGTAACGGCAGTTCAGTGAGCAACTGAAGATGGGAGAGATTTGCCGAAATGTGTCTTATTTTTGTGTAAGTGAATGGAGTTTAGTGTAAAAAATGAATACCTAAGTTTAGGAGACCCAGAATGTTTGGTCATTTGTTACCTAGCATGAAGTCCACATGAAGCTAACACAATGACCTTCCGCATTTTTTCCAGCAACAGTCTCGTACTGCACATGCATCACTGAAAGACAATGCAGTCTGGAGTATGGTCAAGTTGTGTCCATGTGCAATTATTATGGACTGTGAAAAGTTAATTTCCTACATTGACAAAAGACTTGTTCTTTGGAATCAGGCTCACCCTGATCAGTAAAATAGTTATATTTTAGTAAAGTTATGGGACGAAGTGTCAAATGAGATGGATAGCAATAGTAACTGAATTTCAAAATTAAAATATCAAAGTTTTAAAAGTTTTCAGAAAGTAGACATTTGATTTAAGAAAATAGATTATTTATATTATAGGTACTGATCTTTACAATTACACTGGCCCACTTACGATGGATTACAGTAAATAGAGTTTCAGAAAGTGCAGGCCCATTTATTTTATAGGTGTGGTTCAGAAAAAATGGAATTACAAAATTATTTTCATAATGAAAATGCAAAAATATCCAAAAAATGGTCTGGAGATCCTGGGGACAAACTCATTTCTTCATCCTGGCAGTACTATAAATAATTGCTATTTTAATTTAAAAGACGATATCAAGGAAAGAACCAGTACAGGGAATTTATTATTTCATAAGAAAAAGTCATTGTCACTACTGGTATCCAAATTCATTGCCATGTTCGATTCTGCTTAAAAGCTACTGAAAGCAAGCTTCACTCTGATCACCAAAAGCTATGCTCATCTTTTTTACAGCATGATGAATGAGCTTCTTCTCTGGTCACTCAGCAACTAGCCTGTCAAAGTCTACCAGAAGCAGAACCAATAAACTATGTACTAGCACATAAGCATCTGCCAAACAATTCTCCAGACACACATTCAAAGCCTCAATGCCGAGACATATAACAGCTAGCATCTATCCAAACATATTTAACATTTGTGAAATTATTAATTTTTTAAATCTGGCATATCCTTGATGGCCTATATATTATGAACTGCTGCTGCTATAGGATGGAAAATGTGATCAGCACATAAGTTCTCACAGCCTTTATGCTTATAATCAGTGTTCGGTTTTACCAATTTCTAAAAAGTGCGCGAGATAATCCATAAACTTTTTCCAATGTCTAACTATACTTCCAAAAGTATAAAGACCAGATAGGAAACATGGCAGAGTTAAATTTGCTATTTTGTTAGTATTATATTTCCTGTAACCCCACAACTTTAATGATAATTAATAATGAAAATCAATATTACTAATATTACATGAACTTAAACTCTTGAATCTACTAACAGTGAAGTAGTAAAATAATGTTGATATATCTGCTGGTGATGGGAGCAAATGTTGCCAAAATATGGTCAAATAAAAAACCAAGAAAGATATATTACCAAACCAAATTAATGCCACTATTATACTGCTTATATTTAAGACACTATAAATAATATATGTTCATGTATTTTGTCCACTTTTCATTATTATTTGCACTGAACAAATTTTTCCTCGGAACAACTTAAGCACTTGGCTATATTAAATCTGGAAATAAAATTAAATAAATACATAAATTGGCCACAGGTCGCTAGAATACTAAAATTGTGACTAATATTAAAACAGCTTTTACTAAAGTAATTACACTATGCATATTACAATTTTATTAACAATGCAGTTGGACTTGCTAATCAGCACATAGATGCATTTTACAGAAACTATACATAAACAATCTATTGGTGAATTACACAAAAATGATTATTCAGACCCCTTTCTTAATTTTGTTTAATCACTTGGAGCATTAATCTTCTTTGTACATTTTTATTGGAATGTGGAAAGTCAAAAATGGGTTAAAGTGTAGTAATGCTGTATCCTTAAAGGAATTCACATTAAAGCTAATTTACAAAAAAAGTCACAGAGAATATCGATGAGTGAATTTTATGTTTTGTAGTTTGATTTTACTATTTTATGTGTACAATAGATACTCACCACCATGGACAGCAATTTCTAGCAATTGTGCTCAAGCAGACTATACCCCAGCCTTAAGCGGCTGGACGGTGCTCGGGAGCAGCTTGCACCGAAGCCTGTTCTGGTATCTGGTGCTGGGAAACTGCATGAACTTGGGGCACAGATGCTGCAGCAGGATCCTGTACTGTTTCCATAGTGTGGAGTGCAGTGGCACTGGCATATGATGGTGGTGGAGTGGGGAACTTCTTCATAGCAAATCGCGGATCTCCAATTGCTGTTTCATAGTCTGGTAGGTCGTGGAGAAGGGATTGACTGTCAGGATCGATGTAATGAATAGTTCTCTGTGCTGCCACCAGGCGAAGACTCAGGTACTTGTAGCAACTCCATACCACACCAATAAAGTAGGCCTATAAAACAAGGTGTAAAGTCACTCCACAATAGTAGAACAGTCAAGAATCTACCTGTTGGAAGTAATTGGGTCACATACCTTATTTCTGTCTTGGAATTGGAATAGTGGGGGAAATTGTTGGAACAGAGTTAAAGAAAACAAAAACATGAAAATGGTTTGTAAAGTAAAGAACCAGTTTATTGCTATTATATTAAAAACATTGGGCATTTGAAAGTCACTTCTGACAGCTCAATTTAAATAAACTTTGATCTTAATTTTCTTGGGTATTATTGAAACATAAATTAACTAAACTCTGATACTAAATACAAATCCCTTTTAAAGACAATCCATACAAAAGTATTTGTAAATCCTGTAAGTTATTAAAAATTAATTGAAATTCATTTGTCATTAATTTGTTTATATATAACATTTTTACAACTTCTTTAATTTATTTGACTTATCTTACTGCTAAACACACATAGTAAAGGAACTGGTAAGACAATGAAAATGAAACTAGAAAATGTCTATTTTTGTTTGCTTCTATCAATATTTGAAATTACCTGAATGAATGATAATTAAAAAATTAAGTTTGCTTGGTACCTAACCTTACATTTTGCTTATCCCAATAAAATAACTGCAAAGCCAAGAATATTTATGTTCGCAATGCCGGATTTTGGAAGATAGGCAGAGAATAGAAGATATTGAAGAGCAAGAGTTTTGGGCTAATTTAGATGATAAAAGTTCCTTGGTGGTATATAAAAGAATCAAACAGAAATGGAGGCCAAGAGAAATATATTGAAATTTGTGATCAAATGGGTAGGATGGGTTGGGAGTTGATGCATACAGGAGTAACACTCCATAAAGGATATAGAGGAGACGATGATAGATGTAGTATGTTTGGGGGAGAAGTCAATGTGTCCCATTATTTACTGGAATGAAGAAAGTCAAATGGTGGCAGGAAAAAGTTTGGGACAATAAATGGACAATTTATAGAAGGATTTAGTGTTAAATAAAATGTTAAGTGACAGTACAAAAACATCCAGAAAATGGGACAGTTTTTAGGTATGCTAAAGAGAAGTGGGAACGAAATAAGAAGAAAGTAAAATGAGGTTTCTTAGTTAGACAACCATGTGGTTAACGAGGTAGGAAACTTTATTTTGGAGGATGCTGCTAGAATCTAGAGTAAAAACAGTATGTTAATAATGCACGTAAAAATATAGGTATTGTAAATTGAGGATATATTGTTGTAACAAATTGTAAAGTTAATTGTCGAATACTGCTAAACACTTGCTAAGTTTTCTACTGGAATTTTCAAAAGACTTGGGCTTAGTTACTTTTATATTAATATCACTATAAAAAAAAGTAAACATTTCTTACTATTAAATCTGACATTACTTATTTTCCCCATATGTCCTAACTCCCAGGTTGCCGACATGATTTAGAGCCCTAAAATTTGTATATACTTTGTATTTTCACTCCTTCAAATAATCTCTCTCCAATTTCTTGTTCCCTTGCAATATATCAAGCAATGAAACATTCCTTATGCTTCCCCACACATAATACATATTTCCATTTATGTATGTTCGAAAGCTATTTACAGTGAAACAATCAAATATTCTAAATTGACCTAAAACTTTACACAAAATAGCAGAACAAATCAAGAGCAAGAGATTAAAATGGCATGCATTACCTTAACCATCATGGCCACCATGAACGTTAGAAGAATGAGCAGCGACAGGCACTGTGGATTCATTCGCATCAATTCTTCCTGGTATGGTAGGTATGAATACCCTGCCACCATTCGATGCATATCCGGGAGATAGCACAAATATGTTACAGCTGAAAGACTGAAAACAAAACACTCTGCTACTTAAAAGTTAATTCACTTCATGCTATTTCAGCAGCAGCTAATAAAGCATTGTTGTTACAAACGAGCACCTGACATAGGACAGCATTACAAATATCACCAATCATGTGAGGAGTAAGTAATAACTAATGGCAACTACTTTTTTTCTCGCGAACGAGGAACAACACAAAAAATCTAAGACATACAATTTAAGTACATGACATTTCCTGTTGAGTGGTACCACCAAGATTTGATGTACAAGGCCCTCATAAGGAAGAAGTAAAACACAGGCAACCAAACAACATTGGTTTATTATGGCATGAGCAAAAGTTACACACAATTACTTACATAGGGTAAGTAATCCTATCCCCTGGGATTGACTGTCCAAAGATGTGAGAAATATAAATGAAGTAAAGGGAGATATAACAAAAACATTATCAGGTTAAATTACTGGAATAAAAAACCATTTAAAATGTCAACACATTCTCCATTAAGCAACTGTTCAGTCACTGTATGAAATCCATAAAAATACCAAAAAGTGATGCATACATGTTTCATTTTCAGTCCAAATTAAGTTCTAAGCTTATGTCTTCGATTGACAAAAAAGTTTACATTAGTATCAGTAATAATATCATGACATAATTACCATTGTATTCAAGAATAGAATAACCAAACATTGAAATATGTTAAAAAATAAAAATGGCAATATATAGTGTAAATATGAATTACATAAACCTCACCTTGAAATACAGAAATCAAACACCTGGAGGCAGAAGAATGGCATCAGATATGATGGTTTGCCTTTCACAGCACCAAACACCATAAATAAAGTGATGACAAAAGTGCAGAAGGTAACAAGGAAGCCAACATTTAGATCCCCTGTAACAAAAATTGAAATGCAACTAACAGCACAATAATTTTGCTTCTATTGTGAGTTTATGATTTTTCAATACAAAATGTGTAGCAAATGCCAATTTATCTATTTGTTTATATTTAATGTTTCCAAAATAATCTTTTGTCCTGGTTTCAAAATTTCCTTTTGTTCTTAACATGATTAACTTTCTTAGCGCTCCCACAATTAGACAAACACATTTTGTATAATACTCTATCAGAGTTAAACTATTACAATGCTCTATTTAGCTTCACTTATTGGAGATTAACTCAGGATATGTTTCATGGAGCATTATCCACATCCTCAGTTGTTAAGCAACTGTTGGATCATTCATAGAAGTTGGGTTGGTAGGTGTCTGGGTTGACTCCAGTGACCTTGTGATAAACTGGAATAAAGAGCTTCTACTTCTGGCACGTCAAAATTCATCAAGTTTTGCTCATGTTTTTTTTATGTAAATTTTTTCCCATTGCTTAACTCTTTTGGTTGTTGAACTGTTTTTTTATAATTTGATGATTTTTCTATTTCATGGTTTTCATCCCAAAGAAGTGATTTTTCCATTTATTTGTATTGGATGTTTCTCCAATGTTCTTTCAACCTAATGCGTACATTTCTCTTTGTTTTTCCTACGCAGATTTTTTCACAATCCTGACAATTTAATCTGGTAAATTCCAGATTTTTCCTCTGTGGCCTGGAATTTTTAATGGCAATAAAGGTTTTACACTGTATCAGTTTTGAGGTGCTAAGGTAATATTCTACAGCTCAAAAATTTTTTGGAAATTTCTTATTGGCTGATGGGTGGTGAGTGAATTTTTTAAACATTTTCCCCCTGCTAAATCAACCTAAAGTTGTGATTATTAATTAATTCTTTTTTGTTTCAGGAATTTTTAAATTTTTTTGTTAATCATCTGTTTGCTGAACCGATTTGATTTAGCAGCTTCTATTATGTGTAGATATTCATTCTCACATCCTTTCTTTCAGTAGTATATTTATTAGCCTATATGCCACGCTGTTGAATGCTGCTTCTTTATGTGATCTAGGATTGAAACTATGGGCTTTGATATAATTATTAGCAACATAAATACTAAAATCTACCTTTCAGCACATTAGCTATCAAAACAGTTTCATTCACTACCAAAATTTTATAGCTTAAGTTTAAAAAACTCCATCGATCTCATAATAAAATTAAGGACCAAAAATTATCACCCTTGGTTTCTTTTCATGTCACCTCAATTTCTCCAAATCTAGGAAATGAATTCACATGTGCAGTCCATGGCAGCCAATATATACCACCAACACACTTAACTCTAAAATAGAATATACCATTTCAATTTTCGGTAGCAATCTTCTGTGAAAGATTTATTATCCAGTTCTTCAAATTGATCCCGTTTGTCAGAGGCTATTTCCTCATTACCTCAATGACACTTTACTTTTAGACATCAAAGACATAACATAACCTAATAATTGTTAAGCTCCATTTTGAAAAGAAAACCATGGTTTGCTCTTACATTACTGCTCACTGACAAGCAGCTAAATTTTACCACGTTAAAGTGTCAGCAAAGTCGAAACTGAGTTTGGTACACTAGAAATATGAGTTTAACAGGGTAAAGCTAATAACTTTACTGAAAGTAACATTGATAAAATGAGATTAAAATGAAGTTAACGTCTCATCAAATTTCTTTCAACAAAATGCAAATACTATCAACCCTCTGTCAATATGTATACTTACTTCTGTTAATAGCACGTCTGGTGAAGAATTCCCTGTAGGCATGGGATGCTGTATAACCCGCTGCTAAGATCTGCCCCTCAGTTTGTGGTTTCAAGCTAAGCTCTATGTTGGGATTGAGGTTAGGGTTTATCATCTCCACAATTGGTTCCTCCACTTCACTAAGTGGTGTTGGCAACACTGGATCCATGATTACCTCTTCATCCACTATCTCTGGGTGGCGAAGCACCACCGCAATAACGGAAAGAGCCAATACATGCAGCATCTGTAATGAAAAAGTCAATTCCAACATGGGATCAGGCAATTGCTTTGATAATTCTCTCCCCTGGTCAGATTACCAACACCAAGCACAGGAAGCTTGGTGATGAGGCTGTCAATTAAAAGTCTCCAAGCCCACTTTCTATTGTATTTACCCTTAATAGAAGAGCTGCCCTGTTTGCTCTCTCTGGGAATAGTAAAGAATGTCTGATATCTAAAATAGTTTTAAATAATAAAACAATAGAATAAGTCAGTTGTTTTAAATATCTATGTGCTGAATTATTCAAAGGACACTAAGGAAAAAAAAAAAAGATAAAATTATGAAATTATGAAATTTTAAAAGGTTCTAGCAGTTTCACTATGACATATGGAAGTGAGAATTGGACACTAACAGATCGGGAAAATGAAAAATTAAGTCAATTTCTGATTACACTTGGTCTCAACACAGACCATATGGACCCATCAAACTACAAAATAAACCAAGAGATTTGTACTGTTGCTGTCTAAAGAGCAGATGGGAAGATAGTTTGAATCCACACATGCTTTTAACCCAACTTTGGAGGAAGAGGAGGGGGGGGGGGGGGGGAAGATGAAACATTCATATTCTAAGTTTAACTCTAAGTATGCTTTACCTTCAATATTAATTCAATTTGGAATCGAACAAGCATTAATAATCTCTTTTGAGTCAAAATATTTAGAACACTCTTTATGGTTTCACTTACATGAGATTTACCCAGGACATGTTTCTGGAACATTTGTACACATCAGCTGGATCATTTATAGAAGTTGGGTGGGTAGGTATCTGGGGTGACTGGTGGTTTAAATAAAGTGCTGTTTGCTTCTGGGATGTCAAAATTCATAAGGTTTTTTGATATTTTTTTATTTAAATCCTTTTCCATTACGTTTGATTCTTTGGTTGTTGAACAGTCTTTAATAACTTGATGCCTTTTTCTATTTCATGGTTTTCATTCCAAAAATGTGCTGCCACAGCTGACCTACTCATTTGTTTGTAATGGATGTTTCTCCAATGTTCTTGGAATAAACATTTTTGGAATAAAAACCATGAAATAAAAAAGGCATCAAGTTAGTAAAAACTGTTCAACCACCAAAAGAACTAAACATAGGGGAAAGGATTTACATATATAAAAAAAAAAAATAAATAAATAAATAAAAAAAAACCTTATGAATTTCAACATCTCAGAAGCAGACAGCACTTTATTCAAGTTTATCACAAGACCACCAGTCACCCCCAGATACCTACCTAACTTCTACGAATGATCCAACAGCCGGTAACAGCTGATGTTGTAGACAATGTTCCACAAAAATATGTCCCGAATAAATCTCATATAAGCGAAACCATAAGTAGTGTTCTAAATATTTCAACTCAAAAGAGATTATTAATGCTTTCCCTTAATTACTTATTGAAATAAACTATGCTAAATGGGCTGGAAAGTAATTTATATGCCTAAAATGAGATTTACAATCAAGTTTATTTAATAGGTCACCAATTAAAATCTGATTTGGGAAACCATAAGGAGCACTCAAGAGTTTTAATTATCACAAATAATATCACAAGAAGGTCTGACATGACTGATAAATTCACAAACATGATGGGAGCATTTACCACTTGAAACTTTTTTCCTCCTTAAATAAGTGATGTGTTACAAATTCTACTTAACTATATTAAATTTGTTAACATACAGTGCCTCTTTTTTTATTTTTTTTTGTATTCTTTGGTTTGGAATTCCTTATGATAAGATCAATTTGTACAACTGACGCATCACCAAAAAGCTTTGAAGAACCCTTCATTTTGCATTATGAATGACGATAATTTATGCTTTTGTTGCTATCAATAGTTCCCCATCGCCTCTTGCAAAAGTGCTCTATACTGATCACAAGACAAATGCACATCGCATGATAAAGTAGATTTGATTTTTCCCCAATAATTTCACTCCATAATCTGGCTGTGATTAGTCAAAATTCAATATGTTTTTTTTTGTTTTTGTTTGTTTGTTTCCCCCCCCCATTTTATTGGTTGATTTTAAGATGTCACATATAGTCAGCATAAAATAACAGGATAATGCTATTTCCAGGTGATGATCCTGTTCCTAAGAGTGCCACACATTCAAATTCAATGATTAAGTACACACTATGCAGCCATTTTCTCTTTCTTGCTTGGATTTCAACTTTAAAAATACATACACTTTTTGAGCTTTTAACACATTGACATCACCTTTAATTTGGTTTATTTAAAAGTGCTAATTAACATCTCTGGCCATTAGCATCCCATTCAATTCAGGGCGTTAAACGGGTGATAAATTTCACCCAGGCTTCTTCTTTCATGCTTGAGGTTCTTTTAAGTGCCATAATTAAGACTTAGGACCAACAACTTTATCTGCCTTCTGAAGGAAGCTATACTTAGGATTTTTACACTCTAAAAATCCATCAACCTTGGGTCTAAGAGGCAGTTATAGTTTCTACTAGACCACCAATGATTACTGTTTAAAGGGCGCAAAACTATTAAGGTCATTAGCACCCAAGTGACCATCAAGACCAACACACACCATCTAATATTGCCTCTATTCACTCTTGCCTTTTATTCTAGGTCAGTTAAAACATTTTGCTGGTGGTATGCAAATATGAAAGCTTTATTAAAACACTTGGTGAAATAGAGCTTTCTTGAAACATAGCCCTCAATAATTAATGCAAAAACTAATGAGTGTAAATGATAGTTTCTTAAAATGAAGATTGTGTATCAAACAAAATGTTTAACACTTCAGCATTATGGGAACAGGTAAAGAATTTATTTTATTTCTACTACCCAGTTTTAAAAAGGTGCTGTGGTGTCAGGTACCAGTGTTTGAAGGAGGTCGAGCCAGCAAATGGTTGACTCGCAAATGGAAAGTTTAAATTATGCCTCATGATATTATAAATGTATTGGTTTCATATGCATTTATTTGCTCTAAGTGTCAAACATTATTCTGTAATAAAATATGCTATTGGATAACATTATGACTGCTTCAATCACATGAATAGAATTTATAACTTAAGAGTGGCATATCTATAAAATCGTACTTACAAGATGCCATATTCCCAAGAATATAGTCCCTGTTCTTACATGACAGCAAAAACAGCACTTCCAATCACTTCTGTGCTCCCCAAATTTCAGTCTCATTCCTTGCATGTGGCTAATCTGAAATAGAAATAAAAAATGTACTAATGTTATTTAAAAAGATGAGATATCAGCATCAGACATGTACTACCATGATGTTTATGTTACCAAAAAAAGCAGAATAAGCAGCTAAATGAACAATGAAGGAAATGTTGCTAACATACTTGCTTTAATGTAAAAAACTGTGAACATTAGTGAAGTGATGTACATATTGCAATGATAACAAAATAAACATGAAATAACATAATGAATAGTAATGTAAAAGAATAAAAGTGAATAACATAAGAAAATGATACCAAAAACATAAACACAACAAAAACAGAGATGATTTCCAGAAACTGGAGAAAATAAACTCTGTTGGTATCATGATGAATAGAGAAAAATGTCAAATTACTTTAAAAACCTTGGAATAACTTTACAACTAACTGGCACATGCTTCATAAAACACCTGACAGCATTTTTAACTAGAAATCATAATGCAGGTCTTTAATACAAAAAGAATACAATTTTAGCATGTCATTGAAGTCACGTGGATTTTTTTTTTTGTTAATTTTTTTAAAAATATATAGTTTTCCTTCAACCCAAGGTTATTTTACACCCCACAAATGTCTGTCTTCAGCAGCTTCCTAGTTTCCTCCTCATCCTATTATCTATCAATTGTTCTTAAGGTTATCTTCTTCTCCTGCCTTCAGTATTCCAGCCAGTACTATATCTTCAGAATTTTTTCTTTCCCCATCCATTTTATGTATCCAAAATATTATAATTTTTTCTCTTCAAGCAATTCAATAATATTCTTTTCAACTTTCATAATTTCTCTAATTCTTTGATTTTAAATCTTTTCTTAGTTTTCTTCCTGCTCTCTTCCAATAGCCCATTTCAGTAGCCAAAAATTTATTTGCATGTTGGCTATCTAATGTCCAAGATTCTGCTCCATATAACACAGCACTGTAGACCTTGATTTATAACCTTAATCTTTTTATTTTGTTTAAAATATTCTTACTACAGGGGATTACGTTTACCAAATTGATTATTTTCTTACTTCACTTATTTTCCTTTATATATATTTCAGATAAGCTTCTTCGATCAACTTCTTAAATAGATATCTGAAACTTAAACTTACTGACTTTGAACATTTTCTTGTTCAACCTCAAGCTTTTTGTCACATCGATCAACCTCAGACAAGAAAATGGCTGAGATGGAAAAAGTAAAAGGATTGTACATTAAGAGAGCTATAGCCATTAACAAAATCAATAAGAATGCTACTAGTGCACCTTGGGAAGAGAAAGTTTCTTCATAGAAGACATTAAAACGAAGTTCCTATTATCATCTATAGTGACAGCAGAACATATATCAAGAAAATTACAGACAAAAAGATGGATTGAACTGCTATTGAATCGGAGCAATTATCAACAGTAACTGCACTTTGGCAAATTTTGAAATGAGGAGCATCATCAAAAGATTACCATCTGTTGTGTACAAATAAACATTTCCCAACCCCATTGATACATGCTTATGTAAACTGTGATGGGAAAAATGCAAACAAGGCTACATGAAAATATTAATAAAAGAACAAAGTCGATAAGTGAACAATAATCAAAAATCAATAAGTGACATTGAACTTTAAATTTAAACCAGCACATTTAGGCATGATTCAGCCATTATTATAAAAGTGAAAAAAAGAGATATGCACATAATAAAGGAACTGGTAAGACAATGAAAGTGAAACCAGAAACTGTCTAATTAAAATGTAAATTGAAACTTGAACAATGAAGCCAATCATATAATTGATATTATTGTATGATTTAGTTGAACTATACACACTTACTATACTTCCTTACTATACATAATGACAAGCGAAGCATTAAGAGTGTGCAGTTCAACTAAATCATACAATGATATCAATTAGAGAAAAAAGTCTATTTTTGTTTGCTTCTATCAGTATTTGAAATTACTTAAATAAACGATAATTATAAAACTAAATTTTCTTGCTACCTAATATAACATTTTGCTTATCCCCAAAAAATAACTGTAAAGCCAAGAATATTTATGTTCGTAATGCAAGATTGTATTCCTATCTGGGCTTAACTGAAGCACAGCAAGCCCTGATAATTTATGTTTCTCTACTTTTAAACAGACTACAGTAGACATTATACAAAAATTGGCCAATTATTAATACTTTATATTTGAACACACCTGAAGCATAAAGGATAGGAAGAAAAAGATATTTGTACACTCACAATTAACATTATGGCTTTAAACCTCTGTTTTAATGTGAAAATATACAATTTTCCCACACCCAGCAAAAATGAAGACACCACTTCCTGCATTAAGCCAAGTTATCCAAGTTAGGCTTATGACTTCAGCTGCTAGATGCAGTATGGTTACTTGGAACAGTTTTGCTATTATTATAACTTACATTATTCTGATTTACCTGCCAGGAAATTAATGGTTTGGTACCCATTAATGCAACAGACAAATAATATTATGAAGTATGGTAGTAATTCAACCCCCAAGTTTGTTTAAGTTTTAACTGCTTAAAAACACTTCATTTCACTACCTATATCCTTATCAACACTACACAGGTATTTATATACTGCCTACCTCCACAGCATGTCATTTCACAGCAAAGAACATTTCCACAATAGTCTATCGAAAGCATAAAGTATGGCAAAACTATTATATATATTTTTAATGTACCTTAGTTGACATTGTAATAATTACTGCCTAATGCAAAATAATGCAATACTGCGTAATTCAATTACATTATCCCCATTATTCTTAAAATTACATTATCCTTAAAATTCTGCCAATATATGCTTTAAGTTGCCCATTTTGATTTTCTGATTGGTGGAAGAAGCCTATAGTTATTAACTTCGATTCAACTAAGACTTTAAAATTAGTTTATTATGCCTATCAATAATAAACTATAGTTTTATATTTTGGGGAAATTCAGTTAAAATAAGTGTCTCTTCCTAATACAGAAAAAATAATCACTAGTACACAAGCAGAAATTCATGCAGAAACCTCTTTAGGCAATTACAAATTTAACTCTTCTATGTGAATACATGTTATCCCTCATGAACTTTTTATACAATAAATAAAAAAAATTTTCTACAAAACCAAAATATACATAACAAAAATATTAGACAAAAAGCAAATCAACATAGACCAGTTTCAATTTTCCTACCATCAAAAAGGAATTTATTATGAATGCAAATTAACACAAAATGCTCTTCCCCCTAGTCTAAAAGCATTAATAAATAATGGTAGATCCTTCAAATCTGCTCTTAAAAAATACCTGTGTGAGAATGTCTATTACTCTGTAATACAGTATTGATCAAGTATTGATTCAAAAACAGTTTATGATTTTATATATAATATAAATATGTCTAATGTGAAATTATGAAATTTGTGCCACTATATGAGTATTTTGTCTGTTTCTGTTTCTCTAGTTCTTGTTGTTTTGATTTGTTCTAGGAGTTACTTTATTTTTCATTTGTATTGCAAACTTTTTACAGATATATACTTCTTTTAAATGTAAAAGAATGTTATTATTGTAAATGAAAAATTCTATGTTCATAAGTTTTTGTATCTGTTTAGCAAACTCACCGAATGCTCTATGAACTGAACTGAAAGAAATGTTCACACTATGCAGGTGTATGGGGACCATAGGAAGATATCAATTCCTAGTAACTCTCGAGATACAAGATAAGTGTTCCAAAAAATGCTCATAATTGTAGAATTGCCTTGTTTACTTGTATCTTGCACATATTACCAAAATAAATGTTTAAGATAAATTTTAACATCTTTTATTTCCCCCTTTGCACAAACATTTCTTTCATCTATACCTTAATTATGGAAACTTCCATTTATTTCAATTGATACAGTAAGCTTTGTGAAGTCATTCCCCTCATCATGTGTGTTTCATTTTAATACTTACACACCCATTTACTGATAAGATCTAATCTTTGCCATAGTACCACTTAATCTTTATGCCAGCTTTTTCCTCTAAGCCCAAAAGATGATTATCAGTAGTTACTTTAATGCCTCTTGCCTTGCATTCATATAATACAAACCATTATTTTGAAACATGT
Organism: Metallyticus violacea; assembly: GCA_030762175.1. Lineage (NCBI taxonomy): Eukaryota > Metazoa > Arthropoda > Insecta > Mantodea > Metallyticidae > Metallyticus > Metallyticus violacea. Next base: position 12,817,335 of record CM060839.1, on the reverse strand, counting down.
GCAACTTTTTGCACTGTTTCATACTGCACTGCTATCCAGTACATTTCTTGGTGTTGGCAACAAATGATGTCAACACCTTCCCCACTACTAACACACCATATTCTTTGTGCTATAAATGAAATTGCTTTTGGGGGGGGGAGGTAGTAGATCGGTTAATAGCTATCCAATAGCTCATCTTTCTCTTGATGACTAACGCTACCGTTTAATGCAAATTATGCAACTTTTTTTTCCAACTTCCGTTAAATTTTTTGTGATGGGCGACTACGGACGTTTTCAAGTTGGTTTGATTCTCAATGATTTTTAAAAACTATAATTTTCTTCACGCCTTACACAAGAAAATAAACCTCCTGTCATAAAAAAGGTCGCATTTAATGTTGTAAGATTTACTTGACACTTGAAAGCTATAATAATTCTTTTTATCATTTTATTTCTTAATGTTAAATTACAGTGATGTCACGTTCCCAATCAAACAGGCCACAACGCTCTAAAGAGATGTTACACATTTATTCTTTTTCTATAATACAGCTGTATAAATCACGAGATGTTAAAAGTTTTTATACGGTCACTTGCTCGAGGTTTCACAATATGAGGCCCAAGAGCATTTCCAAGGTTACATGTCTTGGGTAGTTAATGTTCAAGCACTAATTCCTTATATGCTCATTAAAGACATATTTAACCGCTATTGAATAGCAATGTCTTCTCAGTACAAGAACGGGAAATTCATTATTCAACACCAAGTGCATTAATTTCCTTAATATTTAAACAAAGACCTTCAATTATTTGTCTTTAAAAGCCACCCATTAATGTAACGCTTTATGTATATTTTGATATGGATTTAATCTATATAACAAAATGCCACGCAGACTACTTACCGCTGTTAAAATTAGACGTGCAAATAAATTTCACAACAATCCTAAATCACAATACAACTTCTTCTCTTCCTCGAAATGGCGTTAATGACGTTAACATTTGAGTCAAAGGCTAGCTTTTGTAATTCTGTAACATTCTTATATTTTACTACATGCGTTATATAAATATTATATTCAATTTTTAGTTCATTAGGGAAGCCAAAGAATACCATACACTATTTCTATTAACAAATATAACTAATTTTCTATTGAATTGTTTAGTAGTTTTCGTTGGCAGCCTTTTTCCAGGACAACCAACGTTGCCGAACCTCATAAGCGCCATCTATGAATATATAAATTGTAACGCTAAAAAGTGGCTGTTTCACACGCAATGAATAAACAGTCGAAATAAACAGCAATTTGGAGATTATATATAGCAGACTAAAAGGATATGTGTAAAAAGGGAAATGTGTACGTTGCCGTAAGCTAATTTTAAGCGCCACTGTTGATAAGCGATTAAACTACTTTGGATATTATTTTTATTCCATTCTTGAAAAAGAGGTGGAATTTTGTATTTTTTTTTTTTCAATAAAGCTCCCCGCACAATTTATTACTTTTATATACATATCGACTTTATAAACTAGTTATACCAATATGAAAGCAAAGTCTGGGGCCAAGTTTTCTCTTGCACTAAAGCGAATTGGTATATGAACATTGTTGAAGTATTGAAATATTATCTCCTTATACTTCGATTCTACACACATTGAAAATTTCATTAATCTGTCCTATTATTTAACTAATTTTGGTATAGGATTCTCAGTTCCAACTGTAGTGAATATTCCAACAGCATGACTTATTCTTTCCATTCTTATCGGAGCAAACGTCAAGATCTTGCAAAATGTTAGCGCCAATCTCCTATTTCTTAAATTATTGTCAGCTAAGTTATTTTGTTTTAAAAGGGACAATACATATAGTAAAATTTGTTGATATAAAAAGAGAGGGGGAAACTAACGAAAGCATGTTGTGCTGTTATTATGGTATATATAGTAACTAGTCGTTAATTATTAAATTACAGAATAGCTTAGCTATAGTTATAATGAATCTTTTTGCCATACACATCTTTTGATTGAAAATTAAAACATTCATTACAATGTGATTTCTTGGTTTCGTGATTTTCAGTAGTAAAATAGGAAAAGAAATAAACGTTAAAAATGTATCAAATTATTGTCCAGTTCTCCATAAAAAAATAAAAATTATAAAATTATTTATATAGCCGAACCAATTAATACATAATTCTCAAACTACGATGCTCTGTGTAACTATTTCATTTCTTGATTAGTTAAATGATAAGCCAGAAAGATTCAGAAAGCGCAGTAGTTATGGTTGGTAAAAGTGTTGAAATTGAATATTCAAAATACAAGATATTTTGAAAAGTATGAAATTTCCATAAAATGTTACGAAAAGTCGTATTGTACATAGCAATGTTAAAATGCTTCCATCCAGTACTACTACAAATTGGGTAATCATAGAAAGTTTAGTCGTTCCTGATGGTGTAATGGTTACCGTATTTGCCTCCTAAACCCAAGATCGTGGTTTCGATCCCAGCCAGGATCAATGGATTTTTCGCGCGCAAAAACTCCTAAGTTTGTCTTCCTTCGGAAGAGAAGTAAAGCCGTGGGTCCCGTGTCGTACATTTACGGTACGAAAAAGAACCTCAAGCCTGAAAGAAGAGACCTCTGAGCAAAATTTGTTGGCCGTTTCACGCCCTGATTTCAATGGGACGCTGATGACCTGAGATGTTAAACAGCGTCCGTAAATAAAACAAATCAAACGAACAAATAGAAAGTTAATCACATCTTTCTGGGATTGTTGCTGCAAAACTGCTTGACCTTCGCTTCCAAGTGCTTTCTCGTCCGCCATATTCGCCGGATTTGGTTCCCAGCGATGACTTTTTGTTTCCAAACCTGAAGAGATGGCTATGTGGATGAAAATTCACTTCAAACGATGAGGTTGGAGCTGAGACAGGCGCTTATTTTTCACAGTTGGAGCAAATCTTATTTTACTGAGGATATTAAAAAATTAGAAAATCGTTGTATTAAAGGTATTGATTTACAAGGTGACTATGTTAAAAAATAAAAAAGCATATCTCTTAAATCCTTTGATTACTTGGTCAGAAAAATTTAGAATTCCCCTCGTATATACACCACGTGCTATCCATTTATTTGGGAATTTTTGACATAGAACCACCGTTCCAGCAACAAAAAATGAGGGGGTACTCCATCGTGCTTAGTCACATACGAGGTATTAAATAAGATGGATGAAACTTTGTATTCCTCTCGGAAGTCTTAAGATAGTCTCCTTACAATATTTTGTGTTCAAAACAGCTACAATGAACGGCCATGAAAATTTCTCCTTAATATATGTCGAAGTTTAAGGTCTTTAACACTTTTTTCTTTTTTTTTTTCTTTCTTTTTCTTCCTTTTTCTCTCGTAGATAAAGGTGATATTCGAGGTTAATAGTTTTACTATTTTAATAAACACACCACTACTTTTAGTGCCAAGGTGTGCCGATTAACACAATTGGTTCACTTTTCTTTAATTATATTTATTTGTAATTTTGAAGCGACGACAGTCATTTATCAATTAAACCGAATCTATGATTATCTGCTATGCTTGGTTCAGATTGTAATGCAATTATTATATTACGATCAATGCCATAGATTCTCATTTTCTTTATTTAACAGTGAGTTTTCTAATGAAACAGTAGAATACCGGAATTAATCAGAACGCGCAATATTAATCACAAGTTCCATTGAGAAAAGTTTAAACAAACAAACGAAGAACGACAATGGTAAAATGATACATTTTCACACAGTTTGTTGAAATTTTACATTTTCTTATATTTTATTGATCGAAAAAGGCATCATATCCTAATGTTATAGTTCAAAAAGGATTAAGATTACATAATTCATAATCTTTTAAAGGATAAAATGCCATATAAGTCCAACAGATGTTCATTTTCTTTGTCTAACAATAAGGAGTTTTCCAATGAAATAGTAGAATATCGAAATTAATCAGAATACACAATACTCTGGAAGAAGTATAAACAAACAAACGAAGAACGACAATGATAAAATGATACAATTTTGCATATAGAAGGCTATAATTCATTGAAATTGCACAATTCCTACATTTTATTGATCGAAAGTAGGTATCGTTGCCCTAATGACACAAACAGAAATGAGATTCCATAATCCATAATCTTTTAAAGTATTAAAAATACTAAACTTTAGCGAAGAAAAAACGAAATGTTTGAAACATGGTTTTCCATTAATACAATGTTTTCTTTCACGTATTTTTAAAACTGAAGTGTTACACTTCACGAGGCTATTTATTCCAAAACACCGGCGAGCCTTATTCACACAAAGCCTGGTGTGAATCTTAAAGAAGAGTTGCTAAGGCTATATCTCATCATTTGTCCAGCCTTGCCGTTGTTATGTATGGGATAGGTCTGTTGAATCTGACACACCACTCACCTGGGAAGAGTCTTTGCATGCGAAACCTACGGGGCGACCTCGCCGCAAATTTACCTTGACTTGTTCTTGACGATTCCTAACGGGGGCCATTAAAAAGGACAGCTTCTCCTGAATATCACTCAGTGTTTAGTTTACAACGATAGCAACACTTCCGCCAATTCCAAAAGGTAAGGTTTCATATTATTAACTACAGAACGGAATGAAATAATTTTGAGTTAAATTGCCTGAAATCAGCACATAGGGTGAGAACCGTTACATAACTATCACATTTGTACTAAACGAGTTTTTTTAGCAGGTTTAACGCCCTCTTTTGTTACTGAGGCATCACAAGGCGGTGGACACTGATAATAATGTGTGATCATTTTTTCCCCACGGGAGTGTTTTACCTATGGACGAGCGCGCCCTGATTAGCCGCTTAGTCGGCCAGTCGGGTCTCGGTGATTAGCGAACATACAACAATACACAAATCAATTTAAGAGGCTCATTGCTTACCAAATTATCAAATGCCGGCCTTCACACTCCACACATTTTTGACATCTCTTTAGGAAATTATTCATCTCTCGCTGTAGTTCATTTTGAGGCAATTTCCTGACGAATATTATCTTTGAGTTCTTGTATGGTGTGTGAGTTCGTCTTGTACACGGCATTTTTAACTCTTACCCCAGAGATAATAATCGCAGGCTGTTAAATCGGGGGACCGAGAGGCCCACATACCCCTACTAATAACTCTGTCTTGTAGAAACACATTGTGAATTACTCATTGTGGCAGAGCTCTGTTGAAAAAACGCGTGATAACGTTCCCTGTAGGTTAATTCTCTGAAAAAAGCAGTTAGTATGTATGGTATTACATAAGTAACAGAATCAACTGTATGCCCCCTCCCAAAAATGGTCCACCACTGAGTTAACACATATGAATTCATATATAAATATCCCCTGTGACCCTTGTAACTGTATATACAAATGTCTCGAAGTGTAAGATGAAAAACCAATATTCAGTAATTGGCACAGATAAACCATAAACCATGCTTGATAGAAACTTTACACTTTTATTTTACGTTTTGCGTTAAAATATATTAAAGACATAAATAGTTTTAACAAAGCAATATTGCTTGTAATAACAATGTAAACCCTTTACTCTTTTACAAAAATATTACCTCAGTGATTGATTTTAGTTGCATAGGTATTCATTCGGCAATTTATTTGTTACATTGAGTAGACTTTAAACACATAAACTGCATGACCACGTAGAAACAACGCTTATCCATTACTACATTATTTTTTTTCTTTAAGATAACAATCCTTGAACGAGGTCTGTTTACAAGGTTAAAAAATTTAATCTATGCTGAATACTTCCATTTTAACAACCGGCGGGATATTAACTGATTAACCTAACGATTTTCCTGAGTAGTGTTTAACGCCCGTTTTTACTATTGAGGTACCACAGGCGGTGGACACTGATGATACATGACCAAACCCATGAAGTTCAGGCATTTATTTTGGGTAAAATAGGCAGGCAAAAAGGCGCTTAGAATATTAACAATAAGAATTTATTAAAAGTAAAAGCAAAGAGTAATATCACTCATTATTAATGAAAATAAATATTTAAAATACTTAATTATTTCTTTATCACATAATTAGAGAAGTACTTAAGCTTACTTTTATTGGTTACAAACAACAACAAGATGTTTTTTTTAAGGTAATAACTATCATAGTCAGCCGCTTGTCAGAGAGAACATTTTTCATAATGGAAAAAGTACGTTCTACTTACACTGAAGTGATTGGAGTATATTTAAAACAAACTATTTCGGAAGTACTCATACCAGTTACAACAGAACAACCACCTTTCAGAACATCATGGAAATGTTGATCAAGACAAAATAAAGTCGTTTTGAATAGTTCTGGCAAATAAGAAAAATATGCGCAGTGGTTTCTGTTCGAGTTCATTTTCTGTTTATAGGGGAATCAGGTTAGTATCTCTCTTACTTCCGTACTGAACACATTGTAGGGACGGTTTATTGTACAGCTGTACCGCTCTCATCTTTCTCGCTTGCAATTGTTTGTTACATTTATGCATCTGAGAAGTTACACCTACCACAAATTTCGTCCAATTTGCCAGGACTATTCAAAACCACAGTACTTCCCTCACCCTCTCTATTTCCTAGTATTCGTAAGCCCGAGGTAACCGTGCTTTCCTTTCACTAATGAAAGTTCTGCTAATTAAAGAGCTTAAGTAAATGGGTTGAGGAGAAAATTTTGACTGCTTGAAAAGAAATAAATGTATAACAAGATTCTCAATAGATATTTTTGTGAGGTGAGCATGCCATTTATTTTTATAACTTTTTTCACCTCCCTTTACTTCACTTCACTTTTTTTAAAATGCGTAAACAATCGTTTAAAAAGTTCCTAACGATCCAAAACAGGCAAAAAATGTTTTAAATCTTAAAACAGGCCACAGAAGCCAAAATAGACAAAAAAGGGAAAATAAAAATGGCCCTACCGACCCCAAATGTACGGAAACTTGTTTATTTCAATCTGACTCTTAAATACATGAACCCAGATTGTAAAGACATTTTGTCCAACTTTCTAGCTCTGTACATGAGTTAAAATGATAAACTGAGAAATATCCTTTTTTAAAGGAAGGAAGCATTCCAGGCCTAAGTTTAGGGTATCTCCCCTGCATTTGCCATTATAAAGACTGAGGAAAACCTGGATAAAATCTCAGGCAGGGAGGACGATCCTGCAGGGAATCGAACCCCAGACCTCCCTCTGTAGATGGAATAGTTTTAAAAAAGTCCGTCACGCAGAAGCTGCGTAAACTAAGCGAATTCCTCACCAAGTATAATTCGTGAACGTCATTACAGGCGCTAGAGCCGAGACGTTACATTGAGTTTACAGATAATGGGAGGAAGCAGTGACTCCAGGAAATAATTATAAACTGGTGCCGCTAGAGTGATTTTTAAATTTCGATTTTCAGGTATACCCGCACTCCTAATGCTCGGATTTACCTGATTTTCAGAAACTGTTTTTATTATTTTATTTAAATGATATAACCGAGATTCGTTGCATATATATATATGTGTGTGTGTGTGTGTGTGTGTGTGTGTGTGTGTGTGTGTGTGTGTGTGTGTGTGTGTGTGTGTAAGCTGTCCCATTACTTTGCTCATCCAAAATAACTTATGAAGGTTTGAAACAATTTTTCATTTAACGCACCAAAAAAAAAAAAAAAAGTTATTTTGTGTGAGCAAGCCAATGGGGCCGTATGTCGGTCCAGGTGGTGTAGCGGTTACCATACTTGCCTCCTAAACCCAATATCGCGGGTTCGAACCCGGCCAGGACCGATGGATTTTTTCGGGGCGTAAAAATCCTAAGTATGGCTTACTGCGGAAGGGAAGTAAAGCCGTGGGTCCCGTGTCGTACATTTACGGCACGATAACGAATCTCAAGTCTGAAAAAAGAGACCTCTGAGCAAAATTTGTCGGTGGTTTCACGCCCTGAATTGAATGGGACGCTGATGACCTGAGGTGTTAAAGAGCGTGCATAAATAAATCATTAAAAGGAGGGGGGGCATATGTATATGTACCGCTTTAGGTTAACCCCCACTCCTAATGGTTCAGTTTTGCTGGTTAACGAAGCTCATGAATTGTTTACTAATTGATCGTTATATGTCGAGTTTAACTGAGGAAAAAAAAAAAAAAAAAAACCAAAATTGCGGCCGCTAGAGCATTATCACCACACATAACATTTTTTCATCATCATTTTTTGTGCCTAACTAGTAAGAGCGATGAAAAATTTACAGACATTTTTCAAAAATCTTTTTATGGGTACAACCTCCATAATTACATTTCTTCGGAATTAGCTAAATACACACACACATCAAACCTTATTTCTTAAAATAGTTTATTTTGTAAATGCGAAATCTTACCGTAGTCAATGTAACTTGAGCTATGACGTCTTCGAAGAAATCTTTAAATGAAAACATATTATTTGTTTCTAATTCATATTTTCTGATAGAGCGCCTTCGTATTTATCACACTGAATCTTCATTTGTTTTTTAAAGAATCGTATGTTACTATGACAGCTATTTTAGTTACACATGTTATTAAATTACGCTTCTGTATAAAACAAATGAAGATTCTGTATAAAACAAATTAAGATACAGAGCGACAATAACGAAGGCGCTCTATCAGACAATGTGGGGAAAAATCATAGGCTTTATTTAAAAAAAATCAATGACAACCTAGCCCATGCAATAATGGCTACGGGAAAGATTTCGCATTTATAAAATAAATCATTTTAAGAAATAATATTTGACATTTTTTTGCATTTTTATAAAATATTGTCTATATGTAAAACAAATTATGCCTTACTTTTTATAAACGCTATATTTTGTCCAACCATTTTCTAATGCCTTTTTTTCAATCGCGAAAAGTGCTTTCCTCGAGGTCTGCAAATAAAGCATTGACTTGTTTCTCAGCTGAAAATATTCGTTCTACTCAGAAAGTTTACGCGCAGATACACCACAACGAATATTTCTGGAGATAGAGTTGCAGTTTTCACTCGTTTTTGTCTTGTCAGGTATCCCGTTTCACTTTCTAATCAGCCTCCGCTCAGGTTAAACCAGGAAATGGCCTTAATGCTGATGCTCATTTATTTTTGAGACTGGTAGTCACTGTAGGTGGTCCATATAACAGAAATGTCAAGCTCTTAACTTTATGCTGAAGGCCTTGTACTTGACCTGAATACAGGAGGACAAACGTTGACCTCTTCGCGAGGCTATGAATCGAATCCCAGACAAGCCTTTCCACCGACGTTTTACAAAGTCTAAAGTTACGTGTTCTGTTTGACGATTTTTTTTCTTTGTTTTCATCTTCTAGCTGCAAATTATCAGAATTTCTTTGAGTAACTTTTAAGAAATGCGTTTCATGAAGGGGAAAAAATTGTATGCTACAAGGGCAATTAGAAAAGTATTGAGACAACAAATAATGAAAACGTTTTGTTTATCCCAGTTTCTCTAAGTATTGCATCCTATGGAATCACCTCAGGAAGCACCCACGCCATCAGTTTCCGGCTCTGCAGATAACTCTTCCTCGTTTGCTGCAACCGGGACTAGAAAATCGGTGACCTTGAAGTCGGTTCTTCACAGTAGGGAATAGGAAGAAATCGCATGGTGCCAGGTTGGGACTGTAGGATGGATGAGTCATTAGTTTTCCCTCATTTCTTTGCAGAAACTTCATTGTTACATGGGCGCGATGTCATGATGCAACAAAACGCCCCTTAGTCCTGTCTTTCGACGCTGTTCTTGGATTTTCTGAAACACTTTCAGAAGGCGAACTTCTGTGTACCATTTTGCAGTAAAATTTTTCTGGTAGGTTACCATATGACCACTTGTGGAGAAGAAATAGACAATCATTTTTTTCCCCCACACCCCTTGGCCTCTTGACTTTGACGGGTGGTTGGTCATCAGGAGGAGTGGTGTTTTGTTTCTGGATCAAACTGATACATACATGTTTCGTCACCAGTAACAATATCTGAAACAGGGCGGGACTTTCCACAGTTAAATATTTGCGGCATTTCTTGGCACCATTCCACCCTGTAGATGTTCTCTGCTTCAGACAAATAATGAGACACCCAACTTGAAGAACACGAAGGTGCTCAAGAAGAATGGTTGAAAAACTCGGCGAACTAATCGCTAATGTCAGCTCAATGTACTTGAATCTTCCCTGATCATTGTTTCCATAGAGGTGATGTTCTGCTCAGTCACTACTGTTGTTGGTCTGTCACTATTCTCTTTATCTTTAAGAGATTGCCGCTTCTTAAATTCTCTAACAGCGGAACACAGTAGCACGTGAAGGAGAAAAGTCCCCGAAAGCCTTCCCTCAAACGCTCAAGTGACTGCGTTTCATTTAAGTCACATTTGAAATCGTACAGGATATTGCACGAACGGCTCTTTTTGAATCTCCTTTGTACTTAGTAACAGGAACTTTCCAGAACATAAAACGCAGGAAAATTAATAACACAGCTGCAAACAGTTACACCACAGTTTCCCCTCCACATAGTGTTCAGAACACGGACAAAAGGAACGAAGTTTGTGCTGCGAGAATTTTTGCTTCATCACAATAATGCCTTTGAGTACAACATTTGAAAACAATGCAACTTTTGAAAAAACTTACAGGGATAGTGGTGAACCATCCAACATACAGTCCAGATCTGACTCCTTACTTTTAGATGATTGCAAAGAATGTAGCTATTGCGGTTGTACCCATGAAAAGACATTCAGGAAATTTCTTCAAATATCCATCGATCCTACTTTCTAGGCACTAAAAATGACGAAAAAAAATATATACATAACATGTATTGCCATAGACGTCGATTAAGGTGGTCCCAGTTGAAGATGTGGTGTAGGATGGATTGTTATTGTTAGAATTAACAATAGGGTATTTGCTCCAAGCGATAAACTCATTGGTGTCATGCCAAAGAGTATGAGGGGGGGGGGGGAATAATCTGTGCATGAGTACGGACGAATAATCGGACTTACCCTTACTGTCCTACGGCTTCAGTACCGAACGGCAGCGGAAAAAGTCGAATTCCAGGTAATACTGGAGCGATGTACAAATCTTAAGCGGTAGGTATGTACTCTATCAACCTTGGTAGTGTAAAGTGTACAATAAATATAGGCGGACAGAACCAACGGTTTCTGAACACAGAAACACAAGCAATCGTACGTCTAAAATTAACTATGTAGCTTCAATGTTAATCACATTCCGTTTTAATTGTTAACAGCTAAGTGCAATTGGAAACGTTAAGTTGACAATATAATACGTAAATCTCTGTAATAACGCTTACAAACTCAACTTGTTGAGGAATTCGCTAGTTTACGTAGCTCCTGCGTGACGGACTTTTTCCTATTTCCAACAGTCAGGGGAAAACTAAGACGTCACCAGGAAGAAGGTGTTGCGTGCTACGAAGAGGAAATTGATAGCATCTCTAAACAAGTAAGCCGTTTCTGCTTCCATGATTGGTTCCTGAGGATCGAGAATGGGGAGGGATTACTTCGAAAAGAAATAGATTGAGGTAGGGAGTGATTGATGACCTTGTACTTAGTGGATTAAATACCTAAACTTGCTGTGTGGGTATTTTTAAACATTTGTAAATGTAACTATGTGTATGCACTGAGCATATCATCTTTACAATCACTAAAATAGAGAGAAATAACAGAAAGTTTCGAGTTACGTTGTGTATTTAAGATGATGTTCATATGTTTCAATAAAACAAAAACATGTCACTATTTAAAAACAATTGCAATGTACTAAGTAAATAAAAACAGTAGAAAGTTACATCGATTTTCAGTGGCTTTGAAATTTAATTTAAATGTTATTAACATGTAACGTAAACGTTTTCTGAAGGTTATTACAGAGCGCTCTTACATACAAATATAATTCTTACACTCATATTACATTAATATTTCACATTTGATATCTTCACGACGATACTTTTGTTAAATATTAAACATATGCATGGTTATAAATACAGTATATACATAGAATTAATTTGTCCTTTTATTTTAAAGCTTTATACAGCAAATTAAACGCAAAAGCGCTTTTTAAATTTCATTTTTCAAGTATACTCCTATTCCAAATGGTTCAATTGCCCTAATTTTCAGTAACCATTTTTCTTACTTTATTTAAATGGCATATATAAAAGTTTTTATGAAAAAACATATATTGCTGCCGCTAGGGGGATTTTTAAAATTTGGGTAACAGGTAAACCCCAGTTCGTAATAATTCGATTTCCCTTATTTTAAGCAATTGTGTTATTGTTTTATTTATATGGTATATGCGGAGTTTGGCAAAAAATCAAATATTAATACCACTAGAAGGATTTCTAAATTTTAGGTTTCAGATAAACTCCCCCTCCTAGTAGTGCAATTTCCTTAATTTTCAGAAACTATTATATATATATATATATATATATATATATATATATATATATATCTTTAAATGCCAATTACCGAATTTCCTTTAAACAATTTTAAAATTGCGGCCGCTGAAGCGATTTTTAAATTTCGCTTTAAATCTCACACTTTTTCAGGTATACCCCCACATCTAATGGCCCGATATCCCTGATTTTCGGAAACTGCTTTTATTAATTTAAGTTTAGTTGAGAAAAACCTTAATTTGCATCCGCTAGAAAGATTTTTAATTTTTAATTTTTTTTTTTTTTTTTTCAAATTTTTTCGTTATAGGTTAACTCCCATCTTCAATGCTCCAATTTTGCTGGTTAACGAACTGGACGAATCATTCGTTAATTGATGGTAATATGCCGAGTTGCATTGAGAAAAAAAATAAAACAAAAAAAAATGGCGACCGCTAGAGTTAACGGCCACACACATACACACGTGTTTTGTTTGTTTGTTTATTTTTTTCATTCTCATTTTCGGTGCTAGTATGTAAAGCTCGATGGAAATTTGAAGAAAAATTTAAAAAAGAATTACATGAATACAAGTGCATTCCAATGAATAGACAAACTTCAATGGTGGAAAATAAAAAACTTCATTCAGAATTATTTTCATCCAATCACTGATAATCTCCCATCACCTACCCCAGATATAACTAACGAGCATTTAACTGCACGAGGAAATCACCCAGCACGTAATGACGTCATAAATTTGGGTCGACATGCCAACTTATTTTCTCTCTAACGATATAATTGCACAACTGTTGTATCTGAAAGGCAAACGAGTATTTTTTGCCCCTCTCTAATGAAAGAGTAAGAACTTCCTTCGACAGTGTTTTGTCATGTAATAACCGCGGGAAACACACTCGTTTGGCAGAGATGTTTGCCCGGTCATGGTCTGCTAAACTCATGTGCCTCTTCCAAATTAGCGGATGTAAATCTATTTTGTGAAATATTTTAATAAATTTATGCAATTGTAATAAATGACCACCTCCGTGGTCTAGTGGCTACCGTTGCAGGCTGCTGGCTGGGAGGAACGGGTTCGAGGAATTTTTCTAAGTTAGAGAGGTCTGGAAACTGCCTGGTGGCATTCTTCGATCACGAAAGCCGCGAGTCGGTCCTGATGGTGTAGTGGTTACCATACTTGCCTCCTAAACCCAAGATCGCAGGTTCGAACCCGGCCAGGACCGATGGATTTTTTTCGGGGGGTAAAAATCCTAAGTATGGCTTCCTTCGGAAGGGAAGTAAAGCCGTGGGTCCCTTGTCGTACATTTACGGCACGAAAAAGAACCTCAAGCCTGAAAGAGAGGCCTCTGAGCAAAATTTGTCGGCCGTTTCACGCCCTGAGTTGAATGGGACCCTGATGACCTGAGCTGTTAAAGAGCGTCCATAAATAAATCATTCAAAAAAGAAAGAAAGAAAGAAAGAAAGCCGCGTGATAGGTGACCTACAGGGTGCGACATGCTCATCATTTGCCCCCCTGCAGTACTGCCCTCTGCAGTCGTAAGACGGAGGTAGAGCTGCAGTGGTCGCTGCGGCAGGACAAGGTCCACCTCGGGCTGCAACGCCAAATGAAAAGGAATAGTAAACAAAGAAGGGAAAAACTTAAAACTGCCGCGCTCATATATATCCAACCGGTATCAAAAGAGGCGGCAAATGTTCGATATGATCAGTTTGGCTGGAAAAGGCTGGAAAACATGGCGGCTATAGGGCTGTCATTCATCAATCCATCGCGTTCATCGTGTACACTAAAGTTTTTATACATGTAATATACAGCGATAGAGTTTCTCTGTCTTACGGGAGGCCTCTGAGCAAAATTTGTCGGCCGTTTCACGCCCTGATTTTACTGGGACGCTGATGACTTGAAATGTTAAAGAGCGTGCGTAAATAAAAGAAAAAATTGCCTTACGGCGCCAATAATATTTAGTTAACAGCAGATAAACGTACAGCTGTGAGAGAGTTTGACAGTGTTATTGTTGGAATAGCGAGTGACGATTGTTTCACAAGTTTGCCGCCTCTTTTGATACCGGCTGAGTCGGCAGTGTATATCAAACGCTCAGCATTAAAAAGTATATACACCCGGGCGATTAATTATTGCACGCCATTGTTACCTACTCAAAGTAGTATGGAACACGTGAACGCCGAGAGTCGCATGCCCCGCGGGCTGCGTGATAAATATCACTACTTTAATTCAAAGTTTTATGCTAATTGCTTATTCACATACGGTTATCATGATGTCATAATAAGTTTTCCTCCCCCGTTCAACAAGCATCAGATTATGCAACCTGTAAATAAAAATTAAATATCTAACAGCAGAGAAGAATATTAATTAAAACTGGAGAAAAAAAAAAAATCCGTCACGCAGGTGCTGCTAAACTAAGGGAATTCCTCAGCAACTTGAATAACTTTAAAAATGAATATAAAATCCAAATTATGCCTTATAAATTCATGAAATGAAATACGTTATGGCGTTACTATGTTCTATTAGGGGAACAAAATTAGAAATTTTGCAACTATAAGTATTACAAAAGAGAAACTACATTTTAAGAATTATTATTATTGTTACTAAGATTAAATAACAAACATTTAATGAGATATATGACCTCCGATAGACAAAGCTATACTATTATGATATTTTTTAAACATGTTTAAATGTAACGATGTTTATGGACTTACCCCTTGATATCAACTTTACATTCACTAAAATAGAGAGAAATAACAGAAAGTTTTGAGTTACGTTGTGTATTTAAGATGATGTTCATATGTTTCAATAAAACAAAAACATGTCACTATTTAAAAACAATTGCAATGTACTAAGTAAATAAAAACAATCGAAAGTTACATCGATTTTCAGTGGCTTTGAAATTTAATTTAAATGTTATTAACATGTAACGTAAACGTTTTCTGAAGGTTGTTACAGAGTGCTCTTACATACAAATGTAATTCTCAAACATATTAGAGTAATATTTCACATTTACTATCTTCACGACGATACTTTTGTTAAATATAAAACATATGCATCATTGTGAATCCAGTTTGTATGCTCAGTTACTTTTTTCCTTCTATTTTATAACAATTAAGAGAAAATTAACGCAAAAGCACTTTTAAAAGTTTGATTTTCAGGTATAACCCTATTCCTAATAGTTCGATTCCCCTAATTTTTTTCCTATTTTGTTTGAATGGTATAAACCGCTTTTTTTAGAAGCAAGTTTGGTGCCGCTATAGCGATTTTTAAAGTTTAGGTTTCAAGTAAACCCTCACTCGTAATAATTGGATTACACTAATTTTCAGACGTATTATTCTTATTTTATTTCAATGGCCTATACCAAGTTTCGCTGGGAAAAAACAAACATGTGGCTGCTAGAACGATTTTTTTTAATTTGCTTTAACCCACATCCTTTAAGTGTCTGTTTTCAGCTGTACTCCCACTCCTAAGGCCCGATTTCCCTAATTTTCAAAAATAATTTTTATTGTTTCATTTAAATGGTATTTGCCGAGTTTTGTTCTGAAATAATAACTATTGGTGCCGCTAGAGCGATTTTTAAAATTTGGGATTCAGGTAAACTGCCGCTACTAATAGCCCGATTACCATGATTTTCAGTAACACCATTTCTTATTTTATTTAAATGTTATATCCCGAGTTTCGTTGCGAAAGAGCAAATATTTGTGCCACTAGAGAGATTATTACATGTTGGGTTTCAGGTAAATTTCCATTCCTTATAATCTAATTTCGCTGATGTTTATAAATTATTTTTATTAATTTATTTTAATGAAATATACCACGTTTGGTTGATAAAAAATAAATTTTGGCGTCTCCAGAGCGATTTTTTTTTAATTTCCTTTTAGGTTAATCCGCACCCGCAATGGTTTTGTTAATTGATTGTTGAGCTGTGACCACTAGAGAGTTAACACATTTTTTTTCCTTCCATTTTCATTTTCGGTGCCTAGTAGACAGGTTCGATGGAGACGTAGATTTTTTTTTTTTTTTTTTTTTTCCAAAAATCGTTTCATGGCTTAAACCGCAATATTATATTCTTTCGGTATTTGCTAAAAGACAATAATTAATAAGGATAAAATATTCATATTTGGCTAAGTTTTTGCTGGAACAAAATTACACTTCACGCGGATTTGCAGATTGTTGAACTTGAAGTTTCTGTTTTCCGACAGGGAACACAACCCCTCTAAAGTCTATGTAAGTCTTTCAAGACACTATATATATATATATATATATATATTCTTTTTCCTCCGGTTCTAAATAATACTCGTACAAAAGTTCATTCAAATATGTTCAAGAGTTCAGGAAACATGGACACATTTACAGATTCTATTTAGTAGAGGTCTGAGCTATAAATATTAATGAAGTTGTTTTATTCACTTTGTTATCTGTTGTGTAGCAGGAGGGGCCTTCTAGTTTACTTAAGTATGACTAATGAATGACTCAAAAACATTTTTGAAGATTAACATTTTATCATTGCGACTAAGAAGTTGGCTTGCGTACTTCACGACCAGTGGACAAACAAGTGGAATATTTTTAATGTCCCTTTCAAAGTCAACAAGCGTTTCGCCAGACTTGTTAACAGGTTCTGAAACAAGTGATGCTCTATTTTTCATTTCTTTTGGGGTTTGTTTTTATTTCAGTTGGATCGTTTGCCGATAGATCGTGCTATTTTTCAATATCGATGGTTTTTCGCCACATAGATGTCAAGTCTGCGCACTGTTAGCCATGTCCGTACTGAGACCAGCTTGTTATCCTGAAATCTCCGCGAGCACAGAAGGTACTAGATCTGAACTTTAGTGGGTGAGTTAGGACACGTTCCGAAAACTTGTGCATGGCTTCTTCTTCTTCTATTACGGATTAGGTTCTGCCTGTTTCGATTTCGCATTTTTTTTCTATCCGTCTTCTCTTTGATCTTCCAATTTATCTTCTTCCTTTCGGGTTATATGTCAATATATTTTTGGTACTCTTATCTTCTGTCAATCTTTTTAAGTGTTTTACACATTATTGTCTATAATTCCCTAATTGTGACCGCCAAGGGTGGCCGAGGTCGTTAAGGCGCGGACTGTGAACGGGAAGTCTGGGGTTCGAATCCCGCCAGGATCGTCCTCCCTGACTGAGGTTTTTTCCAGGTTTTTATCGGTCCTCATAACTGGCAAATGCCGGAGAGGTACCCTAAACTTAAGCCTGGAACGTTTCCTCCCTTAAAAATCCTTTCCCAGTATATCATTTCATCTTGTGTATCATCAGTGTCACCGCCTGTGTTGCCTCAGTAGTAAAAACGGGAGTTTAAACACTGTTTAAAAAATCCCTTATATTGGTTACATTTCTAATTCTTTTCTTATATGTTCTTCTTTCGTGTAACCTTTGACAAATCGTAAAAAAGCGTATTTCTATTACTTGAACTTTATTCTCTCTCTCTCTCTCTAAATCCAAGCCTCATTTCCATTCCATAAAAATAGCTGCTAAGGCCATGACTGTGTAGAATCTTAATTGTGTGTCTTTTATCACTTTGTTTTTTAAAGCATTTCTAATTGCTCTATACACATCTTGGAACTTTTGTATATTTATATTTACAATTTTGGTCTTCTTCATATGTGACATCACAATCTAAATATTGAAAGTGTGATACTTGTTCTATTATTATTATTTTTCCATCAAATTTTATTCTTATTGGGTATTTACTACTTTGGTTTTTGTCTTTGAAATTATCAAATTGTATTCTTTATTTATTTTATTTGGTTGGTATAGTTTTTTTTTTTTTTTTTTAGGCTATCTTCATTGTCAGAAATCAGTTGCAAATAGCAAAGTATTTACTGATCTATTCTTTCTTAACTCTTATTAATTTATGTACACTTTTCCATTTTTTTAAGAATGTCGAATTTACGCGAACCTAATACGCTATTGAATGTAATGCGCACCCCAAATTTGAGACTTAAAACCATTAAAAAAAATAGCATATTGTTGTGCGGCGTCTTAGAGATAAGCCCGTCCACTTCATAAAAGGATCAGAACACAGAATTTATAAGTGAACTATTGTTACATCTTGAAGCACTTAGGACAAAATGCATCACTCGTGTTGTTGTCAGGACAGTTGACGTAGGTCAAAGAAGAAAAAGTTATTTTTAATGGTGTCACTAGTCACAGGTTGTCCGTTCTTCCTTCTTTCATGTACGAATTCCAAAAAGTTTTCTTCAATATCAGGATGTCTTCCTTTGCGAGGACCAGTGAATTTCTTCCTACTAACTTTAGTTGCAAATGTGCCAATTTCTGTTGCGAACGTTGCTCTGAACTATATTGAACTCTCTTCCTGTTAACATTTTTTACAGCATAAGGAATTACTTTACACTTGAAAGTAACATCATAAGATGTTCTTCTGTTTGTCCTCCATTTCGTGACTATCTACTATTTAAACGCGCTATGCAATAATAGCCAACAATAAACGTAACGAAGTCGAGAATTGCAGCAAAGCATTATGACGTAATAAACGATAAATTTGAATGAAGTTACCGGCGAACTACGGAACGGATTCGCATTCAAATCTAATACACTACGAATACACATTAATTTAGACAAAAAAATGCGCATTAGATTAACGTATATATTAAATAATATTAGAGAGAATTGTTTTAGACCACAATTTGCTTTTATTTCTTCTGTTGACTTCCCATTTACATCTATTATCATTTTTGTATTCATATATTTTATGACTTTTATTAGATGTATAGGGCATTGTTTTATATATTTTTCGTAATAATAATAATAATAATAATAATAATAATAATAATAATAATAATAATAATAATAATAACCAGTCTACTCTATCAAAGGCTTTTATTGGGTCAAAAATGCCAAATGTGTTTCGAAGTTACATTCACTTCGTTTACGTATAAAATTAACTTATGTGTATCATCATTAAAATGACTTAAAATGACGTAATATCAAGTCATTTTGCTCTTAAAGTGTATTAACTAGATTTACATGTTTTAGTTAGATAAATGTATTTAATTAAGTTAATATGTGTTCAATTAAGTTCACGTGTAATTAATCAATTTGGCGGGTTTAACTATGTTTTGTTTGTTGTTGTTTTTTTTTTAAGTGTTTAACGCCCGTTTTAATTAATGAGGCAATAAGGTCGTGAACACTGATGATACATGAGATGAAATTATAAATTGGGAAACTATATATTTTTAGGGAAGCGTTCCAGCCCTATGTTTAGGGCCTCAAAAAGCTCAGCTTGGATGGTCCTGGTTTGAACCTAGCCCCAGACTTCCCGCTCACGAGTTCGCGCCTTAACGACCTCGGTTACTCATTTGCTGTAAAAAATCAGTATTTTGATTATTTTTCAATGCCACGGGTGCCTACAGTATACGAAAAAAAAACACTTTGTCAATTATTAATGCGTACTGTCGTTAGAGCATATTACGCATATTTTATTATGAATATTTTTGAGAGTTTTAGGTCATAAAAAATCATAAATTATATTTTCCATTATTTTCAACATCCCATTCCGCATTCTACCTTTCACAAATAGCTACGATTGGCCATGGTTAGTTAGCGATATTACATGAATTCGTTTCTAATTTTTATTTGAATAAATAGGCATGTTGGCAATCCTGGAAGCATGCAAGGCTGGAAGAAAATCAATAACAGCTGATTCTACCAAGTGCGTAATATCGCTTCTTTCAGCGGGAATAAATGAATTTTTAAACAGCATTTAGTATAACATTTAAAACTTTAATTTAAACTTTTACTGTACCAAAATACGTTTAAAGCCCATAATAACCAGCGCTGCGATATATTTAACATTACCAGAGATTTAGTTGTTTCTTCCTTGCCTCCCCACCTTGTGACATATAAATGGATTTTTTTTTTTTGAAACAAGTAATGACTGGAAAAAAAATTAATTTATAATTACTCATTTATAGAGGGCTTTGTATATATAGTGTGTAATAGAAGTAATTTTCTTTTATTCGTAGGTTTGTATCGTAATTGCGGACAGAATTTTTAGGTTTTTATAAACACTAAGATTTTTTGTCTTTTTTTTTTTTTTTAGCCTTTTAACACTTTTATGTAACAGTTTAAAGTTTATCTTAGCTAAAGTAAAATAAACACATTGAAACAAATATATGATAATATGAATTTATTTTAATTTAATTTTACTTGTATTTTCCATTGTTCTGAAACACAAAAATACAAGAGCGTGAACTATGGTAAAATTAAGGTCGTTGCCGATGCACTGTCTAATGAACCAACTATTAGAAACCTTTCTAAACCTTTAGAAACTGTAAATGTAAGCCTTGAATTTGTTTCTAAATAAAAGCTACATCCGACAGTTTTCTTCACCAGAACATGACTGACAATAAAGAAACAAAACACGTATGCTCGATAGTCATTTGAAAAAAAAAAATAGCGTTGAACATGCTGACAACAAGATATTACGAAATTACATAAGCTAATTACGATAGTGATTTTAACATAACGTGACAACAATGTTATTAAAAATTTTAATGCAATAATTTGTCCTTAAAGATGCATATTGTTGGCTAATGTTTTAAAAGCAATTTTATCGTAAATATTATTAATTTTAATTTTAATGAACTTAAAAGTGTTATAAATTTAATTTTAACATTTTAAACCATAGTTTTAGCCATTTTTAGGTTTTAGCGTCATATTTAGCCGTTTATATGTTTCATAAGATATGACTCCCATGGTAAAGAAACGGATAGTTATGTTAAAACATTATACTTAGCTAGCAAGGAACAACAATTGTTTTAAACCTAAGAATCCGAGACCTAGATATAATTAATTATTTTATGTATTGGAATATCCTTACTCCTTTCATGGTAGAGTGAAACTTTCTGTTTAGTTTTGGTGGTACACCCGTTTAAAAGTTTAGCAATTTCTCCTCCTAATTCTCATAAGGATAATATTTAATTAAAAAAAAAAAAGAATAGGTCAAATACGCGAATGGGCTGCGCATAGCCTTGCGCAGTGAGACACCTGGAGGTCGCTTGATGGACGCGCCGTTTGTTACTTCAGTTGCCATTCAGACTGTACAAGAGTTCGGTGCCTCAAGGTTGCGCGCAACAGGTATGACAGTCTTTTGTTTCGTCTCACAGTGGAAATATTTTTCTCATAAATTACTATTACTTTAGATTTAATTTTTAAATCATTTCATTTGTTAAATTAAGTGGGAAGGGATCTATATTATAGGCTGAAAAATATAAGGAAATTTAAAATTCAAATTTACTAATTCGGAGATGGAGTTTGTGTGGGGTAGTAACGTTAGCTGGGAAATCTGAAACCTTACAACCTTTAGTATGAAAATTAAGAATCAAAAGTTTATTAGACGAAATTAATTGTAAAATATGCAGGGCTTTCATTTTAAAATTTTACAATCTAAATATCTATGTATTTAATATTATTTAAAAAAGATGCGTCTTTTTAGATATTAATGGCGGATATTTAAAACTAACGTTAGTTAAATCTTAGATTGCACCCTCTCAGCCGCAGCCATTTCACGTTTACTTCTAAAGCCATCCCTGATGCTTAAATTTAAAAGAGGGCGAATAACCCTTTTTATGACTGCCTGGCAAAATATTATTACTATTTTAATTAAGATAGAAAACTATAAAACCTTTTAATGTAATATATTTTGTTCATATTCAAACAACAATAACAACAATGCATGTTGCCAGGTAACGCTAAAACACAAAAGATGTGATAATAGCTAAATCCTATTTAAAATTGATGCATAATAAGGTACGGGAGCCTAGGTTTAAAGTTGTGAAAAAAAACCTAAAATGTAATATAAATAGGTTTTAAACTTGCCCTTCAAAATTTTGCCCATGAAGCTGAGATACTGAATAAATAATATACAGAGTTTTTCAAAAGTTAATACATAATTTGTTTTACAAGTAGAAGAAAAATTTTAGAAAAGATGCAAAGACACGTCAAATTTTATTTTTAAAATGCGAAAGCTTTCTGAAGTCATTGTTACATGAGCTATGAGTTATAGAAAACATTTTTAAATTATAACCTGTCCTCCCCCAACCACATTTTCTGATAGAGTGTCTTCGTTTTTCTCACTCTGCACCTTCATTTGTTTTATGCATTAGTAACATTGGAGGCTAAAAATATTGTTGTCATGGTAACACACTCTTCTGTATAAAACAAAGGAAGGATCTGTATAAAACAAGTAAATGTGCAGAGTGAGAAAAGCGTCACTCTGTCAGAAAACGTGAAGAAAAGCATTTGTTCTAATTTAACATTGTATTTGATGACATCATAGCTAATGTAGCAATAAGTACGGAAAGGTTTTGCATTTATATAAAAAATATTTTAAGAAATACGATTTGGCATGTCATTGCATGTTTTTCTCTCTAAAATCTCCCATCTATCTGTAGAGAAAATTAGTGAACTTTTGAAAAACTATGTATACAGTTATTTTAAAGCAAATATTTCACAGTTTGAAATGACTAAATCTTCAGTGCATATTAACAATTTGATTCAATAATGGATGATTTTTCCTTCGAGGGACCGCTCCAATTATAACGCACGGTCGGTCGGTAGGCGCGGTGAACGGTAGTCAGAAAGTTCGCAGCTATGATTGTCGAGTAAGTTATTACTAACAGTTAAATACTTAAAAAGATACATTTACTTAACATTAACAAACAATAAGAGGCTGGAACTGCCTCCCTTCATTTTCCATACATTTCTGACATCTGAGAAATGGAAGAAATTTCTTCACTAATGTTATTTTTCAGTCCATGGGTTTTCTTGTACACTTTTTCCTTTAATGCCCCCTAGTAATAAAAATCGGAGGGCGTAAATCGTAGGACTTGGGGGGGGGGGTCATGTTGTTGGCTCTATCGTCGAAAATTTCATGAATTGCACGCAAGGAGACACGGACTGTGTGTGCCGTTGCAGAGCCTAATGGAAAGTAGCGATTGCACGTTTCCTCAGTTAATTCACAGGATTTGAAAATATTCTGCGCATATCTAACAGTATTAATTTATTCTTTAAAAAATTGGGTTTATTATTCTCTCGCCGATATGACGTACCACATTCCTGTCTTTTGATCATGCAGGGGTTCCTTGTGAAGAGATTAATTTTTTTTTAGAATCTGTTGTTTCGTAAATTAACATACCCACTTAGGTGGAATTAAGTAAGGAAAATTAGATTAGAGTCAATTCCCCCTCATGCACACTGTTCAAAATCCGTACTCAAAATCTACTCCTGGCTGCAGGGTCACCCGGTTAACGTTTTATCACTAGAGTAATTTATAGTGTTTTAAATTTAGTAGCTTTGTGCCGTTCGAAAAGAGGAATAGAAAATTCCTTGCTGAGAAGGAAGTCAAAGTGTTTTTATTTTAGAAGAACGTTCCAGAGCCTGTTAAATTCTAACATTTCTCCTGTAAGTAGTATACTTGACTGTGTGTGCTTTTTATCTAGAATACTTCCCGTTCCACGAAATTTATTGTCCAATCTGTGAATCCAACTGCGACTTGGAAGTTGAACATCAGGGAATCTCTCTTAAAACACTCTCCATACATCACGAGTTGATTCTGTATGCACGTATGAATCGTAAATAAATACTCTGTGGAGAATAGAATTCCTGAGTTGAGTTATATTAATACACTCTATTACGCCGCCTAAAGGGTGCATTAAATACTGTAATATAATGCACAAGAATAAGTCCGTACGTTCCTAGAGTTAAACTGACCTCCCCTCCGGCTCCTGGTCGGCTTTCAAGCATGGGAACGAGACGAGAACTACAGATCTGTCAACTGCGAAAAACCACCTAGTATTATGGTTTAGAAGGACTCCCCCCCACATATGTACATTTGTTCTACTTTTGTTGCTTTGGTAAATATGTCACGCTTGTATAAACAATTGTTATTTAGAATCTTGAAAACAAATTTCGAACTATCATTTTTAGATTGGTTTTGCCTTCTTTAAGAGGTTGTGTTGGCTCCGCTAAATTGTTGATTTATGGTTAAGAGAGTTTTATAGAAAAAATACCTTTTAAACTTTCGATGCATTTTGTCAAGATCTCTAAATAAAATTTGTATCTCATATTAACTACCTGTTCAATTAAAATATAATTTAACTTTGCGTTAAGCACCTATAGCTTTAGGCCATGTCGTGTACTCGTTCAGTGTTACTTGTATTAAGAATGCAGTACACAATATTTCAATGCATTCTGGACATTTCCATTGTTACATGAATGAGAAATAAAAAAGTCCGTCACATAGGAGTTGTGTAAACTAAGCGAATTCCTCAGCAAGTTGAATTTGTGAACGCTGTTACAGAGCGCTAGAGTAGAAAAATTGGTGTCGCTTGAGCGCTTTTTAAATTTTGGTTTTTAAGTATTCCCCCTCCTAATAGCCCGATTTACATGATTTTCAGACACTATTTGTCCTATTGTATTTAAATTGTGTTTATAGAGTTTCGTTGAGAAAAAACAAAAATTGGTGTCGATAGAGTGATTTTTAAATTTTGGGTTTCAGGTAAACACACAATCTTAATAGTTTGATTTTGCTCATTTTCAATTTTTTTTTTTATTTCAACTCTACATAGAGTTTCATTAAGAAAAAACAAAAATTACGGCCACTAGAGCGCTAACAAACACATATGCATTTGTGCGTGTGTGCGTGCGCGCGCGCGCGTGTGTGTACATTTTTTCATAGTCATTTTTGGTGCCTAGAAGACATAATCGATGATGTTATGAAGAAAATTTTCTAAAATAATTTTATTTCATTACATTCCTTTGAAATTTGTTAAAATGCACAGTCCCTTTATGAAAAAACTATTGTTAATAGTATATGATTTATTTATATGGATATTCCATTGTTTGCATAAAAGATGTCATTGAAAATATTCCTAAGAATGTACAGTTTCTTCTCTACGTCGCTACAGCCTGGGTTGAGCCTTGGCCTGCCGCAGCGACACTTGCTTCTTCAACCTCCTGCCGATTCGTAAGCGGGAGGCCTGGGGTTCGAATCCCGCCAGGACGTCCTCCCTTTCTAAGGTTTTTTCCAGGTTTTCCTCAGTCCTCATAAATGACAAATGCCGGGAAGGTACCCTAAACTTAGACCTGGAATGCTTCCTTCCTTACCCTTTCCCAATATATCATTTCATCTCATGTATCATCAGTGTCACCGCCTGTGGTGCCTCAGTAATTAAAACGTATATTGCAGAGGGGGCGTGTGATCATTATGCCGGCACCAATTATCCTCACAAGGCAGGGTGAACCACGTTCAAGGTCTCCCTAACTTAGAAAAATTCCTAAGAACGTACAGGAATCGAACCCAGACCGCCCGCTGATGAGTTCGTGCCTTAACGACCTCGGCTACCCATGGCGGTGTGTCACTGCCTGAGCCAACCCACCAGGTGTTTATAGAATTGGCTATTTCTTGTTTATACACGTGCGGCAGAAACAATTATCCATTTTAAATCGCGCGCTATTGTTGGTCAAGACTTCTTAGTGAGATGATGTTTGCACCTTTGCGTAGTGCAGTTCAAGGCATTTTCTGTACGCCATATTACGTGACCTTGGCCGCTCGCTCCGCTGCACAGTACTACTTGACAGTCAGTATGGGGTGCAGGTCGAATGAACATGGTGCGTTTGCAGTTGAAACGTTTTTTAAATGTGGTGAATGAATAGCAAAAAATGCAGCTTTTGTTTCGGCAACAAACAAGAAGCCTCCAGGTAGGTCACCTACGGTTCGCACTCCATAAAGATGGCAACAGTAAGAGCTGCTTTAGAGCAAAGTTCAGTTCGTTGGCAATTATCCGACGCACACTTCTATCCGATGTTAAGGGCTTGCAAATACAGACGAACTGATCGCGTTAAATTTTTTTCTAAAGCAGCTCTTGCTGTTACATGTTTATGGAGTCCGAACCGTAGGTGACCTACCTATCGGCTTCTTGTTTCGTGCAGGTGTTGTCATGAACTGCCTGACCCATCTCGTAATCGTCTTCCGTGACGAAGCTTGTCCATTCCGACTGATGTCGAAATGCTGCCGAAACAAAACCTGCATTCCTACGACACAGTCAGCACATTTGAAAAACGTTTCAATTGCAAACGCGCCATGTTCATTCAACCTGACTGTCAAGTAATACTGTGCAACAGTGCGAGCGGCCAAAGTCCTATAATATGGCGTACAGAAAATGCTTTGAACTACAATGCGCAATGGTACAAACATCGGCTCTCTAGGAAGCCGTGACCAACAATAGCGTACGATTTAAAATGGATCGTTGTTTCTGCCGCACTCTGTATTTTTGTTTATTCTTATTACAATATAGCCCCTTTTCTCTAGGAAAAACGGTATTTTTAATTTTGAGAATATAAAATATTGCAAAAGAAACTGGGAACTGTGTTTTAGAACAATTCTAAATTGCACAAATAAAAACTATAATCCAATGAGTGAGAAATGTTACATTAAGTAGTTAAATTAAACATTTAAAATAATAAATTTTAATATTAGTAAACGATTAGCATAGAAAAGCCATGTATGTGTCTATGTTGTGTTACATATATAACTTAAAATGTCTGCTTTGGTCTCTTCCGTAAGTTTCTGGTGTTCTAAAGTGAAGGTTATCATTAAAGATAATCCTGTCCTTCACTTATCTAGACTGGAAAAACGAGTTATGACTGTTTAGGTTAATTTTGCCTTGTGCCAGTATTCCTCGGTTTTTAGTATAACATGAAAAAAAGTTAATGACTCTCTCAAATATGTGTCGGTCCTGGTGGTGTAGTGGTTACCATACTTGCCTTCTACACCCAAGCGGGGGTTTGAACCCGGCAAGGACCGATGGATTTTTTTCGGGTGTAAAAATCGTAAGTATGGCTTCCTTCGGAAGGGAAGTAAAGCTGTGGGTCCCTGTCGTACATTTACGGCACGATAAAGAACCTCAAGCCTGAAAGAAGAGGCCTCTGAGCAAAATTTGTCGACCCTTTCACGCCCTGAATTGAATGGGACGTTGATGACCTGAGCTGTTAAAGAGCGTCCATAAATAAATCAATAAAAAAAAATCTCAAATATGTAACACAATGAAGGTACTGCAATTTTTGTTTACGAAATAGGCCACTGGATTTCCTTGGATGTCAAATAATTAGAGCAATACAGGATCCGTGTCATGGAACACTCTCAACCCGTATGTTTTAGAAAGTTGTATTAAATAAGATATTTAAAAGAATAACTTAGTATTTCAAATGAATGCAAACCAGAGAAGGGGTGATTTGTTCAAATTTAATGATAGTCTTTAGTTAAAATATATATACAGAAATTCGTTAGGCCAACCAAACATTTAAATTTTTTTTAAATAGTATTTAACGCCCGTTTTTACTACTGAGGCATCACAGGTGGTGGACACTGATGATACATGAGATTATTTTTTATTGATTTATTTAAGGACACTCTTTAACACCTCAGGTCATCAGTGTCCCATTCAACTCAGGACGTGAAACGGCCGACAAATTTTGCTCAGAGGCCTCTTTTTCAGGCTTGAGGTTCTTTTTCGTGCCGTAAATGTACGACACGGGACCCACGGCTTTACTTCCCTTCCGAAGGAAGCCATACTTAGGATGTTTACACCCGAAAAAATCCATCGCTCCTTGCCGGGTTCGAACACGCGATCTTGCGTTTAAGAGGCAAGTATAGTAACCACTACCCCACCAGGACCCACTATACATGAGATGAAATGATAAATTGAGAAATAAGTTTTTTTTTTTTTTAAGGAAAGAGCGTTCCAGACCTAAGTTTAGGGTACCTCCCCGGCATTTGCCATTCGAGAAAACCTGGAAAAAACCTCAATCAGGGAGGATGGTCCTGGTGAGATTCGAACCCCAGACCTCCAGCTCACGAGTCCGCGCCTTAACGACCTCGACCACCCGTGGCGGTTTCGATTATTTAGGAAACACACACACACATTGGACACTTTGAAAGTTTTGAGCATGAAAGTAATACAAATTTAAACAATGCCATTATCTTCACACTATTCTCCATTACATACAGCTTCTCATCCGTTTTGTAGGTTAAATGTTGAACGCCATGCTTCTTTGAATAGGATGCAAATGCATTCTTTGTATGCACCCACTTCGGCTTCAGCTGATTCAAATTGTTTTAAAAAAAAAGTCTCAAGGGCTAAATCTGGACTGTAGAGCGGATGGAGCAAGCATTTGACTCCTGCAGTTGTTTCAGTTCAGTGTAGATTAAAATCTCCAAAAATTTCAAACAACAGCAAAGTAGTGCAAACGGCAAAGATCCTCAAATGCAAGAATAAATTTTTTCAAGACATTCTCTCTCCCCTAAACTGACTAAAGTACATCATAGCACGGAAATGCTCTCTCTTGAGATTCATCCTTGCATCTGGCGCAAAAACATCCGCGTACACATACACAAGAGTACTACTAACACTATACATTGTTGAAGACTTGTACATGTTTTTATATAAAGTTAAATCTAAGGCCAGGAAAACCTGCATGGCTTGTCACAGTTTAGTGCTATCTATTTTCAAAACTTTCACTGACCCTCCAATATAAAAACAGACATTAACTCCATGCATAACTCAGCATTGCATTTGTGTGTTCGATTCCATACATTTATCTGTTATTATCATATTCACCATATTCTCTTTAACCCCGCAGCTGAATACTCTGGTAAATTTGGATGAATAAAGCATAACAATTCTAACCTGTCGCTTTTGTTCACAGAATGGCAGCCAACGCTACAGAAATTGAGGAGCTAAAGAAAAACATCGATGACGCGTTTCTGGTTATAAATGGAATCATCGTATGTTGTAAGTATGGTCTTAACATTTACAAACCTGTAAAAAGTAATTTTTGATTTAAAAATTAAAATGTAGCTTATGTTTAGATAACATTATCAATATTGAAGTTCGCACCTGATTAATCGTGCATTATTGTATGTTGTAATGACGAAACTAAACGTTGTGCTGAGCGATTATGTGGAACGTTTCCAGAGGTTCGTGACTTGTGGAACTGTTCAATAAAGAATTATAATTTTTTTGACAACATACTTTTGCTCATCGTCATAATTTTGATGAGATTTCTCAAAGTAGCCCCCTTTGAATGCAATGCACCTGTCCTAACACTCCTGCCAGTCTTCAAGGACATGCTGGAAGCCATTTTGTGACAGGTTCTTCAGAATCGCTTCCGTGGTCATCTCCACTGTTTCTGATGATGGAAAACGCCTTGCATGAAGGCTAGGGGAAATGGAAAATGTCACACGGAGCTAAAGCTGGACTATAGGGAGATGAGGGAGACGTTTCACGTTGATTTTTGTAAGATATTCACCAACAATATTTCTGATGCGCGGTCGTGCATTTTTGTGGTGCGGCGTTAGCAAAATGTATGGAAATATGGCCTTGCAGATTTTTCAGGACATCTCTGCAGTACTGCCTAGTTACAGTTGTGTGTACAAGTAAAACATGCTGGTAAACAATTCATTCAATTTCGAAAAATGAGATGACTGCAATATTCCTGCCAGAAGCAGCCACTTTCGCCTTTTTGGTTTTGGCGTTAATGGAGATTTTCTCACAGAGCTTTGCTGTTTTCTCTCAGGAACGAAAGTAGCCAGTGATTACCTTCGAAAGAAACTCCGCATCTTCCTGTAACATCACCCTCAACTACCTTTTGTACAGGAATCAACAGCTCCAACCCACCGTGCACAAACACTTCTCATGTGCAACTTTTCATGTACCACGTAGGTGGAAAAGGTGAAATTTTCAGAATTTCTGAAACAGTTCTTAATGTAATTCGAAAATCTTCTCTCACAATGACAGCAGTGTTAATGTTTTCTTCCGCTAGAGCACAAACTGGAGCGCCGAGTCCAACTTACTTTGAAATTGGCTGTCTTCGCTCTTTAAACATTTTAAACCATTCTCGAGCTATGCTATATGGAAGAATAAACTCTCCATAGGCTAAGCTAAGAAAATATTGAAACCTATGCCATTAACATGTGTCATTTGGCCATCTTCACGACATCTTTGAGTGAGCCCGAGAGCTTTTAGAATATTCTAGAAAGTTACTGCATATTTTCGAACCCTACCCATGCTTTGAGCTGCAATATATCTTTGAAACTATATTCCTGTCGGGAATAAGCTAACATTGCTTAGACCTCAGCTGAAAATTTGTTGAGACGAATGCAGAATTGTTTGTCGCATGTAACCTCTATTTTTCTGTATACAGAACTGAACATGTCTCAACTTGCACACCTTTTTTCCCCTTGTCTTGATCTTATGGGTGATAGGATTGGTTGGATTGCATTATTACGGACTGAGGAGGCATTTCGCAACTAAAACCTTGCTGGCCGTTTGTGCCTTACACCTGGAGGATAAAATCCACGGGGTTACTAACATGTTTCCAGATACAACACCCCACTCTAGGGCGAGTCCCTGGGTAAGGCCGCTTCCATACCTCATGCCAGGGCGGAAATCTTTCCAACGGCGCAAGCCACCGTCTCACCGCACCAGCCCACCTCGGCTTGACACTTTCGACCTTATATGTCATGGGAAAAACGACACAGGAGAAAATGGTTACCAAGTATGTTAACTTACTAAAAGATGTTCCTTATGTGCTGTTACTAACAGAACGTTTCCAGAATTTATTTTGAAATGTAAGCAAAATCAAGTATTCTTTCACATTTTTGCATGATAACCAAAGACATTAGGATTGTGTCCCTGATTATTTTTTGATAATTAATGTGTTGTTTCTTCTACGCCGCTACAACCCGAGATCGGACCATGGCCTGCCGCAGCGACCTCTGCTTTCTCTGATAGAGGACAGTATAACATGGGGCGGCTTTTTAGATCGGAGAATCTACAACTTCTCTATCAGACAGCTCCCCATTTATCCTCACGACGCTTGGTGCACCCCGTTCCAAACCTAAGTTAGAAGTGCTAACCTAGACCAAGCAGGCGATTAATTAGTGCATTTAGTGAGGCAAAATTTCATATATTTGAAGCAATATTTAAATTATGCATACTTTTAATATTTTGAAAATCTGAACTCAGCACGTGCTAATTATAGAAAATCCACCATTTTCATGCAATTGCAAATAAAACGTTGCAAGTCGGTCCTGGTACCCCACGGGTGGCCGTAGTCGTTAAGGTGCGGATTCGTGAGTAGGAGATCTGGGGTTCGAATCCCACCAGGACCATCCTCCGTGACTGAGGTTTTTCAAGTTTTCCTCAGTCTTCATAAATGGCAAATGCCGGGGAGGTACCCTAAACTTACGCCTGGAACGCTGGAACGTTTCCTTCCTTTAAGAAAATCCTTTCCCATATTATAATTTCATCTCATGTATCATCGCTTGTGGTGTCCCAGTAGTAAAAACGGGGGTACACTAATTAAAAAAAAACAGTCGGTCCTGGTGGTCTTGTGATAACCATGCTTGCCACGTAGACCCAAGATGGAGATTCCTCCCAGAGTCGATGGATTTTATTTTGGGCATAAAAATCCTAAGTGTGGATTCCTTCGGAAGAAAAGTAAAGCCGTGGATTCCGTGTCGTACATTTACGGCACGATAAAGAACCTCAATCCTGAAAGAAGAGGCCTCTGAGCAAAATTTTTGGCCGTTTCACGCCCTGAATTGAATGGGGCGCTGATGACCTGAGCTGTTAAAGAGCGTCCGTAAATAAATAAACAAAACGCTTACATTTGTTTTTAGGTAATCGACGAACATTTCTAAACTCAAGACCCAATCCTAACACACAATGCATTTCGTTTTTGGTGCTGCTACCCGGTCAAGAAATTTACTGACGTAAAAATTCTTAATACGACGGTTGACTGTGAAGCCGCCTAAAGAAATCTGTGCTGACGCAATAAGGAAAACTGCAGAAACGCGCTGACTGTATAGAAAGTTTAATTCCCCGTGTGCTGCTGCGGCGGTAACTTAACTAAACCTCTGCCGCATATCAAGCGGGATTTCCAGGGAATCACCTGCACACGTTCTTACGTAAAGGAAATAATGAGAGTAGCCGTGGGTGACTTTTCCTGTAGCTCCGGCCTTTCACTCGACATGACTGCCGGCGAGCGCAGAGGTTACAGAGCGTTGTCTCTACTGTGTGTAGTGGGCTCAATTTCAGGAACATCTTTACTATTTCT
This sequence comes from Metallyticus violacea, assembly GCA_030762175.1. Taxonomy (NCBI): domain Eukaryota; kingdom Metazoa; phylum Arthropoda; class Insecta; order Mantodea; family Metallyticidae; genus Metallyticus; species Metallyticus violacea. The sequence continues at coordinate 12,784,868 of CM060839.1, read as the reverse complement.
GCAGCGGCGGCTTGCAGCACCTTACTATGTTGATTGTCTAAATATCGCAAGCTTCAATTAACACTCGTGCATACACAATAGAAATTTTATAAAAAAAGATCATAGTAAAACATTAAAAAAAAGTCATTATCCTGGATTTCATGGCAACAAATGTATTGATGGCCGTTTGGTTAAAGTCTGAAATCAGAGTGGATTATGACTCTATAGAAAAGTATTAACATGAGCAGATGGACAGCTCATAGCGCGTTCATAATGCCCGTGTTCTTTTCGTCTTCAACACTCGTAAATTTGATTATGTGACACCCCTACGCTGTCAATTGTCTTGGCTATCTCTAAAAGAACGCACGACTTTCCAATCCCTTACATTCCTGTTCAAAAACCTCCGTACCTCCTTTCCTTAATATGTCGCCTCTCGCTTCGTGTATCTGTCCCTACCTGGAACTCGGAATATGACTTTACTGTCTATCCCTGACATATTTCTACTCGACCTCATTCGGCGTGTCAGTACCCAGAATCTGGAACACCCTTCCTCCTGAAGTCAGAGATTGTTGGACAATAAAGCAATTTAAACGTAGATTAAATTGCTCAGGACCTCCCAAAACTGCGACAACCGAGAAGATTGTGACAAAAATTCACAGTGCCGTACTCAATTGAAGATGCGCGAGTTGTCTGACATCGCAAAGATCTTGATAAGCTCTGTCCACTATTTTACAGGAAATTTTGGGATTAAGAAAGTTTTCCGTTCGATGGGTGCCGCATTTATTAACTATGGGCCAAAAACCCAGTTGAATGAACGTTTTGCAAGAGCGTTTAAACTTGTTCAAACACAATTTCAGTGAGTTTCCCCGACGTTTCATGACAGCAGATGAAACATGGATTCATCACTACACGTCAGAGACGAAGGAGCAGTCCAAACAGTGGGTGGCAACAGGTGAAAGTGCATCAAAGAAAACAAAAACGGTTCCATCTCAGGAAGAGTCTTGACTACGGTTTTCTGGGATTCTCATGGTGTTAGCTCGTAGACTACCTGCAGAAGGGCAGAACCATCACCGGGGAGTATTACGCTTCACTACTGGACCAACTGAAGGACGTTGTTCAGGCTAAACGTCCACACCTTGCCAAAAAGAAAGTTCTCTTTCATCACGATAATGCGCCTTTATACACGTCTGGGATTGTTGCTACAAAACTACATGACCTTCACTTCCAAGTGCTTCCACATCCGCCATATTTGTCGTATTTGGCTCCCAGCGATTACTTTTTGTTGCCACACCTGAAGAAATGGCTGGGTGGACGAAGATTTACATCAAATGATGAGGGTGAATCTGAGACAGATGCTTATTTTTCACAGTTGCACAAATCTTATGTTACTGACAGTATTAAAAAGTTTGAAAAGTCTTTGGACTAAATGTATTGATTTACAACGCGACTATGTTGAAACATTTTCTTTTAAATCTTGCGTTTTCTTGGTCAGGCCGAGGCCTTTTAGAACACCCTCATACATTTTTAACAATTATTGCCATAATTATGTTTCACTTTATTTTTTGAAACGTTGTTAATAATTATTGCCGCTTTTTATAGTAATATGCCGCTCTTCAGCTTATTACAAAATATTCGGTTTTTTTGCAGTGATGCAGTGTGGATTCGCATGTCTAGAGGCCGGAGCTGTTCGTTCCAAGAACTCTACCAACATCGTCATGCAAAATATTATGGATATCTGTAAGTAGTACTCATTTACAAAACTAATAATTTATTGTCCCTATGGAGCTCTAGCATCTCCAAGAATTTCACTAGGGGTAAGGAAAAGTGAAAAAATCGGCGTATGTTGCCCCATTAGTGGTGAGAGGATCATTGGAGCATACAGTTGATTCTGCTACTTATGAGAATACCATACTAACGCCCTCCCCCCTTTTTCAGAGAATTAACCGGCAGGGAGCGCGATCGTGCATTTTTTTCAACAGGACTCTGCCACTGCTCACACTGCAAATGATTCCCTGAGAGCGATTTCCATTGTGGTTCTACAAAACAGAGTAATAAGTGGGGGTTTGTGGTCCTTTCAAGCACCCGATTTAACTATATACAATTATCTCTGGGGTAAATTAAAAATGACGTGTACAAGACAACCCCGCACACCATACAAGAATCCAAAGATAATATTCGTTCGATTTTGTTCGGGTTTCTCAAAATGAACTACAGCGAGTGATGAGTGATGAATGAACTACAGCGAATTTCCTAATGATATGCCGAAAATGTGTAGTTTTCCAAATAATATTGTGTTCACAGCCGGTAATGCTAGCGAAAATTGTCGTTATTGAAAGTAATTTTGGTTTGCCTCTCAACAGGTGTTTCAGTTGCTATCTATCCAAGATCATCCCATAATTCACTTATCCGATAACGCAACATATGGGTGGATTTGTGTAATGGAGTAAAGGCTATAAACGCTATTCATGTGTTTACCTACCTCTGACATACGAGTACTTATAGATCCATCTTTATAAAGCAGGATATAATTAAAAAGTCCGTCGCGCAGGAGCTGCGTAAACTAAGCGGATTCCTCAACAACATGAATAATTTTAAAAAATAATAAAAATCTAAATTATGACTTTATTAATTAATGAAATAAATAATGGCATTGCTTTGTGTTAATTAGCATGACAAACTCTAAAACTAACAAATAAAAGAAAAGCTAGCTTAACCATAATACAACACTTAACTAGGCTTGTTTCTCTCTCTCTCTCTCTCTCTCTCTCTCTCTCTCTCTTCAAAATCACTTGAAAATAATTTTTATAGCGAAGTTACTCTACTTTTCAAAAGTAAGGGGAACAAAATTAGAATTTGTGCAACCTATAAGTATGACAAAAGAGAAAACTGGTTTTTACATTTATTATATTATTATTATTATTATTATTATTGAGATTAAACCACAAAAATTAACGGTATACAATTAATTAAATAAAATATATAACCACTGATAGATAAAGCTATACTGTGTGAATATTTTAAACATTTTTAAATGTAACCATGGTTATGAACTGAGCCCTTGATATCATCTTTACATTCACTAAAATAGAAAGAAACAACAGAAAGTTTCGAGTTACATTATGTATTTAAGATGATGTTCATATGTTTCAATAAAACAAAAACATGTTACTATTTAAAAACAATTGCAATGCACTAAGTAAATAAAAACAGTAGAAAGTTACATCGATTTTCAGTGGCTTTGAAATTTAATTTAAATGTTATTAACATGTAACGTAAACGTTTTCTGAAGGTTATTACAGAGCGCTCTTACATACAAATATAATTCTCACATACATATTATATTTACTCGATGACTTAGCTCCATGCACAGGATGCCGTATGAATTTATGTTTACTATATTTTTCTGCTGCAATCAAAGGAGATTTGTCACATTACAGTGATTTACCCGCTCCTATCAATTTATATTTACGGAAATGAGGCGAGACCGTCAGGCCGTAGCGAGCCGCAACAAATCACTGGGTCTACTTCTAGGTTTAGTGTGTGTGTGTGTGTGTGTGTGAATTATTGCGAATTCGAATAAGAGCAGCTTGCCCACCGTTACAATATTTTACCTGCCTAACCACGTCCTATAAATTATACTTACAGTTATGTAGGACAATGCATAAGTTGCTTATTTATTTTCAACAAAAAAAAAATACATTGAATATATACACTGTTACAAGCGGCCACGCGCTGCAGCATTTGTTTTTTCCGCTTGACACTCCATCTTCAAATTCTCGCAATTACAACGTAAATAAACACGTATCTTGTGTCATATTATCCTGCATTTCCACACATCTCTGGAATTTTTTAGAAAATTTCCATTTTCATGCATCGACCTTCAGCTTCTGAAATTGAGCCGACTTCTCGCCTGATCAATTACGATAAGAGTTTTATATTCAGCAGTAGCGGTAGTAAAGTTGTGCACCCCGAGTTTATGAATGCCGCGAGCCACCATTGGTTTGATGTGGTGTCATCGCAGAATTTGAATAAGAAATTAATAAATGTATGAAAAGAAAGTGCGGGTAATACTTAGTAAAGTCACATTTAAATAGTGGCGTTTATTACAAATGATTTGTGTCTCATTTGATGCCTGTTTTATTTTCTGCGTCGTTGCCTGTTTCATAATTTTCCGTTCTTTATTTTGATGTTTCAGACTTCAACAATGTTTATTCCAATTCTGTCATTATATCTGCAGAGCTCGCATTAAATTCAAGGACAGCGTTTATTTTAGTCGTGAGTCATGCCACCTGATAGGGTCTTTTCATGTGTGTTATGATATCAGAGTGTTGATTTGTACGTCTTGTCCCTAAACAATTTCTGTGTTATATAATTTTATTCCATTTTATTTTTTAAATTTGAAGACGGGTACATTTCTGTCACAATTCTCTATTTTCTACAAATTTCCGAAAGAAAAATTTACAGGCTCCTCGATTTCATAATCTAATGATAGTTTTCTGCGTCGAAATGTTCCCTCCAGTTTTGGAAACAGTGTGAAGTCGCTGGAGGTAAATCTGGAGAGTAAGGTGGATGTTCCAGCAAATCAAATTCTGCTTTATCATAACTCAAAACTTGAGACATGAACTGTCCTGAAGAAAGAGTGTATATCCCCTCAACTTGCTACAGTATTTCTCCTTAATTACCTTTCGTAATTTTGAAAGTCAGGTTTATTGTGACTGTTCTCTACCTATAATCAAACCTAATAACTTACGAGGGTGATTTTATTTATTTGTTTTATTTACGGACGCTCTTTAGCATCTCAGGTCATTAGCGTCCCACTCAATGCGTGAAACTACCGATAAATTTTGCTCAGAGGTCTCTTCTTTCAGGCTTGAGGTTCTTTTTCGTGCCATAAATGTACGACACGGGACCCACGGCTTTACTTCCCTTCCGAAGGAAGCCATACTTAGGATTTTTACGCCCGAAAAATCCATCGATCCTGGCTGGGTTTGAACCCGCGATCTTGGGTTTAGAAGGCAAGTATGGTTACCACTACACCTCCAGGACCGCCTTTACGGGGGTGAGTTATTAAGTTACAAATGGATATTGGGCTTAAATAATTAAGAGTATTGATTTGAAAAGTACTTTTATTTTTCAACATTATGTCCCATTGTTTCACAAGGGTTTGAAATTCAACAACATAACAATTTTTGGGCTGCTGTCGGAACCAGGCTGTTTAAGAGGGCTTGGAACAAGACCGGGGCTATACAGCGGATGCTTGAGGACATCCTACTTGAAATTTTGCAGCTTCTCGTTAGTCTTATTGGCAGTATGAGGACGCGCGCTATCATGCAAGAGCAACACGCTTTCGGCGAGGATTCCTGGGCGCTTCCGTTGAATGACCTTACCAAAAGTTTACAGTAGGAGTCGACATTTACTGCTGGACTGCGACGAGCAGTATGCTTTCATGATCCCAGAAGACTGACGGCATCACCTTCCCGGCGAATGGTGTAAGGCAGGAAGTTTCCACTGCATTGACGCACGCTTTGTGTCGGGCTGGTAATGGTGACCCAACACCCATCACCTGTGTGTTCGGGCTGGAGTACAGAGTCCTTCGTGTGGTAGCAATTGAGATGCTGTTGAAAACCTAACCTGTTGATAGGCTATGCCGTCAACAGCAGCGGTTATAGTGTCTATAGCTACCTTTCTGCCTCGGATTAAGTCGTTGCAAATTTGCTTGTGTGTTAGCCAGTTGACAAGATAATCGTCTTCCACCCCTGTAGTCCTTCAGAGAACTTCTGCACTTAATTTTGAACAGCTTGACTTGACAGGAACTTCTCACCGTAGATGAGAAGCGGCTCTTTTTACCCACAACGGAGCGCTGCTCGAGGGTTGTACACTCGCTCAGAGACATGTTAAGGGAGGATCCCTCTCCGAGACCAAGGGAATATACACAGAGATCTGTGCAGCCCACAGGTTTTTTTTTTTTTTTTTTTTTTTTTTCCCCATTTAGGACGGCACCTAGAAGCAAAACCTACCCGCCTTTCGGCCGTAGATGATTTCGTCACCCAAACGCGCTAAGCGAACTTAGCTGCCAGAGTTTCACTGGTGGAGAGGCCGTTACTATCATTGACCTACTCAATTTAAGAGGAGAGTCACCCCAGCATTAAGGTAGTCACCACACAACAAACAGCGATTCAGGAAAATCTGCCCCCAAGGCACACGCCTGAGGCACTCCCTTGGGACGCGCCAATCATGCAAGTCCTCAATTTCCCGTGCGTTCCGGGACCACTGCCAAGCTGAGTTCAACTCAATATGAACAACTCCCCAACGGGAGGGGCTCGAATAGTCCGGCCCGGCTACTTCTAGCAACGTCAGAAATGCCACAAGTACTCAGGGTCCGCAGAGCCCGCGCTAGGAGCATCTTAACAGCAACGACCGTAGCCGCGCCACCTCTTACCCGACATCTTCCAACTGCTGTTTCGCTATTGTAAACATGAATTGTCTCGTGTCAAATATCACCAATTGCTACCAGACTAATGCTGCCATCCAGTGGCAATAGCTTTAGCTGTTACTTAATACATATTGTTACTTAATGACTTATCCTCCTGTCAAGAAATTTTCTTAAACCTTGCTCACAAATGTTGACTCTCAGCCAGTCATTTTTGAATAAGCGCCACCGGTGGCCGAGGTCGTTAAGACATTAACTCGTGAGATATGAAAATCATGTTTGACTAATTAGTACTTGCAGTTGATCTAACTAGCTTTTAATTTCAGCATTTTCTTGCAATGGTTATAAAGAAAAATGCTTAGAATGAATTTTTTGTAAAGTGTTCATTACTATTACAGTCATGATGATTGTTATTATGGTTTAAAGGGTCCAAACACACGAAAACTGTGCCGTTTTGAAAACATACAACCAATCTACACTAAAATTCTGTGCAGATAACAAAGAGAGCACGGCGGGCAATAGCCATAAAATACCCATAATAATAAAAAGGATAAAAAGGTCAACAACGAACAAAAGACTGCTAATAAAATACATCAGCAATAGCTGGAAACACAACAATCTTATAATGTTCTAAAGGAAGCCGTCATAAATAAAATGATATAAATCCACACCTTGCTCCAAAAACCACAGCTACGGATAAAACGGAGCACTCGCTCGACAGCAACCACATTATCTGCAAGCTCATTTTGGGGAATTTTAATTGAATTTAAACAAAATCTGTTATGTGTAGAACATATTGAATGTGTGAAAATTAAGTTTTGAGAAAAATGCTGTTGTTCCCATGTTAAAACGGGTGTTAAATACTATTCAAAAATAAATAAATAAAAAGCTGTTATATAAAATAGTAAACCGGGAAAAATGGTTGTGGTGCCCGAAGGAAATGGGGAACGTGCAAATGTTGGACTCTATATGAGCGCCAAAAGGCTCAAGGAACCACTTGTAGGAGGGGGGTGTAGAATTTTTCACCGATTTTGGCCAAAAACTCGCTCCAGTGTATCTATCTTAATAAAAGGTTAACTTTTATGATAACCAAGAAAGAACTGACATAGATGACATCTGAACTATTTAATTACACTGTGCGATTCACAATTATCGACCACTCGGAGTCCGCTTCTACGGTCGACATATTGGTATTAACGTTTCATATTGTCAAATTGTCCTTAATCTATTCACCCCCGCTAAATGTTGGGAATAAGAAGCAAACTACAAGGCTAAGGTTTCTCACTGTAACTTATGAAATATTAAACGATAAAGGTAATCTTTTGAACTATTGTTCTAAAAACAGGAAAACTTTATTTTTGGTAACTGACTGACACAGCACGGTGTCCGTAAATCGCTATTAGCGGCGTGAGTGGACAATACTTGTATATTACTTGTGCCCCATTTGACGGTTGCGAAAATGTATCACCACAGAGAGACAGGCACTAGTTTGAGTTGTTTGCAGTCAACCCATTATTTTACATCATGTATGCGCAATTTTAAAGTTCTTAACGACGTCGTTACCACAAAAATGAAGCACATTTGACCAAAATGAACTTGTCATCACTGGCCTCTGTTTCTATGCTCGTTCAAGGGGACCTTGAGAACTTGTGAATTCGTGATGAGGAATGGAGCAGTAACAAAGCGGAATCGGCCAGGTCGTGTGCTTGCTGCCATTCATATTATGCAACTTTGTTACGTCATTTTTCTGTGACACGAACCAAGGCCTGTCGTTTCTTTTCTTACAATATTTACAATAACAAGGGGCAGTAACTCAAGAGGACATTAATTGTTTTGAAACAATTGTATGTATATATCTATGTCATGTTGTATTGTAATGCCTTGTACAACAACATTTTCTTGTCCTGAATAGTCAAGCGTAACTTACTTTTTGAATTAAATTCGTAAATGGATGTAACATCTTGAATACAGGATTTACGCTTCTTTGTGTGGATGTGAAAATGCTTTCAGGAGTGTTTAGAATGAGAATTTACACGTGTTGCAAACGTTTTGTGCAAATTAATATTGAAATATTTTTAAAGGTATTAAAAATTTGCAAAATTTTTAAAAGTTTCTTACTCTCGTTCCTATGACGATGCTATTTTTTTTTTTTTTTTGTTTTTTTTTTGTTTTGAAGAATTCAAATAGAAATCCAAATAGTTGATATTGAAAATATGGATATCATTCCAGAAGGAATTATAAAGGAATTTGAGGTTGATGAGGGTTTGTTAATTTCTCAAAAATCGAAAAGTGTATACGAAAAGGAATATGACAAGTTCATGGAAAAAAGAAAAGCGCGTTAGTTCAACTAATTGGAAGAAAGAAAGAAAAAACTTTAGCATGTTTTCCAGAGCTGGTAAATATATAATATAAAATGTATTGATTATTTATATATTAAGTAATTTACATTTGTTTATTTTTTCAACCCAAGATCCGTATGCCTTCGACGCTCTGGTGTGCGTATTCGAAAGTTAAATGTATGATGTAAGTGAAAGAAAATGTCGATTTTTCATCTTTTGGTAAGGTTTTTGATTTCTTGAAGAAGTATCCAGTGGATGAAAATATCAAATGAGCTTTCTAGATCCGAAATTAACCGAATTATGATAAATGTCCCTGATAATAGGCATTTACTAATGAAGTTATTTTTGTCTTTTGGAATTTCCGGGGTTTGTAGGCTCCACGATTTGTGTGTTGATGACGTTGAGGTTGAAGGCCGTATTTTGGTGGTTCATATGGGAGACACGAAAAATTATAAGCCACCTACATTGATGCGGTCCTGTGAATTGTGTGGAGCTGTTTGAGAAATATGTTGCTTTACGTCCAAAAACTGTGAAATACAAAAATATCTTTTTGTATTATAGAGGTGGTAGGTGTAGTTCTCAACCCTTGTTAATAATAGTTTTGAAAAGTTTTCTATGCAGGTTGCTAAGTTTTTGGAGCTGCCAAATGCGTCAAATTATGCAGAACACTGCTTTAAATCACCATAAGTTGCTGAATTTTACACGGAGAGAACATTTGAAAGTAAAATAGAAATTGGGGGGAGGGGAGAAGCAGTTTGAAGGCGAAATGTTAGGTGTCTCAGAAATAAAATTGTTTAATGTAACTTTTAATATTTACCAAGGAAAGTACTGGCATGGATGTAAAAAATTGTAGTAAGGCCAATGAAATTTTCAATTAAAGATTACTAATGGTTAACGTTTTGATATGAAAAAAAGTAATGTTATTAATAAATTAATTCCATTTTTAATGTTTCCAAGATAATGGAAGTCAATTTCTGATGATCAATAACTTACATTGTTGTTGTTGTAGCTTTAAAACATCTGCTTAATAAAAATATTCTCGTGTTTGAATGATGGTATGCTTGTTAGGGTAACGATTTTAGCTTTTTCTTACAGTCAGTTGTTTGAAATTGTGTTGTGA